>VWZP01005995.1:1004965-1177899 GCA_013396995.1 Dicaeum eximium | reverse complement strand
AAGTTAAGGCATTTTAAGGACAGGGGAATCCACAAGGTTACTCAGTTTCCTGCAATTTCTCCTTTTACAAAACAAAACTTAGAACTACGTTCTGATCTGGCAGGACGAGCTCAAAAAACAGGAACAAACTTCTGCTGTCTACAAAATAAGAGAGAAAAAAAAAAAGCCCCGCTCCGTTTCACCACCAATTCCTGTCCGCGCGGCTGGCAGGGGAACCACGCGGGCCGCACCTCGCGGGGCTGCCCGGTGACAGCTCCGGCGGGGTCCGCACTGCCCGGCCCGGGGCACGCACGGCCGGCCCCAACGTCTAAAGGTCGGCCGGGAGCAGAGCGAGGGGAGCGGAGAGGCTCCNCGCGCTGCCCCGCGGTGCCGCCGCCGCCCCCGGCCCCTGCTGCCGGCCCCGCGCACCCCGCGGCGGCCGCGATCGCTCTGGAGGGCGCACACTTTTTTGCGTCACCGCGCTGCGTCACGGCGCGCGCGTCACGGCCGTGAGCGAGAGGGGCGGGGTCCGCGCTCTCGCCCGGCCTGCCGGGAAACGGAGTTCGCGCGGGACGCATGCGCTCCCCAGGAGCTACCGCCGCAGGGGCTGCCGGGAGCTGTAGTTCCTGCCGTGCGCCGCCATTGCCCGGCGCCGCGGCTCCGGGCGGAGGGGCCGGCGCTCTACCAGGCGTTCCCCAGGGACAGGGGCGAGGCTGTTGGCTCCGCGGCCCGGCCTGACACGGAGGAGCCGCCGAGCAGCAGCTGTCGGCCCCGATACCTGCGGGTCCGCCCCGATAGCGGCGTGTAGCTGGGCACGCCGCCATCCGCCCTCCAGCCTCATCAGCAGCTGCGGCTGCTCTTCCCTTCTCAAGGCTGAATGTTGCTCACTGTGTTGTTCAGGTCACCTGCAGCTGGACAGCGAGGTGTTTCAGAGGGAGGGCGGCTTCAGGAGGGCTCCTGCCCCAGAGGGATCCCTGCTCTCACCTCCAGCGCGGGCAGGAACATGGTCCTGCTGCTTCACTCTTAGAGCAGGGCCGGCTTTGGCAGGGGAACTAAACCCCACAGCCGAACTGAACACCGACACCTCTGCTCTGCACCATAGCAAAGGAGGGAGAGGAGACTCGGGTTCTCCTGAATGTCTCGGGAAAACTCCTCTTCCCACGTTCCCACCCTTCCTGCAGCTGCTCATCCATTTCCCAGCCCTCTGTCACTGTCAGAGGCACCTGCTGCCACGGGAGAGTCTGTGCAAAGAAACCTTTCAGCGCTGTATCCCCATCCCTGTGTGCCTTCCACATGCAAAGTCCGTTCCTCTGGGATTGTTTTTCTTTGTCTGCTGGTTCTACAGTGGGAATATCCCTGCTCCTGTGTGCTTTTCATGAGCTGTTACTCTGCATGGTTCCTTGCCCCGCTGTATCGAGCTACCCATGGAGACCCCGCTGCTCTCAGCGAAGTTACCATTTCTGAGGGGAAGGAAGATCTGGAAAAGGACACTGCTCACCCAGGCCCTCGTGGCTGGTTGGAGCATCAAAAGCATCAGACCTGCAGCGTTATCATCCAGGGAAGATGATCACATCCACAGCTGCACCTTCTTCTTCCCCTGCAAGGCACCTGGGAGCCTTAAGGCAGCATGGGGCTGTTGAGGGGGAGCTGCAGAGGTCAGCATTCCCACCCCTCAAACCCACGTTCAAAGGGCTCAGAGCAAAATTAGGGTTTCCACTTCCTGCCATATCTGTGGTGCACTGGAGAAAGGGTCTCTTCTCAGAGAAAGTGGTGTTCAGTTCCCAGCTCACCTGAGCAGGGGAGGAGATTTGGAGCCTGCTGCTCATTGCCAGAGCCTGGCGTGTTCCTGGCACAGGGCACAGCTTGCAGCCACCCCCTGGCTGTGCCACAGCCTCCTCCACAAACTGCCCAAAATGCTCAGCCCTCCAGCACCTCAAAGATATTTTCCACACCTCAAAGATACTGGGAAGGATTCAGTCCAACATTCTTGTTCCCCACAGGGCAGGTGGGAGTCCTACTCACCTGTCAGGAACAAGACAGCATGAAAGCAATGAAATCCCAGTTTATGCTGCTGTGCTCTAGTAATTGCTCAGGCACTGGCAGAAGCCTTTCTCATAATAAAAAATATGAATAAAGATGAGTAAATAAGGGGAAAGACGGTCCTCCTTCTCAAGGAAAAGCTTCATAAGCACCATTCCTATCTGAGATACCCCACAGTGTCCACATTAATCCACTTTCTTGCACTGCAACTGCATAAATCCCTGCCCCGGGCAGTGTTTGCACAGGTAGAGATTCTGCCACCACACTTACAACATTTGACTGTCAGTCTTGATTAACTCCAGGATAATGAGTGTGACAGTGGGAATCCTGCAGCACTGGATGTAGTGAGTAAACCCCCACCTCACAACAAGACTTCACCTGCAATTGAAGGGAAGAAAACCCACAAAACAAATGCAAAATATGGCTGTGGATTGCAGAGCAATAAAAAGGAGAGGCCAGCAGTGGGCTGGCACCTCTTGCCCTGTGGGATCTTGTAGCTGGGAGAGAGGCCTGTGGTGTGCCAGGAAGGGAAGGTTCACTCCATGAGCTCTCCCCAGAAGAACAACATATTCCACAGGATGGCCAACTGATAGTGACAATGACTTATGGCTGAATCACACTTTGAGGTTCCTTGAACAAAGCAACCACTTGTCCCCATTGCTGTCACATCCCAGATTGCCTCACAGTACTGTGGTTTACCAGGAGAGCATAAATCCATTTCATGGGGCTCCAATAAACTTCTAGACTTAAGGACAATTAGCTGTGGGATCAGAGGAGGAACAGCACTGTAGGAGAAGCCAGGAAGACACAAACTGTGTGTTCCAAAGGATGCCTTGAGTACAGCTAGGGGTGGAAAATTATCTGGGATCCTTCAGCTCTCACAGCGGCTGGCAAAGGCAGAGAGCCTCAGACCCAGGCTCCAGGCAGCAGCTTCACCTTCTGCCTGAATAGACCTTTGCTCTGAGGATGAGAAAAAGGTCATTATCAGAAAGCTCACAGCATTCAGAGACACCTCACCACAGCTGCCCTACGAGGAGAGGACAGATTCATTAGGCTTTCAGGAGTGTTAATTGCTCACCTTGACCTCCAACACAGATCTACACTGCTAAAGTTTGTTGACTTCCTACACTTAACCTCTCATTAATTGCCCCATCCTCTTGTGGGGCTCAGTTTGCTTGTCACTGTGTTTCTCTCTGCAGCTGAGCTCCTGTTGAAGGGCAGCTGTGACAGTGGTTACTGACCCAGCAGTACCAGCCTCTGCAGCGTCATTTTGCTGCATGTCTCACAGCAGGTGAGTGGTGAGCCCAGGAATGGAGTTCAGTCCCTTCCCAGCACTCTGCATCACTCTGCAGCTGCAACTGCGCCTAGCACCCAGCTGGATTTCCCAGCAGCATCCAGGGAAGGGTACAATGGCAGGACCTGAACCTTTGGGAGAGTCTGAACCTGCCCTGCTCAGCTGCTTGTGAACTGCTGGGGCTGCAGGAGCTGGGTGGGAGGTCAGAGTCTGGGGAGCTGCACCTGGGAGCACGGGCAGGGCAGCAGAGGAGGTCAGCAGGCTGTCATGCACTTCTCTGCCGAGTGCCTTCCCTCCTTCCACCCTGCCAGTCTCCTGTGTGCCTCTGGGAATCTGGGGAGTGGGCAGCAGGCATAAAACCCTGACAAAAAGGCCTCGGTTCCAACCCTAGGACCATCTATTGCTCTCCCAGCCTGGGTCTGCCCAAACAGTTCAGAAGTGGTTTTATGAGGTGTGAAGCAGATAAATATCTGCAATGATACCCCTCATGCCGAGAGGGCTTTAAACACTCTCTAGACTCCCCCAGAGCATCTGATTGACATGTATCTAGTGCTAAATTTTCACGTTGTACAAAAATATTGCCTGATGGATTGGATTATGGCCATGGGTGACCTGCAAGCTGGCAGCCAACACCCCTCAAATGATCTCCCAGTTCTTGCCCACATCACAGAGACTGCAGATAATACAGCAGAAAGAGGTACAAAAGGAAAAAAAGAGGTACAAAGTGAAATAAGCAGGAAAAAGCTCTGCCTGGACAGACTGCGATCCAGGTGACCATGGGCAAACGGGGCCGAAATACGTGCGCTGAGTGTTCGATAGATGATGTGCGACAAGGGAATAGTTCAAGCACTAGGTGGCACACCGGCATCACCACACCACACCAGCTCCTCTTGGGAGGAGAGGAAAAAGCTCAAAATAGCCCAAAGCAAAAATTAACAAGCAATCATCCGGGGCCGAGGTGCTTAGAGGAGCCATCTGTGTGTTCACACACACAGCAAAGCCACCCAACAACTGGAGAGAGACATCAAATGTAAAAGGGCAGGCAAAATGTGTTCATTCAATCGAATTTTGCCTGTGCTCCTTTGCTATTTCTGAGTGGCAGTGGGAAAGGCAAGGGAGGCTCGCTCATCAATGGAATGCAAAGAGGGAACGCACGGAGGGCAGAAGAGGCGGGTGCTGATCCAGGGAATGCAGTTGTCACCTTTTCTGAGAATTATGTGTGTGTGGAGGGAGCATTTGGGGTTTCTTTCCAGCAGAAAAGGCCAAGCAAAGCTCAAGGAAAAGTTTCTCACGGAGATACAAAGACAGAGGGGAGCAGTGACAGCAGGCTGATGGTGCCTACTGCAAAAGGATTTCAAGGGTGGTTGCTTGTGAGGAGACAAAAGAGTGATAGGAACACTTGTGGGGCAGGTTTTCTCTGGGCTGGTGCTAAAACAGCAACACTACCTAAAAACAGCTAAGCTATTTATGAAGAGGGGCCAGGGACCTACATTTTGGCAGTGGCTGAGCTACCATTGTGTCTTGTTTTACTACTGTAGATCAATAGAAGCAGTTCACTCCTGAAAGTGTCAAGGACCTTACCATGGCCACCTAGTCCAACTCTCCTGGACACTGAGAGGGCCTGCAGGACCTGCCAGCAGGCAGGCTGCTCCCCAGGCTCTCCTGGTGTTTGCATGGAGTCAGCAGTGCAGACACAGCTCCCCAGCCAGCTGCCCCTGAGCATTTAACCCAGACTGAGGAGAGAGGCCAGATCTATATCTAGGAACATGGAAATGCAGAAGAATGTCATTCATCAGCTCAGATACTAATGAGAACATGAGCAGGCAGAAAGCTCTCTTCCAAACAGGCTGGTGCCAAAATTCAGGCACTCAGTGTGATGCCAAGAGAACATAATTCTGCCTAGCTGAGCATCTGAGTGACAGTACAACTGCGTTTGCAGGCTGAAAGTCAACAAAAAAGTTAAATAGTACAAAGTGATCGGTGTTGCATGAAGTATACACTGACATACTCGTCTTGCTTTCAGCAGCATTGCCCCCAAATCCTGACCATGCTGCTGCTGCAGGCTTGCTCAGAGCTTTGTGCTCAGCTTCTCACACACACACAGCAGCTTCAAGCAGATTTTCATACCTCTCCTTTCCCCCAAATTACTGAAAAATGGGGTTACTGGTGTGCCCTGTGATATATGAGCTATCCAGGGGTATGAAGCTATGAAAGGACAGAGCCTTGGGAGACTGGAAGTGCACAGATAAACCATGCATGGAGAATATACAAGGGAGAACACGAGAAAAGTGGGGGACAGTTAGTACACAGAAAGTGGCATCATGGCAACAAGACATCATTTCCTGACTAAACTCATTTCTCTAACTGGAATGTTAAAAGTTCATTTCAGGTACTACACAAAATCCCTTGCTACTATTTGTGGTTTAACAAGAGTTTTCCTTTTTTAATCTGTTTTGTTACTATAGGAAACAACCAGCAAAGAAAACTCTTCATACAGAAGAAAGCAAGAAAAGACTATACACAGCACACTGTGAAATGCCTGCAAGACACACACTGGGAATACAAACAAATTCTTCCTTATGTTTTCCAGCAACAAGGATCTTAGGGATTACTTGTAACAACAGCAGCTTTAAAAAACAGAGACTAAACAGAACCAGGGAAAAGTACAATTTAAAGATTACTAGCCTTTTTAAGGGGAGGGTAGGATTTGTTTTGGGTTTTCTGGTTTTTCTTTCTTTTCCCCCTTTTTATCAGGCCTTAAGTGCAGATTTTATATCTGCTTTCTTCATGACTTCTCTCTATTGGAATTAATTAGGTCAAGTGCATTTATGTCTCAGTTTTTGATGCACATGGAAACAATAAGCAAATTGGTGAAAGTAGGCTATAATGGTGACAGCACATGTGCAGATGTTAATTTTGTATTCATGAGTTGTTTTCTCACAGACAGATTCCACCAAGGGTCTTAATAACAATTGTGTGGTGTTTGTCATATGCAGCATCTCCTGGCAATCCTGATTTTTGGCTTGTCCATGGTGGTGCCTGTGGCTGTGGGAACTCCACAAATACCAACTCACAGCAGCCATACCTGTGTGGCTCCACTGCAGGCACTGCCAAACACTGGGACCTGGAGCACTGTAAAGTCTGAACACTTGGCTCTCACATTCAGCCACACTTAGGAAGAAGCTCTGAAGCTCCCTTAGCAGCATAAAGCCTCCAACAGCATTTGACATGGCGAAAATGCCCAGCTGAAATGAGGTAATGGAAAGCTGAGGGAGTCTCTGCTGGGATTCACTCCTGCCCTAAGTTTTCCTCTGCCATGAAATAGGTCATGTCTTTTCACCCAGAAGGAATGATTTCCTCTGGCAACACCTCTGTCTGTGCTGCCCTGATCCTGAACAGCCTCTGTAGCCCCAGAAAGATTCTGGGACAGGGAGATTTGAGGGCAGCTTCCTGAAACATTGAGCACCTCCAAGCCCAGCTACCTTGGAATGCAGGTGGGCCTTGGGGCACGATGTTACTGGTGCAGACCCAGGTCTCTGACACTGTGGTGACCTAACAAAGTTCTGGTTCTTCCCTGCTGAACTCAAAGTGCCACATCAAGACAGCAGTTCCAGCTTGAGGCTCTTCCCTTCCCTCTTCCACTTGTTCCCTCATGTTGTGGGATGACAATGTCTTTTTCCTTCCAGGAGCTTCATATCCCCAGTCAGTGGAGAGGGAATAGAACAAGAATGAAGCTTCATAAATTTTCTTTGCCCAAATAAATCAGAAGCACCTGACAATATGGAGGAAAGGAAGGGAAAGCACTGAATTTTTAGGAATCAGATTGGATGCCAACCCACAAAGGAGAAAAATCCCATTGCCTCCTAGGGCACAGCACGCTCAGTTAGCAGCTGCAGGGGTATACTCATGGGCTTTGGTCTCCAGGGAACCTTGTTTGTGAACATTTAGTTGCATTTATAGCAGCACAGGGTATTTTATATAGTAGTCTAATCCTTTTGAGATGTAGATAAGTGCTGTATCCTTATCCTTATTCTAAAACCAGCATTCATGAATGATAACCAGAAGAATATCTGAATGTCCTCCCTGCTTCTGGAGCTGGGGTTTAAGGGCTCAGATGTGCAGTGATGGCTGCAAATGACAATAGATGGGTGATGCAAAGCTCTGCATTTCCAATTAGTTTGAACACCAGGCACACATGTAACACACACACTCCTCGAGGTTTCTGCGAAAGACACATTTTTACCACGTCTGGACACAAAGGAACAACAAACTATCAAAAACCAATGTCATCAGCAAACAGTTATAGAGAAGTGGATACCATTCACACCTTGGGAGTGCACTTGATTAACAATATTGCACTGTGCATTTACAACAATGTGTCTGACTCTACCTGCTGCAATATGATTGTTAACTTGCAATAAAAAGCTACTGATTATGAAATAGGGACATTTTGGAGGAATCATTTTGGCATACCTCAATTAAGAATTTTTTTTCCCAAGGTTTGTTTTTTTTTTTAAATCTTGCCTCTCTTTCCATCGAGTCTTCTCCGGAGAAAAAAGATAATTTTCAGTTATTGGACATACCAAATCACCGGTGCAACTGGATAGAATCAACAGGAATTTTCCCTGTATTACCTTATCGCACAGTCTATATTTGTATTTAATGTAACATTTGTGTGATTATCATAATTTAATTACATTTAATGTAGTACCTGGGCAGCAGTCTTCAGTGTAGTCTGCAAGGAAAACAAGCTTTAGCCCGAAGAGAAGTTAAAAAGATGGGAGGACATAATGAGAGATGTTTATGGCTTTTACAGGCTGTTTGGACAGCAGAACTCACAGGAGATTTCAGCAATAGGGATGCAAAGCTTTAAGGCAGGAAGGAAGAAGGAGGCATGTTTAGCCACTCTTCAAGGCTAGGATGCTATTTTCTATAAATCAGAGTTTTGCACTGTGGCTGAGAGCACCAAGATTTATTTTGCTTTGTCCTTGGATCGTGGGAGTAAAATGCTGGTCTCCTTGAAATATGTGGGATGTTAGTAACTAGGATAATAAAGGCCAGATTTCACCATAGACATTTTGAATTTTCATCCCAGCCCCTCCCAGCAGGCTGGCTGGGATTGTTCCCAGTCTGTTTTGTAGCAGACAGGTGCATCAGGCTAGAGGAGCTCCTTGAGACACAACCTCCTCCTGCTACTTACTGCTGACTACAGTTACATTCTCCTGGGGCACAGAAAACTGCCATGGGTGAGGAGAGATTCCCCTGGAAGATGGATCCCCAAGGGAGAGCTCCAGGGAACAACATTGCCTGCTGTGGGAAGTTTTACAAGCAAGTTGTGGTTACCACCATCCAGATGGTGAATATTCAGTGCTGCTTTAGAGCAACATTTCCAGATCCAGCCATGCAACTCTCTCTCTCCCCCTTCCACAAAGAGAAAAGGGAGAGATGAGGTCTCACAGCTCCAGCTCTTCTGAACTAGTTCCCTCTTTGCCTGGACTTGATCAGCATCACTCTCCCAAGAGCCTTGGAAAATGGGAAAGGAGGAGGAAGAAAGCAGCTTTCTTCCAGGCAAGTTTACAAAATCTTTTGTCTTGCTGGACTGGTTGCAGACACCCCACATTTACAAAGAAAAGTTTTTGCTCCTATTCCTAATGCAGCTTTTCTCTCTTGGTCCTCCCTGACTGAACCTTTGCCAAGACTTTAATAACACATAGATTTTGTAGTTGGTGGAGTTGTACCCCTTATCCTGTGCACATGGGAGAAGATGTCACCCTGCAGAGACTATCTAATTCCAGAGCTTGTATCTTCCTCCCTAAGGAAACAGCATCTGAGGCAGAGGGGTTTGCTCAGTTAGGAATAATCCCCAGGAGGGATTCAGCTGTGGCTGAGGAGGATTTGCTGGAGGGAGGGCTGTACCTCCCCTCGTCCCCATGTAAGTGTCAGGTGCAGCATCCACATCCCTGAGCTGTTTTTTTCTGAAAGGACTCTGACTTCACCCTGTGCTTCAGCCACAGTCACAGCATCCAGGTCTGCCAGTTCTGGTCCATGCCTCTCATCCCATCTCAAATCATTTGATGCTGGGGAATTGCTGGGAGTACTCATGTCCCAAACATCTCTTGGGAATTCAGCAGTCTCCTTCCCACGCAGACACCAGCTGGGAGCAATCCATTCCTGCTCAGCTCTGCACCCAGACTGTACACAAGCAATTTTAAATCCAGGGTGTGGACTAGCTGAAAATGACTAAGAAAATGAAAGATGACTAAGAAAAACAAGCTTGTGTGCTGTGGAATTATCTCCAGCCTGAAACAACTGAAGAGCTCTGCATTCTCCTGCAAAGCCCTGAGAGAGGCACAGATCTGATAACATCAAGGCATCCCAAGAGCCAGAGTCCCTGCCTCCAGCTCATCTGCCAGCAGATGTGCCAAAACACCTCCTCTGGCTCTGGTCTTCCAGGAGTCTTTATCAGTGGAAAAACCTGCTCTACCCACTGCTCTTCACTCCTGTGGAGCACAGGGCTGTGCAAAGGAGTGAGCAGGGCTGGCAGCTCCTCTGCCCGCCTCCTGTCCATTTGTGAGTCCATAAAAAGGCACACCAGGGCTGTGGAAGTTGGTGGCAGGTACACACAAATATGTCTGGGTGAACTTCACTCCTATCACTTGGCTAATTTCTGACCCACTGCATCTACAGTCCCGCCATTGTCTGCCTTCTTTTGTCTCTTCTTTTGTGTTTTTTCTTTAATTTTACCCTAATACTTCCCATAATTCTGCTTGCTATGCAGGGTTTGCAGGCTCAGCCACCTGTAGCAACCTCTCTCCATGGGTATGTGCAGCTTGGCTGCAGTGAGGACACTCTGCTGATTCATTTGTTTGGAGTTTTTTTAAATAATTATTTTTAGATGCTTGGAAATAAAATAAAGCTGTTACTGATACCTTCCCTCTCCTAATGCAAATTAACTTCAGCAAATGAATCTTTTTCAAAACCATCCTTTATATGGTGTAGACCAAAGAGCAGACAGGAATACAAACTGTATGACTCAATTTACTTCCCACTTTTGTCCTCACCAGGTCCATAAGGTAGGTGGCAAGGGGCAAGGAAGCAGCACAGTACAACTGCAAGTCAGAAAGGGTGTATTTGGACATGTCCATGGGTCCTGTGCTGGGTCACCACACAGGGTGATGAGGGGAATCCTAGAGGTTGCTTCCTCTGCCAGAAGCTGGAGAAAAGGAAGGATGTGAGTCTTGATTCCCCACATGCTGAACACATGTCCCTGCACTGTAAAAAGAACCATTTGGTGTTTCATAACCCTTTGGTAGTACCTGAAAGGGAGCCCAGCACAGTTTCCAAAGCTCTTACAACAGGTATGTTGTCACTTTAACTGCTATTCTGATCTGTAAACAGTAAGTTTCCAAAAATAATTGTCCAGTCTCTTGTTTGCATCGTCCTCCCCTCACCACTGCATTGGCCTAGCTGGCAGATCTTGTGGCATTTGAGCAAGGAAAGTCATTCACCTTGGCTCCAGCCATGCAGGTGAAGCAATCACTTGTCAATGGTGCTTCCTATTTTATGTATCAGGACATTTTATTCATATAGGCGGTATCCCAATTGATTCATTTGGAGGTATCCACATTACCTCCTTCGTATATGCAGTTCCATAATTTCCCTACTTAAATACATCCACCATCAAAGTTATCTACTTAAGTCATGCCCCAGAGATTGAGCCTTGCAGGAATGAAAATGTGCTTTTGAAACAGAAACTTCCTTGAGCTAAACCTCAAAAACAACGGTAAAGCCAGAAGAGCCAGTGAAGAGAAAACATTGTTTAATGTAGTTTAAACAGTTGTTGTTCAGAGACTGCTTTTCAAACGAATGAATTCACCTGTTGTGGAGGAAAAACAAACTACAAACTCACATACCACCCACTGCAGGAAAGCAGGCTGCACTGAATTACACCAGTATATTCCCACTGAGTGAAGAAGCAGAAATAACTGCTGTGAAGAGCCCCTCCCAAACACAAGAGGTGCTGGGAAGAACAGCATAATGAGTTGTGGCTTTCAAGCACACCAGCTTCTGCCATTAGTATGATTACACCCCTCCAGAACAGCTGGCTCTGTGGTGGGTAGTGGGCAATACCTGCAGGGATCCAGGTGGGAGCCACCTTGGATACCAGGGGAGTGTAGGGAGAGGAGCAGCTCCTGGTACCACTCATTACCTTAACAATCATGTGTGGGACCAGGGAGTCTACTGTGGTGCATTGTTTCAGGATTATGATGCTAAAAAGAAGCATTACTGCTAATAAATGAAAAGTGAAATCAACACCAACCCCTACATATGGGCTGCTTAAAGAATTTGCAGTGATTGCAACTGTTGTAATAAACAAAATATTAGCTCCCATATGAAGAACAAAAGAGTAGAAAGCGTATTGAAAAGCAGAGAAAAGTTCTCTACCTTGTTTTATGGCTGCAGATTAATAATAAATCCTGGATGAGTCTACAGATTGAAGAAACAAATGTAGGTCTTATCAGCATTAATATGAAAAGTGCACTAAATTCTCTTTCCAAACCTGTATAATCCACTCATAGTCCTTATGTCAGTTACATATCTACTCAAAAACCAAGAAGTTTTTTATTATTAGTAATTTAATTGCACATATCCTTCTCATCTCCTAAAACCCCTCCTTTTTGTGCTACCCTTATGTAAGGATAAATTTCAGGCTAATCAATTAAAACACAGTTGTGAAATGAGCAAAACAAAAAAAAAAAAACCTCACTGTCTGAAGAAATCTATAGCCTTCCTCCCTGTGCTGGTAAAGTCCAAGGGTCTTCATCAACACACACTCTGAGGGTGAAGGGCAACAGGCTTAACCATGGGGAGAAGAGCAGAGGCTGAATAGTCTCTCACTTCTCCATCAATAGCAACTACCTGCTGCTCTTTAAAGAAAGCAGGAGCCAAGGGGATCCCAGGACCAGCAGGGCAGGGATCCTCAGTCAGTGCTTGCACCACAACACAGGAGTCAGAAAAGCAAGGCAGGCTGAGAAACAGCAAGCAGCATCACTAAGGATCCAGGTCATCAGAGAAGCTCATGGCAATAAGGCAGTATGAAAGTTGAGAGAGAAAAAAAAGTCTGCAGGCCAAACCCAGCAAAACAAAGCAAGCATAGACCAAGAGCAAGTGCCCAGAGCTGGGTTTAAATTGAGCCCCTGTGCTAATGAGTGGGGCTGGGTGTGTGGGTGAAAGTCCCAGGTGAGGCTGAGCAGGATATTAGGGCCACTATGGCCCTGACATCTGCAGCCCAACAGGGACAGTGTGTCACTCAGGGGAAAACCCCCTTGCATGGATTGTTATCAAAGTTAATTCCTCGGGAAAAAGCTCACTGTAGCATTGAAAAGGAGCTGTTGGCAGAGCATTGGAAGTAAAAACCTACTCACATTGGTTGTGCATTGCGTCATCTTCCCTGCCCCACAGCTAATGGCAAAAAAGTAGAGCTGCTATAGGCAAAAGCAAAGTGAATAGCAGCCACCCCCAGGTCTGTGACCCAGCTCTTCTCTTGGCAGGAGGTTGCCTGTCTCCTTGGAGTGCTGTAAAAGTTGGTTGTGTCCCCAATAAGGACCAGCCAAGAGCTGCCTGCTGTGAATTTGCTAACGGGCCTTCACAAGGTCGTTCAATGATCATTTACATCATTTACATCATCACAGCTGGAGCTGTGGGTTTAACTTTGTCCCCCTCTGTGGGAGGTGTGAGCACTGTAGGTGTCTGGGGGTTCACTGCTGGCTTCATAGACATCACCATTGGAGTGGGTGATTAAGCAGAGTGAGCCTGGCTTTAGCCAGCACTGTGCTCTGGAGATCTCCAGGAGCAGCTGTGTGAAATTTTCTCATAAGGTGTTGCCTTGTATTAGTTTGTAAACTTGTTAGTTTTAATTCTTTAAATATAAAACTGCCTCTTCTATGAACAAAACACCCTGTCTGGATCTTTCTCCCTCCTGTTATATCATCATATCTTTGTATTTTCTTTACTGAAACCGTGACCACTTCCAGCTTCATCTGGAAGAAGTGGTGCCTTGTTTTACCTTCCTGCACCCAGTGTTTGAAAATGGAGTGCTGAAGGCTGAAGAGTGTTTCAAGTGAGCAGTGCTGTGCTGAGTTATGCATTGACATCACAGCGTTTCAGTAGTGAAATCCTCCCCAAAGCAGCTCACCACAGGTTAAGAAACCAAAGCGCCAGCTTTTCAAGCGGAGAGATCTTGCTTTGTAGGGACACTGAATCCCTTCTGGGTTGGGCTAGTGCAGAGCCTAACAGGCAGAGGAAGTGTTCAAGTTGTTTTGTGTGGTGGGATTTGCCTTGAACTTGCCCATGCGAAACTCCCTCGTTCCTGCTCGGCCGTGGCTGGTTCTGAGCCCCTTCTAGCGGGGGAAGAAGGAGGCTGCAGGCTGAGTGTGGAAGTGCAGCTGAAATCCAGCCTGGCTATCATGAGGCTGGAGCACCACAAACCTGACAGGCTGCCCTGAGTTGTGGCTCCTCGACCAAGTCCTTCAGCACAAAGCTCAGTGATATGTTGCAATATTAGAAATCGAGTGAACTTCTGTTCCTGATTTTGCACTTTCCCCTGCATGACTGCTTGAGCCCTTCTCTCAGGATGAAAACAGCTTGGCAGCACCATCAGGTTTCCCATCCTGTAGCTGGGGTGGGCTCCCTGTGAGGGACTGGCTGGAGTGTCCCCCTTTCTTTCACAATGGAACAGGGCAGCAGCCAGCAAAGGGACCAGAGAATAGCATCTGGAACAAGCACCAAATAGAGAAATGAGGAATATCAGAGACTAGTAAAGGCATGTGGAAAAGGAGTCAACTCAGATGTGGTTAATGGTGGTGTGATGCAGAGCACTGTGTGACAACCCTGGCCACAGAAGGTCTCCAGGGAGCACAAGTGGTGTCACCATGGCACACTGATGTCTGTGTCTCTTCAGTGGCAGTTGACACAACAGGTTAGACCCCACATTTGAAAAAGAAGGATCTAAGAAAGGGCACCTCCAGGAGGAATTGTGCTGTCACTACAGTACTTGAGAAGAAATTGCTGTGATGTATGGTCCTATCAAACCAAACACACTTGTGTGTGTGATGGTGAGGTTTGATTTATTGTTTTCTATAGGGTGTCATATGCTGACTTGTATCTGTTTGGGTTGCAGAGTGAAATTCAGACCTGCTCATCCCACTGAGTGTCTGGACTGCACCTTAACAGTATGTGTTGTTTCTAAGCATTCTGTCACAGGCTTTCAGCTCCCAGAAATCCTGGTCAAATCTTAGGATGAAAGAATCCACAGGTATTCTAGTGTCAGGGTGCTGAAGGCAAAGACGAGTTATCCTCATGTAAATGGGATATGTATTTTTCTCTTGCTCTAGAGGGAGCCTTCAGAGAGTCTTGTCCTCTGGTTGAGTAGTTCAGGAGATGCTTCTATAACTTCCATGGAAAGCTGTTGTGAGGGCATTTTGGCTCCCTACGTGTTTTGTAGGTTACACATTTCAGAGCATTTAATCAGGGGTTTGGAGTCCTTTTCAAATCTTCCCTTTCACCTCTTTTATAGATCCTGTTATGAGGAAGAAGACCCAGAGTATCCAGAACAGTACTGACCTCCCAGTCAGGACACGGAGCACCAGTGCACCAGAGTTACTTGATTGACACTTTTATCTGGGCACAAAACTCAGGACTGAAGTCTGTATGCATGGAGATCAAACTTGATGTTCTGATCAGAAAAGTCATGGAAGGTACCACTTTGAAAGTGCCTTTTCCAAGTGGAATAAAACTTCATAAATTGTGCTCTGCTGGACAAGAAGAACACAGCCAAGTGCAGAAGTGCTCATGGTTATAAGAGAATCAATTAGGGCATGTTGATGAATAATGTATGTGCAGCTTAGGAGAGATGGATGACATCGGTTTTATTTTTGTACTGTTAATTGAGAGTGATTCTAGGACAGAAAAAAGCACAAAGGGAAGATGGGGAGATTCTGGTCATAGTATAAGAAGCTGGAGGCTCATCAACAGTGCTTCCTGTCCATTAAGCTGTAAAACCTCAGGAAGAGGAATTGTACTTATGTCCTCTACAGCTCCTAATCCATGTAACTGATGCTGCCCAAGAACCCCATTCAGACTGTAAATGATATGAGCATTTAAAGAGTCAGAAGTTGAAGCTCTTGCTTTGAAATCTGATGGCTTTTCCTCTATTAAGACAACGTCTGCCTTGCTCTTTTGGGATCCAGTTGTAGGGTGTCAATCAGTCAGCTTTATTTATCCCTAGAGGTGTGGCTCTGCTGTTCCTTGGATATATGCAGGGATCCCCAAAGGAGACCCAGTGCAGTGGGGTGTTAGAGAAAGCCTGGGACTCAGGTGGGGAATGTCCTGTTGCTGTTCACATATTCCACCCCCCTATATTGATCTGCAGGTCAAAATCAACTGCTCTTCAGATCTTATGGGTCTCCCCTTGGGTCTGTGCACTGGTTGGGTTTAAAAAGCTAAGTGTCAACTCTGAGACTGAAATAACTGCTGCAGGCTAGAGCAGGAGCCTGGCAAAGCAGGAGGAGTGCTCCATGTTCCTTTGCTTTAGTGCTTTCCAACACCCAGCTACAGGAATTTCCCAATGCCTGGGTGCCTGCCCAGCTCAGAGCAAAATCTGCTGCAGCTGCCCTGGCGTATTCTGCTGAGGCACAGGACATGAGGGAAGGGCAGAGGTCACTTGTTGTGGTGAGCAACCAGCCACTGGCCTGAGGAACAGTGTTGGTTGTTTGTAGAGCATTTCTGTTGATGGCTGATGTGTGAAAGGCTGTGAAAGCACCTGGGGGGTTGTGTAGGTGGCTGCTCCCCTGAAGTTATGGGGCCACCACTGATCCCACCTGGAAGATTCCAGACCATTTCTTTCAGACCATTTGCTTATTCTGGGAGGAGCCACTGCTACAAACTAATCCTCCACCAGAGATGGCAAAGGACAGCTGGTACCTGTTTAAGGAGCCAGAGTTGTTGTGCGTGGTGGGACTTGAGGGTACTTCCTTGAGAAATAACACCTGAGTTTGCTACCCCAGTTGTTTCTGGATGGTGCAACTCCAGTCTCGGTGTTGCAAACTAGCAGTCATAACCCACACTTGCTGCTTGGACTGAATGTTTTTGGTTGTGGCATCAGTGAGTGTCCTGAGGCTGCAGCACGAGCTGCCTGCTGGGGAAGTGTGGGAGATGTGGAGCTGTGTGAAGGGACGAGCTCTGCAGTGGGACTGTGCAGGCAGCTCCCTGTGCAGAGCCAGCCCAATGTGTCCACCAGACAATATGGGTGTCCCACTGCAAAAATTCATTGGCTGTGAAAGATAATGGTTGTACATCTGTAGAAACCCAGAATAACCTCCTAGGCTTTCTGTTTTAACTAACTTGATAGAAATAAGGAGGAGGTGCTTAGCTGCTGGAGTGCTCAGAGCACTGGCCTGTGAAGCAGCCATCCTTAGCTGGGCTCTGCTTGTCCGTGTTGCTGTGGGGCAAATGCCTGAAGCATAACACATTAAAAGTCCATAAGAGCTCCTCACTGCTCTGCTGGGGGCGTTCTGCCTGCTTTAACTTGGACTTGTTCCTTTGCTTCTGAGGTCTCTGCCACCATCCCTCTCTCTGGTCTCCCCTGTGTGACAGGCTGAGGCAGGGAAGGAAAATCTGGAGTTTCATACCATGTTTAACAGCAGAAGGTCCCATAGAGGATTTGGCTGTGTCTAGATGGGGAGAAGGGTAAAGGCTTACTGTGATTCCTCCATGCCTTTGCCAAGTACCCTGGGGCACGCTGTTTGTGAGACAGCTCTGTGGTGCTGTGGCCTTTTCATTTTGGATCAGCTCTGACTTCCCAAAACCCAGGAGGCCCCTGAAGTATTCACAGCTGAGTTACACTGATGGTGCTCAGGTTGCCAGTACATATCCAGACCCAAACACCAGTTTCCCACTTGTATTTTTCTTGCTCTGGATATTTGAGCATGGGGGAACCAGACAGGCACTTTCTCTGCTGGCCTTGTCCTTTTTCTTCCCTGTAACAGACAAACACACAGAACTCGGGCTGCTGTGCAGGCTGAGCATCTCGGTGTGGTTTCAGCAGTGTCCTGGCAGTGACAGAGGCCATGGACACGCCGGGCTCTCTGTCTGTGGGACCACAGCCAACCCATGGAGATGAGCAACAAACTCACCTTTACTCAGCACTCGCATCTGAAATGCTGCCTGCACTTTTGGATATCCCTGGTATGTGAGATCTTCAATTTTAAAGAATCCTGGGGAGGCTGCAGAAAGGTTGAGGTTTAACAGGCTGAGGGAGGTGGGAACGCCGAGCTGGAGGAGGGTTTGGATGGGCTCAGCGATGGTTGCCCAGTCCCTGTGGTCAGGGTATGGAGGCAGCAGAGCCAGGCTCGTGGCAGGAGAGCAGGGAACAGCAGTGGTGAACATAAATGGGTCCTGCATCACTGGGGACGAGACAAAAAAGTTCTCTCCTGTTAAAAGCCCAGCGCTAGAGCAGGGACTCAGAGCTTGATGGGTTTTTATGCATGTGGAGGGATTTAACCCTGAGGGGCCAAGGCCCAGAGCTAAGCTTCTTCTTGTCCGTGCCTTGAAGGCGGCTGGAGGAGAGGCCCCCGAGGCCACTCAGCATTAATGACCGCGGGTCCCTGTGGCTCATTAGCAGCTTTCCGCGGGCGGTGGGGGGTTGCCCCTCGCAGTCGCTGTCCTCACAGCCCATGGCACCGGCAGAAGCAGCCCGGGCCCCGCATCCCGCCCCGTCCCGCCTCATCCCGCCCCGGCCCGGGGACCCCTCGGGCCGGGGGGAACCTTTCTGCGCCCTGCGGAACCTTCGCGGCGGAGGCGCCTGTTGCTGCCCGGGGGACTAGGCGGGCGCTGCGACGGGGGGCGGCCCCGAGCGGCGGCGGAGCCCGAGGANGGCGGAGGGGCGGTGCTGCCGGGCCGCCCGGGGGGCGGGTCCCGGTGCGGGGCGAGGAGCCGGGGGCTGCGGGGCTGGGCCCGGGGCTGAGGCTGCACCCAACACCGGCAGCGAGGCGGCCGGCCCGGGGCTCGCCTGGCCGAGCTGCGGGGCCTGAGCGAGGCTGTGGCTGTGGGGGAGCCGGGGGGTGCCCGTGCCCCCCGTGAGGTGCCGTGAGCCCGGGGGTCCGCCCGTGCTGGCGGCGCCGTGCCCAGACGGAAGGGCCTGGCCGAGCCCGGGCACAGCGGTGGTCACGCTCTGCTGTGGCCGAGCAGCAGCGATCTGTGCTATCGGTAAACATGGTCTGTGGGGCTGGCAAACAGACATGCAAAGTCATAATTTATTGTCTGTGTGAGACTTGTGTGTGAGCTGTGCAAGGGAAGGCTCGGTGTGCCGAGCTGGTGCTGCTGATCCTGTTACCTCTCCTCTCCGGATCCTGTCTCACAGCTTTTTGACTTGCTCCCTCCCAGGAGTGGGTTTTGGGTGACTGCATGTTTCAGTGCTCACATTTGAGAGCTGCTTGTAAGCTCCATTTAAATCTCTTCCTGTCTCGTAGTCGATTGGTACAAAAGTGATGCTTTAAAAAGTTTACTGCATACCTCCAGTCTATGTGCAGGTGGGGCAATTTTGATTTAAAAAACCAAAAAGAAAAACCCCAAACCGAGAACACCAAACAGGAAAAACCCAAACAGTAAAAGGAAGTAACTGTTCTTTTTTCCTTTTTTTTAATGCTAATAAGATGGTTACATTTGCTTGTCTTTATAACTTTGCTAACATTGGATATCCTTTGTATGGTTATGCAAACATCATACTTGGTGAATAATCACTTAGCCTATAGGAAATCACCGCAGAAACTTCTGTGTTGGTTCAAGATGTTCTGCTGCCTGGTTGAAGATGGTAACTCCCTTTCCTGACTAGAGTAATGGGCCTTGTGAGTGGTCTCTGTGTGCTTCAATGCAGAATCAATTAATTTAGAATAAAACAGCCTTCGTTTAAGTAGCTCTGCTCTAGGGGCAGCAGCGCCCAGCAGAAGAATAAAAACAAAGCAGTGCTTAGATAACTGCAGATGCTCCTGGTGGGAGCTGGCATGGTTTTGGTTTGCTAAGTGAGGCTTCTTTTCCCAGGTGTGAAGCTGTACACCCTGAATATACAGAGAGAGCAATGCAGTTTCTTACCCTGTGCCTTTACAGCGTCAGAATGCAGGGGTTGTTCCTTGGGGGTAGGTGCTGAACGTGAAATTTTCAAGAAATAGACAGTTGTTGCTTTAGGAAGAGCTGTTGTGGATGTGTGATGTTTTCTGCCTTGGAGTAAGCACCACCTTCTCCCAAAGAAGCTCTGAATGTTTAGGCACTCAGGTAACTGGTAGCTTCTGTGCCTCTAAAACCTCTTAGAATTCCAGATTTGATACTCAGGGCTATTACAGATGCTGGGTGGGAACCTGTGCTCTCGTGAGGAGGTGAACCAAACAGCATGGGTTTTGCCTCCTCTCAGTAGTGGTCGCATTTTAGTGAAGATTTGAAAGGTGTAAGACGGCATAGTCAATTTGTAACAGGGCATTGTGGTGTTCTCTGGGATCCAAGCTGACATTGTGGAATAATTCAGACTGGAAAGGGCCTCAAGAGGTGTCTAGTCCAACCTGCTGCTCAAAGTGGGATGTACACCAAGGTCAGACCAGGACTTTGTTCCTTCAGGTCTTAAACCCTTCAAAGACAAAGGTTTGTCAGTGTCTGTGTCCTTGTTCTGCTCTGTTCTTTGTCCTCACCAGGAAAGACCTTTTCTGTAGGTCAGGTCACCCCTGCACCACTGCAGTTTGTGTCTGATGTCCTGCTGGGTGCCCCTGTGCACAGACCCCCATGTAGGTCCAGCAGATCTGCTGTCAGCTCCCCAAAACCTTTTCTTCTCCCATCTGGACCTCCCCATTTCCCACAGCCTCTCTTCACACAGCTTTGTCCCTCTGAGTATCTTGGCAGCCCTCCACCAAACCCGCTCTGATTTATCAGTGCCTGGTATATACTGGGGGTGCCCAAAACTGCCCGTGGTGTTTCCAGTGGCTCTGAGAAGTGCTGAGTGCCAGGGAGCCTTGTTTCCCTGGGTCAGGGTGGCTGTGCTCCTGCTGCTACAGCCCAGTGCTGTCCCCATGTGTTGCATTTCCTGTGTGCAGGGATCTATTTGTACACACGTGCTCACCACCGATGTCTCACAGCTCTGCAGAGAGCCTCATTCATGTGCACACTTAGGTGTGGGGTACACACGTGTGTCAGATCACACCACCTGCAGCACTGGGCAGTAGCTGTTCCATCCTTTTCCACGCATTCCAGTTGTCACTGGTACGACTTTTGGCTCCCTGGCTCCCTTTTTAAGTCTTGTGCTGTCACAGGTATCCTGACTTCCCAGCTGACAGGTCTGCCTCTTGTGTCCCCTTCACTTTGTTCCTCAAAATTTTGTCGTTTGAAACACTTCTTTGAGATGTATCAAGTTACTGTGCTAGGGGGGGAGTGGCAGGCTTTTCCCATGGGGATGGTGTGGAATCCCATTTGATCAAATCCAGAATATAGCAATGCAGAAAGTGTGCTTTCAAATATGATGGTTTATGGGTGTGAGTGGAATGACACAGTTGGGTACAGGGTTTTTAAGTATGCTGTTAGTTACCATGCAACAGTGTTCCTGTAATTTCTCTGGACTTGTTTCCATCGGGTGCTTGGAATTTTTTGGGAGACAATAACCTGTGGGGTAATATTCTCTGCTAAAAAAGTCTCTTATTTGGGACCTAATTCTTCATAACTTGGTTTCTGAAGAGGTTAAGTACTGTTTACTCTTCCTAGATCCTTGGTACAGATATAGGTTTGAGACATGTTTTCTGCTTACACAAAATAATTTCTGCATTATATTTACCTGATTGTTGAATTAATTACAGCTGAACTTATTTCAGAGAATGCTCATCTCAAGACAGGAATTTGTTGTGTTTAAGCAACATTTTAGCTATATAAAAATAATTTATAGAGAGCTGCGTTTTCCCTTGCCACCCAAATCAGTGCTTATTGAGTACTTTTGCCAGCACAGAAGAATATTTGTGCAGAATCTGATATTTAGGTAATTTGAAACAAGGAATGAAAATATTGTTTCTTGTTAACTTTTAGAGACCTTACATTTAATTTTTAGGGCTTTATGCTTATTAAGAAACAATCTTAAAGATGAAGGGGAATGATAAAATAATAAACAACCGTCTGTTGTTTGAGAAAGGGACAGAATTAGCTGATGAAATCAACTGCTATTATATACTGGGAGAAGAAAGGAGGTGGAATTACAGGTAGCCATGAGAAAGTAAAATTTGTTCAACAGGCAACAACCAGCTTTATAAGCTGGTTGAGTGTCTGAGAATATGATGGTATTGTTCTGTTGTTTGGGTTTTTTTTAAGTCATAATTTTTTAAAACCAGCTTGCTGGTCGTCATGACATTCTAAATAATAGTGAGTATTGATCAGTATTTTGTATGTGATAACCAACAAATGCCAACTGCACGTTTGCTGACAAAATTGGTGTATCTGAAGTTCAAACAAGTTTTGAAAGGGGAAAAAAAAAAGGTGAAAAAGTATGTATTGCTTTTATTCATGCAGATGTAAAACTGCATAAGAATATCAATAAGATTTGTTACTTTGAAAAATATCTCAAGGTATAGAAAATAACCTTTCAGAAATTCTTAAAGGTCAGATACACCATTGACTCAATTTATGCCTGATGTGGAGTAGCAGAATTTCTGTGCAGTCCTGTGAGCAAGGCTGATTCAGTGCTATTGCAGTCTCAGAGCACCTGTAATAATTGAAATCTTGCTCTTATTCAGTGGTAATGCTGGAGTTGCGGTCAGTCTGACACCTCCAAAAATCTTGTGGCATTTCAAAGGTATCTGTGACTCACTTGAAGTGTTACATCCATCACAGACCTCATAGCAGCATTTTCAGCGTGCTCTAGAACCTGCAAATAGGAGCAGTGATTTGAAGCCCTCTGGGGTGGCCTGTCAGCTTGTCCCAGAGCTGTTCTGAGAGTGTGTCTGCAAGGGGAAATGCACAAACAAAGGAAGGAAGGATGATCCATGTTTGGTATTAGTGACAGTCAGTTATTCAAGCATCGGAAAAGATGTAAAGGCTGCTAGGCACTTGTCTGGAGGAAGTATTGATCCTGTGCTGGGGAGAAGTGCTGAATAACTTCATGATTGAAGATCTCATTCAAAGATGCAGAAATCTTTAGGGGAGGACTGTTAGCCAGTTGCTTTGACACCAGGCTGAAGAAATGTGTTAGGTGCAATCAGCGCAGCTTGTGGTACAAACACGGAGTGCAGCATCCAAGCCATACAAACAGTGCCCTCTACTACTGCCCTAAATCCTAAGAGGAATTTCTGAGCTGCAAAGTGCAGTTACCATTTGCTTCTTGGACACCTATTTGAAGCAGAGGAGAGTTGATAAGATGAACTAGGTTCTTGCTGGTACGACTTAAATTACTCTCTCCTCCTTCTCTACATGTGCACACACAATAGTACTGGTAGGAGCTAACCAAGAATTAAGAATATTAGCAAAATTTCTCGTCTGCCACTAGAACTGTTTATATGCTGGTGGACCTTTGATGGCAGATAGGTAGAAAACCAAACGTGGAAAAGCTCAACATGCCCATGTGCATTCCTTGGTTACAAATACATTTAAACTTACACTGAACCAGGAGGACTTTGGTCAAGTCAAGTGCAAAACAACATGCTTTATATAAGAGAGGCACTAAACTTATAAAAGCAGCTGAAGGGGTTTTGTAGTGATTTGGCTGAAAACTTTACTCTGGTGTTCTCTGTGGCAAACCAGCTTGATCTAATGAACAAAGAAGTGAAGCTGTACAAGGGCTATTTGACCAACAGAAAGGGCAGAACCTGGCTGGTCAGGTTCAAAGAGTTTGTAGGGCAAACACAGGATTGGAAGTCATTGAAACACGGTGGAAGTAACATAATTTTGACTCGTACTTTCTTCTCTTCACAGTTGAAAATTTTGATCTAAAATTCTTGTGAAGAGAACTTTTCTAGCCCAACAGAACTATGGAAATGAGATTTTAGAGACCTGGTAATTCCCCAAAGATTTTTCTTCAGTTTCTCAAGTCTTACCCAGAACATCAGTGTCAATGAAGTGTGGATTATTATATTTGTAGTTGTTGAATCCAGAATAAATAGGTTGTTAAAATGTATTGATCTTATGTGAATTGCTCTAGCTGTTTGTGCTGATACACCAACAACCAACCAAACCCCAAACAAAATCCATGGACCTGTCAAGGCCTGGGAGTGGATAGTGGAGCACAGGTGCTCTGACTGCCTGCTGAGTCAACACGGAAAATGGAATGTTGCTCCAAAAGGAATTGATTGAGGAGGGCTGCTGGTGGGATTTACTCAAAATCAGTGAAGCAAGAGAGGCTCTGTTACGTGGCTGGGGAGTAGCAGTGCTCTGGAAGATCAAAAAATCCTAATTAAATCTCTTGTATCAAACACATACTTACAAATGGGATTTGTGTGGTAATTGTATTCCCATGACTGCTTCAGTCAATGAGGGTGTTGTTGAAAAGTGAATCTTGTTCAACAGATACAGTTTAATGTATGATCTATGAGTCAACAACTGGATTAAAAACAGTAGATGTGGAAAGTAGAACATGAATGAAGGATTTTTTTCAGGGATTTATAGTAGGTCCAGAGCTTTGTAGTATTTTTGTCAGTGGCCTGGAAGAAAACATGAAATTAGAGCTATTCAAATTTGTGGATTATGTAAAGGTTGTGCCTGAGTGGTGGAGCATGAAGAAGGAACAGCAGCTGTACAGTGTCCTCTGAATTGTTTGGGTAACTGGCTTTAATATGGCCAAATGTTTTTATAGAGCTGGAGCATGTTATGCATGTTATGGGAAAGACTGGAGGCTGTAGGTTTGGAATACAGAATTGTGCTTCCAGAAACCAGTGACCTTGGAAGGGATAGCAGGAGAAGAGCAGATATATGGCACTGAGTCCTCAGAGCTTAAAATAAGCTAATTAATTTTTTTAATACTAATGTACATTCATAATAACAGGAAATACTGAATAAGGACAGAGAGGTGAAATCAGTTGCGGAGTATTTTGACAAGATTTAATGTTGGTGTTTTTAAAGAGATGTTCAAAGACAGGAAAGATGTAGTGTTCAATGTTATTTGAGGGATTAAATTGCTCATTATAAAACTTTCTCTTGAACTGCTCAATCGGTTTAGCTTATCACAAGGTATTTAAAAGTTTCTCAATTTTCTTTGGGCAGAATAGGCCGTGTAGCAAAGGGCTCTTTAATTTAGTGGAAAAAGATACAATAGCAGCAGTGCCTGGAACTTAAAAAGATTATTTCAAACTAGGAAAAAGGCACAGATGGTTAACAGTCAGTGTGACCAACCACTGAAGACATTAGGAAGATGCTTGTAAGCATTAAGAAAAATTAGGATGTCTCCATCTCTCAAAGTCATCGAGTCAGGATGGGGTATCATTTGGAAGATATGGATGAGGAAATGCACTGTAAATGTGCGAGTGTACCTGCCACCATACAAGTGCAGGGGCATTGGCACTTGCTAGACAGATCCCACCCGGTGTTCAGACCTTTCCTGCGCCTGCTAGAGTCAGTCAAAGGATCTGCTGGTGGTAGTTGTTTTCTTACAGCACTTCTTTAAATCCAGGAAGTACACTTTCTCTCTTGAGGGAATAAATGTGTTTGTATGCACCATGTACTTAAAAGAAATCAAATATTTGTGGTCTCTTTTTTTGGGAAGCACTGTCATTTTTGGTGATGGGGAGAGGAAGGGGCTGTATGGGGAAAGTCAGGGGTGGCTGAAGAGGTTGGAATATCTTCCCCAGTGTTTTTCCTCAAAAAAAAATCTCATAATGTGCTCTGAAGATGTTTACTCCAGTAGTGAGTAGTCTTTACATTCTGTAGAAATTGCTTTTTCATTGGGGGAAGAAATTGCATGTGCTCTTGCTGGCAGAGGTAGCTGGGTGTGGATGCATAAGGATGTTGTGCCTTGTGTGTCTCTGGTAGTATGAAATCAGGGTGTCCCTTGTCCACCAGGGGAAAGGTTTCTGCTGTCTGCCAAAGCAATGAAGGATGTAGAGAGGAAAAAACCTATGGGTCCTCTCCTGCCTTGGCCGTTAGGGAGGATACTGGTTGTCTGTGGATTCTCTGTGGACAGTTGGTTTGGGATGTTTTCCTAAACCCTTCTGGAAGTACAATGGAAACTAGCCTGGCTGTGACAGCAGCTTGTGCCTGGTAGGCACCTTTCTAGACATCCTGATCTTTTCCCCAGCACAGGATGGGTGTGTGCCCAGGTATGTGCCAGAGGAAGGGCAGTGGGAAATGCAGGAGCTGGATGCTCTGCTCGTGGCAGGTTGTCCTGAATGGCCTTTCCCCAGGCACTCCCTCGACTTTGGCAGGGAATGTGCACCTACACCAACAGCCCCTGTGCAGAAAGGCTGTCACAGCAAGCATCATGTGTAATCTGTCTGTTCAGGACCTCTGGGTTTGGGAAGGGTCAGCGCTGTAAGAAGTGACTTCTTTTATCACTGAACGAGGCTGTCCTGCTGAAAGAAGTTACCTCCCTGGAGCTTTTTCCAGCCAAGTGTTAGTCCAGCCTTTTCCCCTCTAAGACTTATTTTAACTATTTCGGCAAAGTCTTGTATTCTTTTTTTTCTTTTTTTGTACTCCTGGGCTAGCCTGTGCAGGAAGACTTAGGGGTAAATCTGTTGAGGGAAGTTGTTTACCTTTCATTTTCCTTGTGGCTTAGAGGGGGTGTGTCTCCTCTGCATTTCTTGCTCTCCTTTCTGTTATCTTGTCTGATCCATTTTGCTGACAAAGAGAAGGAAAGCAGTGAAGAGAGACACAAGAGGTTATAAGTAAACAGTTTCTTTACCTTCCCTCCTTCCCCACAATGACCTGCTGGCTTCTCTTTGCAGTTGCTTTATGGCAGGAAAGATTGAAGGTGAACAGAGTTAATTGTTTGGGAGTCTGTATAGGATTTTGGGGATTGGAGGAGATTGAAGAACTCAGGAGATAAGGATTTCAGGTTTTTTAATTTCATTTGGTCTTAATGTGCTGGAACTCCTCCTGTATCAGACAGGTATCTTTCTCATGGTTGCTGAGGGGACCTTTCACTTCTTTTCTCACTTTTATCTGTGCTTGGCTGTGACATTATTTAATATAAGCTATAGAAAGTGAAAAGTTAACCTGTGGCCTGGGTCAGAAAATTGAGACCAACAGCAGCGGCACAGAGACCACCAGAGTGGCAGCTTCATTCCTGTAAGGAGAAAGGATGAGAGAAGACTTTGAGGACCTTATGCCAAGGGTTTTTATGCCTCCTTGAACAGTTTGGGTGAAGTTCAAGTGTTGAGTGAAACAAACACAAAGCAAACACTGGGGATGTGCATGAGAAGCTACATACACCTGTATATATTTATGGCCAGATCCCCACAGGGGCTCCTGGTTGCATTTTGGGGAAAGGTCTATGTACTAGGACAGCCCAGGAATATCTACTTATCCCAGACATAATAAGATACAACAAGAAAATGAAGGAAGGCAGAGGGCTAAAGAAAGCGATTCTCTTATTCAAGTACTAAAAATCAGCCCTTGATCTTGGGGGCAGGGACAGGGGGGTCATCACGGCCAAAGTAAATTCCTCTCATGAGGTTTAAGAAGTTACCCATTTGTTCTCATGGTACAGATTGCATCACTTCCCTTTGTCACTCCATAGTGTTCCTTTAACAAATCTCCCGGAGTGCATTTAGGAGGGGATGTGCCCTGACCCAGAGAAATTTCTGTCAGTGGGGGTTACCAGTGTCTCAAGGTTGGGACAGCTTATCTTCCTGTTCCCTAAAACAGAGCCTTATCCTGCCTTTTCTGGTCCCACATGTAATTGGAAGGACCTGTTTACAGAGGCTCTCACTAAAGATGCTGCATGGTAAGGATTTACATGAGGAGGTGTATTTTGCTTTGAGCTTTGGGCAGTTTAAGAGTATTTGCTGTGGGGAGACAGATGTGCACAGCAAGGGTGTCTGACTGTGTCATATACTTTATGATACTTCTGTGCTTCGAGTGGCAGTTGCATTGGTTTTTTCAATTGAAAAGGTCCAGCAAAATGAAGTTCAGAACCAGTTTACACAAACCACATAGTGGTGCCGTGACTATTCAAAGAAAGAGACAATTGAGAAGATTATCTCACCTTGGCTACCTGCACCATCCTTTGGGCTGGAGTTTTGAAGGCAAGGAAGCTTTGTCACAAGGCCCATCTCATTTTCTCAAATACAAATGCTGTCTGTCCCCTGCACTGGAGCAGTATCTGGCTGCCTAGAGCATGGCCTTGGTGACAGTGACACCAGCTTGATCAGCCCATACCCAAGGCTGCATGTTCTCCATGTTCTCACCCTCTCACTGTTTTTTTCTTTTTCCCTTTGTGCCCACACAGCTGTTCGTGCAGCTTTGTGGTAAATCACAATTGGGAGCTGAATTTTGCTTCCAGGTAGGTTTTCAGCTGAATCAGATTGCTGTCCAGCCACACATAGGGGTTGTGCTGGCACGGTGTGGGAGCAGTGGATGAGTTGGGAAAAGAGCAGCTGCTGCAGAAAATATGTCTGAGGCCTGGGAGGCTGCAGTCAGCAAGAGGGGAAATGGGTAATTTAATCAAGGCCAAATGTTTATTACCCTTCTGGTGCCTGTGAAATCTGAAAACTCTGTCAGTATGAAGGCAGATCTCTGTCTCTCTAATTGGTGGGTTTAGCATCAGGGTTTAGTTGCCATCTTCTGTTTAGTGAGCTCTTTTATTCAGTCTTTGCATTTATTATTTGCATCACTCACTGATGGAAGCAAAAGGAACAGCATTCCCAGTGTAATGTGACTGCCCAGAGGTTTGATTACTCTTGCAGCATTGCTGCTTAACACTTGTGTGAAAAGGCAGCTGGCTGTGTCTTCTCCTTTCCCAAAGTAGTGCAAGAGCAGTATATTCCTACCTTTAAAAAAGTGCTGGGTTATGGAATGCACCTCAGCAACCAAACAAGCTTCCAGGCACAGGAAGTAAGGAAAATCAGGTTGCATTTGTAGGGGATGTTGGAGTGGAGGAGATAGCAGGAACAAAGAATATTTTCTTAAATTGAGAAGTTCTTGTAGGAGTGGTGACATCAGTTGGATTTTAAGTTCCTTGTCCAAAGGTGTCAAGGAATCTAGGGAACAGGACCAAGAAATAAACCTTGTTTATTTTTACTGGTAAAGACCAGTGCCTTTTTGTGCTTAGGTATGAAGTGTAACACAGGCTCAGAACAGGGAGCAACAGTTGCCTTGAAAACAAGGCAAGGGTGTCAACGTGATTGTTGTGTGGAATAGAGAAGATGTAGAATTGAAGGAGTATATTTGAGATCAGATATTTGGGGAAAAGCTGTTATCCCAGAAGAGATAATGTTCTTTCCCTCAGTCCAGCTGATTTTTCCCTCAGTCTTGGTATGTGGTCCTCTTATCTCTAGAGAAGAATTTCCTTGGGAAGCTGGGTTTTTTTGGTGGAGGGGAGCTCTTAATTCTGGACAATGCATAGTAAGGTTCACCCTAACCAACATTTTTAGGTTTCTGTCAACTGTAACTTCACATCCTGTTCTCCAATGAATGGGAGTAGTTCAGCTCTGTTATCTGAATTTATTTTATAATGACAGTAGTCAACTGCTTGAGAGAAGTAAGACCCAGATAATGAGTAGAGAACACTGGAGAAGTGGGTGATCTGCTTAGTCATACAGACTCTGTAGAAAAATGCATTTTCTTTTTCTCCCTTACAAAAAATTGTTTAGAGGTGCCTTTTCCTTCCTCCTGTACTTACCAGAGCACTCACAAAAGCAAGAGAGGAGATCTTATATTTCAATTAAATCAATACCTCTGGTCAGTGAAATGCTTATTTTAACAGAATGAGATACTCTGCCTCTGTGCTAGTGTGGAACCTCTTTGTGAATATCTATCCCTTTATTGTGATGAGAAAGTCTTTAACTTCTATCATTTGCTTCCTTCATTCCTAGCAAGGAGACTATGCAACTATGAATGAAGTTGGTTGAGATTTTACAGCATTGCCAGTAAATCTCCTTTGGAAGTGCAATGTAATTAGTTTTCTCTGTTAAAGAATGCTGTTAACCGTACCCAAAATCTCCCATCAAAATAGGAGTTGTAGTTACTACAAAAATTTCTTATTTCAGCCCAAATCAATAATAATCAAGAAGTCCTACAATTAGGTAAATGAGCAAGTTCAGTTAAATGACTGGGCAAAAAAATTGGCCAAGCTCAGAGTGGTGGAGAATGGTGCCACATCCAGCTGGGCAATAGTGGGGCTGCCCAGAGTTTGGTATTGGGGCCACACCTATTTAATATCTTTATCACTTACTTGGATGAGGGGATGGAGGGCACCCTCAGCAAGGTTGCAGGTGGCACCAGTTTGGGCAGGAGCATTGGTCTCCTGGAGGGCAGGAAGGCCACAACACCCCCCTGCAGCACTACAGGCTGGGGCAGAGTGTCTGGAAAGCTGCATGGCAGGGAAGGACCTGGTCAGCAGGGGCTGAACACCAGCCCAGGTGGCCAAGAAGGTCAATGGCACCTGGCTTGTACCAGCACTGGTGTGACCAGCAGGACCAGGGCAGTGACTGTCCCCTGTGCTGGGCACTTGTGAGGCACCTCAAATCCTGGACTGAGTTTTGGGCTCCTTAAGAGAAACATTGGGATGCTGAGGCTTCTCCAGAGAAGGAAGCGGAGCCGGGGAAGGGTCTGGAGCACAATGAGGAGCAGCTGAGAGAGCAGAGTAGGCTCAGCCTGGAGAAAAGGAGGCTCAGGGGGGACCTTATGGCCCTGTGCAACTCTCTGGAAGGAGGTTGTAGCCAGGTGGGGGTTGGTCTCTTCTCTTAAGGCACAAGCAACAGGATAAGAGAAAATGGAGGTTGTGCCAGGGAAATTTAGATTGGCTATTAGGCAAGATTTTGTCATTGAAAGGTTGTCAAGCATTGGAACAGGCTGTTCAGGGACGTGGTGAGGTCACCAGCCCTGGAGGGATTTAAAAGATGCGTCAATGTGGCACCTGGAGACAGGGGTTAGTGGTGAACTTTACCGTGCTGGGTTAGTGCTTGGACTCTGATCTTAGAGCTCTTCTCCAACTCAAACAGTTCCATGATTCAAGACTAATAATTCAATAATCTGACTAGTAATTGAAAAGAAGGGGAGGTAAATAGTGGTGAGGCAAGACATTCCATTCCTATTGTATTTGGGGAGATAAAATACATCTCAGCATCTGAGTGTAGGGATGTTCTTACGACGCATGGTTGCCTTCACTTGGGATGGTAACAAGTCAAGAGGACATGAGAAGACCTGGCTTTCCTGCTGTTCCCTCTGTTCTTGCTCACTGGGCACAGCTGCCAGTCAGGCAGTATTTGCAAATGCTAAATGAGCTTTGATAGAAGAAGTGGTGATTTGGGGAAAGCACTTGACTGAGACTTGCTCCGAACTTTGAGAGAAAGAATACCCAGAAGGTTGTGGGTTTTGGCTGCATCACAGCTGAATGCTCTTTGTCATTCTGCTTCTGAATCTTGGAAATGTAACATTTTGGATTCTGTGTGGGTATGAATATACAGTATTGTGTGTTTGGTAAGAACAAGTACTGCAAAAGACATTGCTAGCATTTACAAAAGTTAAGTGAATTTATACACTTGGGAGGTAGTGACATTTTTACTCTAAAAGAGCTATGTTTGGTAGCCAGCAGCTACTTCTCTGGGTGATCATTGTGGTGCTTGTCATATGTTTTACAGTAATTTGTTAATATGTCCCTTTTCAGTTGCTCCTTCCTGGCTTAACACTGGATATGCTTGTGCTGGTTGGTAGCTAATATCCTGTTTAGCATAAATTGGGACAGGACAGTTGGATATGTTTACTGGAAAGGGTATGGTGTCCCTCAGGATAGATTATCTTCCTGCTAATATTTGTGTATGTCCTTAGCCCAGCTTGCATTGTGCTGCTTTTAAAGCTCTTTTGGAAGTAAACTCCAGTATGTAGAGTCATATACTCACAATTTTATAAGCTGAACATATAATACGTATATCATGAGACTCATATCTGTATTCCTTTTGTGAAATAATATTTATTATCTCCATTGGGGTGATTTTTGTGTGTATCCAAACGATCCCCTCAGCAGTGTGTTGGGTTATTTGTGCTCTGTGGGGAGAGGCAGTAAGCTGCATTCTTTTCCCTTTCAGGCCTGTCCAAACCATTGGGAAGTTTTCAGCCTGCAAAGCACAACCCAAGTGGAGCTTCCATTACTAAGGCCAGAACCACAGGAGGCTCTTTCATCCAGTTGCCTTCTGTGTGAGCTGCCTACGGTGTCAGTGTTCAGTGTTATCAAAGCAGATGCATTTGTGCAGGATAGATAAGGATCAGTGTGTTTCATTTTGACCTGTTTGGTGGGAAAGGCAAAAATTAACAGGTTTTGGTTACTTTGTTCTCAAAACTAGCAGAAAAGTGCCACTTAAACATGAAGTTTTTCCAGCACTGTGCAATGTTGCAGGGACGGAATGTCTGTGAGAGAAGTTTATGACACTTTTTAATCCTTTAATGGCTTTTTAATCTACACTGGAATCCAATAAAAATTAGTTTAATGTCTGATAGCTTGGCAGCAAATTGGGTCTAACATATGCTAATTGTCATATCACATGAGTTCAAAACAGTTTATTTCCATTTCATCCTACTTCAGGAATTTTTGGTTTTCCTATTTCTTGTTTTTGCTCATGTTCAAGTTTCTTTGGTAAACTGTAGGTGGCATAAGTAATACTTCCTCATCCCCTTATCATTGCTGGAGGTGGGGTAGGGAATAAAGAGGAACAAACCCTTGTGGAATTCTTCCTTTTTCTACAACTACATAAACGAGAACCTCCGATTTTTAGTCCAGTTTTGAAGAGGGAGAAGGATGAGGCATCAAACCCAAGTTGCCAGACCTGTGTGATTGTTTGTAGTGAAATGCAGAGCTGTGACCCAAGGCAGAGTTGTGTTGTGTGTGCTTTGTGGTCGTCTGGTGATGCCAGTGTGCGATGTGACTGGCGTCTGTCTCACGGGGGATGGTGGGCTGCCCTGCACTGCTGCTGATGGGAAAGCTCATTTCCTGAGCAGGGACACAGCCCAGGGCAGTGAATCATTCCCCTGGAAGGAAATGTGCTTCTCTGGGAGGCAAAGAGAAGAGTGTGTGGATGGGCTGATACTGAGAAAATAGGATAAAATTAGACCTTTTAACATTTGGAAAACTTGCGATTTTCCTCATCCTGAAAGATGAAGACATTGTTTATGAGCTATCCCAGTCTGTTTCTGAGAGATGCCCTCCAAGGAGGTAAGCCATAATGTTAGCATATCTCCATGACCAAAGCCACAGCTTGTCTTCAAGGAGTGACAGTGACTGATCTTTCCTTGTGAGAGGAATAACTCCGTGCCTTTTCACTCCTCTCTGTTCCACTGCTTCTGTTTATGTAATTTAGTCTTGATCTATTACATAACTTCTTCTCTGGCACCTCTGTATGACAAGAGCTTAAATTCCAGAGGGATCTTCCAGTTATCTCTATCTTTCCTGCTTGGGAACTGGCTCACATCTTGACATACTTTGGGTGTTCACGAAGAGAAGGCTTGGCACACCTCTCCCACGAGCTGACTTTTCAAACTTATCTTTTGGAATTTGAGAATAGTTATCATTAATGCAAGGTAGGTAAGTCTTTCCCAAATTAATCTGCTGTATAAAATGTATTGAATGTAATTTGGAATCCTGAGATGCTGTGCCCTACTATTGAGTTTTCCCCACCATTTGAAATACTTTCTCAGGGCTTTACTCCTTACGTAGGTCTTGGTTGTTTTTTCTATAGCTGTAGCAGCGTGGGCAAAACATGTAAAAATACACTCAAAAGTGGTTTTCTATTGAAATGCTGTTTGCTTTGAAAGAAACAGTCATCAGGGAAGGAGAGTTTCCTTTAGCAGGTAATGCAAGTGCCATTTATATAGAGTTTGACAAAGCTAAAAACATAGATGGAGATTCTGTGAAGTAAGAGAAATTTTTTATTTTGTGTTAGTCCAGATATCAGTAATTACTGGAAGCAAAACTGATCACATGCTTCTTACCTCAGGTAGCCTCAACTTTTACACAGTATAAAACAAACTCCTCTCCTATGGTGGTTCACTGGTGAGGACATTTTGAGTATTTGAAAGGAGAGAGTTGACTTAGAGGAAGTCAGTTTCTGCTTTAATATGATTAAACAAAATTGCTTTTAGAAGCAACGCATCAGTGGTTAGGCAAATAATTATATGCATAATTACATACATCTGTATATACATACATAAATACAAACACAAAAACATTTGCCCACTTCTGCTGGCTGTGTCCAGAGGTGAAGAACCTCATGAAGTCTGTGGGGAAGGGAGTGCTGGCATCTTGTGGAGAGTTCAGGTTTTCTGTAAGGGTTACTGAGGTAGGCACTGCCAGCAGCAGGGCGTTCCCAGGTCCCTCCCGAAGTGCAGGACAGAAGGACCCTGTGCCTGGCAGGGCTCCACAGCAGGTGTTGGATGCTCAGGTTGTGTAAGGAGCTGCAGATGCTGCCATTGACTCACGCTGCCTCTTTTTGTTCGGATTGCAGTGGGAGCCAGGCCTTATGTAATGCTCATTGTCACATTCCCAGTGCCAGCACTGTCATGTCAGCAGAGGGGAAGGATTAGCTCTCCCTTCTCTTTCTGTATGAGTGATTTTATGGGGTTTTTTTGGTTGGGTGTTGTTTTGGGTTTTTTTTGTTTTTTTTTCATTTCTCCCACCCTTTCTTGCAGCAGCTTTTGTTGTTTATGTTGTTAGGGAACAACCAGTTTCAGGCTGGTTTTAGTTTAGTGGTGCCTTTTAGGAGGGAAATTGTTAGCCTGGAGAGAATAAAAGAGCAGGTCCTGCAACTCTCTCAAAACTGATATATGGATGTGTTTCTAAAAACAGTCTGTTATTTTTTCTCTCAGTTCCTGTTCCCTACAAATCACAGTGGGCTCCTTAATACTCACATCCAGTGTGGGTGAAGACTAGATGCATTGTCTGATCTTTATGTGGCGTGGGGAGAAGCACACTTGCCTTCCTCTGAAGGATGGTCCAGGACAAGCAGATACTCTCCAGTTTATGATTTCACAGGCTGCTTCTTTTTCCTTCAGCTTAATATTCCTGTGGAGAACACATCAGTTAGAGGGGATCAATGCCATTTGGTTTTTTTGTGATTTGAACAAGATAAAATGAAGGAGGAAAATTGTTTTCTTCCTTTCCAGCTAGCAGCATGTGGCCACCACTTAGCTGTGAGTCACAGCAGAGAAACTGCATAGCTGGAGTCTCAACAGTCTCAGGCTGCAAAGGAAGAAGGGATTTAAATCATGAAGTAATCAATTAAAGATGGCTTTAAATGTGACTTGGGGGGAATAAGTTCCTTTTGATTTTTCAGTAAACACTTCTTTGCTTTGTTTAAAGCATATAGGGGTCTGCTGTTGGCTCCTGTTTGAGAAAATATTTATCCTTTTAGGTGAGTCCCCTGACACCATTTTTTACATGATAATTTAATAGAGGTTTTAATATGTTGCATAATGTAAATAGAGAAATTCTAGTGTTTGTTAGAATCAAACTGTTCAAAATCACTGATCTCAGATTTATTTCTTCCTAGATTTTTAAGTGGAACAGAGAAATATTGTTATTTTGCAATAACATTGCAAGTTACTGCTTGCAAACTGTTACAAGACTTTTTGTCATAGAGAAGCTTAAGCTCATAGCTCCTTTACTCACGCAGTTGTGTGCTTTATAGTAATGTTCTGCTAGATACTGAAGGCTGCCTATGAGGTACCAAAATGGTGCTACTAGTGGTCTAACACACAGATGAAATTTCCCCTGAGGAACCAGCAGTTACCTTCATACACATCCAGTCTGGAGTGTTTGTGTGTGAGCTGAATGTATTAAGAGGAATCTTACGGTCCCAACCAACCATTGTACGCTTTTGCTGCCAAACAAAAAGCAAAAAACACGAAAGGAAATTATTATTGCCATAAAACATGACTGTGAAACAGACACTGAAGAGCATTATGCAGTACAGACTTGGAAATATCTGTTTTTATTAAACTGTCTGTGCAAATCCTCTTGTGATTTGCCAGGGTGCTTGATCCTGTTTCTATGACCAGGCACCACAATGGCCAGTGTGAAGTCTTGGTTACAAAACAGGCTTTAAGGGACAAATCTTGATGAGTCCCAGATATTGGGCTTGGCTGGAGGTTGGAGAGGTGATGGAATCCTCTTTACTGTTCAGCACTGGAGCAGCATTAGTGTTAAACCTGCTCTTTCTGAAGGGATTTGTATGGGATGGTTGTGTGCTCAGGAATGAGCATGTCCTGTGCCTAAATCACTTGTGCTGTAGTGGGCAAAGAGCTTCTGTAAAGTCACTTTGGCTTTTGTGGCTTTCTGTAGGTACAGGGGAACCCTGCTTCTTCTCCCCAGCTGAGGAAGGACTCCATTCTGCCTTGTCCTGCATCCTTGCTTTTTACTCGATGATATTCGTAATAGTTAATTAAATAATGGTTTGGTGTTTACAGTGCTAGTGGATCCTCTGATGAAAGTGATGTACAGAAATGCCCGAAGTCCCCCCTTCTCCTGATTATTGCTCTTTCACTTAACAGTTGGCTCATGACATGACACAACCCTGCTGTGAACAACTATTGTGTAGAAGGGGAAAAGGTGCTTTCACATTTCTCTCTCAACTTCATATGTGAGAAGTGATATTAAAGCTTTGCAAAGTGAAAGAAAAATGTGAGGGCAAAAGAAATGTGTCCAAATTCTCAAGGTTTCCTCATCTAGAACTGGGCCTCCTTTCTGTGCAGGCTTGAGGAGGAGGCAGTCATCATCACATGGCATTTACTTACTATCTGAAATGTTCTACCTTAAAAAAGCAAAGCCCAAAAAACTTTACAAACTATTTTTATCTTTCTTGAAAGACGGGACATAATACATGAGAGAGGCTGTCTTGGATGTTAATTTGATGTGCAGTTGATTGCAGGGTTTAACTTCTGGGTAGGATAAACATGACAGCCTTTTTTTCCTCCCTCAGTAAGCAAGAGGAATTTTTCCAAGTGTTTCCCCCTGATATCCAGCCCGGTTTCTCACCACTGTGCTGTAAGGCTGTCTGGCTATCTGCTGTAAGGGTGGTGCAGAGGGTTTGGATTTCTTGGAGCTGTAACCCTCCTGAGGCACTGGGGAAGAGCCCACGGCAAATAATCAGTTTATCCTCGCAAAGTGCCCTTCCTCCAGCGATTAAACATTGAGCGCGGTGTGCCTGCGTGTGCAAAGGCAGGACATGGGGCAGGTTGGAATAACTCAGCCATAAAACAGTAGCGGCAGCCACAATCTGGCCCTGTTGTGTAATTCCCCTTGGTGGGAGGCTCCGAACTGGGTCAGCTCGGTGTGAGAAACGAGGGCAGGCTCCGGGCTGTGCACCGTGTACCTGCTGCCTGCTCCCGCTGCCACCAGGCAGGGTGGGAACCTCCCGGGACCCGGCTGGGGCAGCGCGGCGAGCCCAGCGCCGGGGAGGAAGGGACAGAGATAAACGGCAGCGCCACAATAAGCACAACGAGTAAATCATCTTTGTTTCACCCAGCCCTGCAAGATTTAATTAAGTCTTTTCAAAAGGTTCTGTTTAACTCTCCTGCGTATGGCCGGGGCTGTCAGGAGTTGGCTTATACAGAACGTGTAGTTACTGCTAAACAAAAATAAAGCTTAGATTCGAGCCCTTTTGGGCTCCAGTCTGAGGGAGAGCTGCTCTTCACTGAGTTTGATTGTATCTATAGAAATACAGGGACCCATATCCTTGTCTTTAAACAATTTTCAGAGAATGTTTTGTGGTTTGATTTGGGGTTTTTTTATTTTAGGGTTCTGGGACAAATGGCGGAAGTTGAGAGGATGACACACAGGAGGATACTGATGGGAGAAACTGTATCGTGTGTCATTCTTTGACCTGGAACGTTTAGTGACATTACAACACTTCTGCTCTTGCTGTTTGTAGAGGAGAGCCCATTCCTAGCAGTGTTTGTGTTTTTTGGTTGGTTGGTTCTATGTAAAAGAAAAAATAAGCCACTGTTTTGAAATACACATAGACTTTAGCACAACTTTTGTTAGGAAAAGCTTCTGATAATAGATGGGTTTGTGTATGTAGCCCTTGACTGAAGTCACCAGACATCAGAAAACAAGGGATGCTGGAGGTGACCGTGTTGCAGCAGCCTGACAGCAACTGAGCTTGTACCTGCAGAGCACAGAAGCTGAATTAATATCTTTGGCTTGTGTAAACTGGCACAGTTCCACTTGAGCTAATTCAGGTTTTGGCCTTTTCTGCCATCTGCTTGACCAAGCCAACTTATTTTGTGTGACACATGTAATAGTGGAGGGACTTCAGTTGTCTCTGCCTGGTGGTAAAGTGCTCCTGGGACTGAGTGGTGAAAGGCTCTTTCTGACACTCTTCAATGTTATTGAGGAGCTGAGGGGGGCAGAGCAGGAGTTGATGACTTCAACTGGAATAATTCAGCATATTCAACAGTTAGATTTTCCCTGCTACAGGGGTGTTGTCTTTAACCTTCAGGTTTCTGAGTTAATCTGGTAACTGCTGAAACAGAGCTGAAAATGAAATTTAAGTGTTAAATGAGAAGAAATGTTAAGTGTTTATAGATATTTGAACTGCCTTATCTGCTTAGAAGTTTGGGGTTTAGTATTTTTTTAAGTGGCTGATTAGTTCTCAAATATTTTATAGTTTACAGTGGAAAAGTGGTACAAGTAGGGGGCAGTGGGAAGTGAGTGATAAGGAAATGTTTCCTTCATCTTTCTTTAAAGCTTTCTGGAGAACGTGTGGGTAGTAATTCTTCTGCAGCTTGATCTTTGAATACATCTTTTACTTATGTTCCTTAAGATCAAGATGCCTTCTTTATTTTCCTTTCTTGGTTGTGTTTCTTTTCATCCATCTTACACAGCTCCTTTAGGGTCATTCTGTGTGTATGGAAGAGGAGTGCTCAGGAGTACCCATCACTGTCCAGAAGTGACAGTGCATGATCTGTACAGATAAACTTGTGACTTTGTGATCGCCCTGGTCCTCTCTTCAGGCTTTATTTTTGTGTTCTACCACAATTTCTTCTGTGATGCACTGGAGTGGTGTAACGGAGAAGTTATGCACAGCCAGCCCCAGTTCTTGTCCTTGAGAGAAAGGAAATGCAAATTTTGTCTGATACATCCTATCTCTGTGTTTACTTTTCTTCCTGCCCTGTTTTGCAAAGGGAGTTCAACCTTTACAACTGGATCTTTGTTGTTTTCTGCCCGAGCTATGAAGGTAGCACTGTTTTTGTTGTGTGGCTGGATCAGAGAGTTCAGCCAGGCTGTGATGAGGAGCCAGGTGACCTTGGCAGTGGGTACAGCTGAGGCAGGAGAGGGTTTCTGTCTCTGAGCCACATCTGCATGCTGTAATGGTGTTTGCAGGGATCTGGGTAACAGGTATCCAGAGGGGATGCTGACACAGATCATCTTTTGTATGCTTCCTCTTTGGATGGTAGTGTTCTGAAACTGTTCACATAATTTATTAATATTGCATCTCTGAATAATCAGGCATTGATACCAGGAATCTTCCTGCTGTGTGCATGTCAAGGATGCCACTGAAGAAACTGAGATTCTTCAATGCTGGGCCTGTATCATTATGATCCATTTCTTATGGTATCTGTTCTCTACACAGGATTTTGTGCTTTGTCTGATATCTAAGTGTGTTATTTAAAAAGCTGATTTGGTTGTTTATGTGCAGTAATGCTGCTATGATGTTGAGCCTTGATGCTCAAAGGTTGGGATTTGCTGGGCTCACCTCTTTTGTACCTCTTTTGTGTCCTTCCAGGGCTGCCTCACGGTAGAACATGAGCAGGTAATGCACAAGGAGCACCACTGGGAATCATGTCAGACGAGTCAATCTCAGGGAGTGATCCGGACCTGGACCCGGACTTGGAGCAGGAGGATATGGAAGAGGAGGAGGAGGAAGATGAGGAGGAGGCGATGGAGGAGGACAATGATGGGGATGATGAGGAGGACTTACTTGATGAAAGTGGTGAGTGAATGGGGTTGGGAATATACTGATGCCTTGTGCAGGCTGCCCTGGAACGGAGGCTGGGCAGAGTTACAGAATAAAGCAGGGATTTATTAAAAGCATTTCCTCCATGGATCCACCTTGGGCAGCACAAGAGCCCAGCCAGGGCTGCACCCAAGATGAACCAAAATGGGCACAAAATGGACACCGGGCACGGCTCTGTCACTTTGATCAGTTCTGCTCCATTTGCATCTTGGAGTTCATTGTCCAATTCCAGCTTTAGGTTATGAAGTCCCATCCTTCTTGTTTTTCTCTCCTCAGTCCACGTTATTTATGCTCTTGGGCCTGAAATTTGGGTGGTTGTCCTTAGTCCCAAGCTAGGAAAGGAATTGTTTTGTCTCCCTACTCTGTGAAGAGAGCTTACCACCCCCTGATATGAAGTTCAGAACTACACACTAAAGCAGCACAGAATCTGAAAAATATAAAAGCTAAAATGTAAGGCATCAATACATTGCTATAGAAAACTGGCTGTCACCCCTTGGGAGATTGTGTAAAGGTTAGATTTGTCCAGCTCTTGGTAGGGAGAAGTCCTTATGTGGCTGTTTAGTTTAAGTAGGTATTTAATGTCTGTTAAATATGGTCTCCTGGCCAAAAAATACTTCCACCATGAAAACAAGCCGCAAGTGTAAATTGTAAGGAGGATAGAATTTTTTAAATAGCTTCAAATTTTTGGGAAAGCAATTATATAAAGAAGTAAATAAGTCGATTTACAATTACTTGTATTATTTTTTAAATGTAGTAAAAAAATATATATTTATATAATTGGCTTGCCCCATATGTAAACAATTTGATGGAAGCTATGGACATTTGTTGCTCATTCACAGTAATCATCTTTAACAGCTGGAAAATGTTCTTTTCTGCCAGCATACAGGTTGGGTTCTCCTTTGTTTGTTTTACAAGATGAAAGATGAAGTGCTAAGTAAGTTGTCACCTTCTATCCTCACCTAGTTCCATCTGCCCTACTCTCTCCTTCAGGAGAGGAGCAATTCAGGTCAGGGCTAATACAGGAGTTTGTGGGCCTGTGCTGTGTAGGTTACATTTGAGTGTTACTAGGTAACTGTTCTGGGTCACCACATGATCCTGGAAATGTTTGTTGGTGCAGAGGGCCGATGTTCTAGGGCACATAGACAGGAATGCAGAGCTCAGGTGGGAATTCCCCATGCTGAATTTGCCATCAAACTCTTTGTATAACAAATCTGTAGCTAGAGCCTAAGGAGATGCTCTATTTGCTTCTTTTAAAATTGCAATTTTTAATAACTTCAAAGGGTATGCAGGTATTTGAATACACTTACCTAAACGAACTGAGAATAGTCTTCCTTTTCTTAGCATAGAATGTGTTAAAAACAGATACTCCTCGCTTCTTCTAGTTACTAAAGAAGTGTTTTGGCTTCAAGATTAATTGTTGTCTTCAAGTGTTGTTTGTTATGTTGTTATATTCTTTCAGCCATGTGCTGTTTGAAGATGCTGTTTTGATTTTAAATGCTTTTATAAAAATATTTACACAAAACAAATGCATTCCTCTTTTTTTATTCACATGGTGGCTTTTCTAATGAGAAGGTAGCAGAAATGGAAGTGTTAGTTCAGTAAGAAACAAGGGAATTCCCAATATCAACACAGAAAAGAGTTAGAAGGTTACAGATTACTCTGTCTCAGCCTGGGGATGATGGTGTCACTGTTCACAGGACCCTGCAGCCAGTGCAGCAGGAGGAAGTGTGATGTGGTTGCCAAACTTGTATTAACAGAAGGCAGTGTTTGTATGTCACGTCCAAGTGGGTCATTCCCACTATTCCATTAGTCATTGATCACAGACTTATGTGCTTTATCATCAACATCTATATTATTGTGAGGGAATACTCACAGTTGTTTGTCAGGATTATTCTTTCCAAAGCAAATAAGATCAATGTAGCTACACAGAACATTGTGAACTGCTGATGACAGCATTTATTTTCTTGTTAAAACACTAGAAACATGTTTATGTTTTATATTTTTGTAGTGACTAACTAAAAATAAATTTTAACAAATGTAGAAAATAACGAGGAACAGTGAAAAGAATTTGCATAAAACTAACATAAAGTATTTTTATGGCTGTTCATTAGGTACAAGGGAAAACTCCCTTCCATGAGCTGAGCAAAGCTAGACTGCTTCTGGGGTTTCAGATTGTTCAGCTTTAATTCTGTCTGCCATGATATCAGAATGTTTTCTGGGTGCTTAGATGTATAATTATTATCTTCTGTGGAGGTGTCCAGTCTGCTTTTCCTGATATCTCCTTACAGCAACACACTGCCTCCAAAATGTCATGTGGCATCTGTATCACCTTAGATCTAATATAAACCAGTCTCCTGCTCTTTAGCCTATGAAATATAACCAACTTCAGAATTAAGAGGTTCATTTTATTCTGCCCATCTGATGTTTGTAGTCCTGTTGCTTTGAACTAACCTCATTCATAAATATCATATTTGGAACAGACAGTTTTAATCATAAGAAGGGATGCAGTGCTCCAATATTTATATTACGAAGCTTTTACAAAGCTTAATTTTAATAATTTCTGTTAAAACTTTGTTCTCCCTATTGCCAGCTGTGCTGTTCTCCTCCCCTCCTGGTATTGTGGTTGTTCTGATCCCACTGGGGATCCTGGGGGGATCTTTCCCTTGGGGATGGGCTCATGCATATTTCTAGCACTACAAGCTTTAGATGATTATTCATCTTTCACAGCTATTTCCTTGAAAGGGTGACAGGCTGCATAAACATTTTCTCCAAACTGAAACTGATTACTTGTTTTAAATAATAGTGATTATATCAATTACAAAAATAGCATTTTTACAGTTTGCTTGCAAACTGTTGGCTTTGTTTAGGATTTCCATATATTGACAATGGCTCAAACAACTTAAGAACTTTCCAGTGTTAATGTAATGTCATCTACACTTGGTGGTGGTCAATAGTATCATCTCAGACTTAGCAGTGACTTGTGTTTTGCATGTTTAACCTGTTTTTGTCTTTCTGATACATGTTGTATGTGGAGTTAATCATTGTGTGTAGTTTCAGTTTTATAGTCTTCTAGGAGTTCTTTTTACATTCTGGTACTTTAGTGCTCTCTTCAGTTTTGGCACATTTTTCTCATTTCTGCTCAGTTTTGTTTGAAGATTGCAGCTCTTCAACCTTTTTCCCTGCCCTCAAGGAAACAAAAGAGCCTGAAAAGCTAGTTTTCTGAATATTTCTGAGTAAGTGCAAGCTAATAACCACATGGCTTACATCCTTTATCCATTTCTTCAGTGGTGGCCAGTTAATGAACTTGAGCGTCATGTGTAGGAACTCTTACAGCTTTAGTCTTTGGTTTTTTTTTCCTAGAGTGCTCCTTCCTGAACATACCAGTTCTGACATTTACAGCCCCTTCCCCGGCTGCCAGACTGCACACCCATCCCAGCAGCATGCTTCAGTCCTAGCCAGAGGCTGCCACTGCTTTTCCAGCCTTGTCATCCCTGCCCACTTCATCTGTTTTCTCATCACTTGTGGGTTGCAGCACCTGTTTTATCATGTTTGAGTTTGTGATAGCAATGCGTGACTGCTGGGAACTTTTTTTGTTAACTCCCTAAATCGTTTTCACTAGAAATGTGATGTACTGATGACTGTAGAGATAAAGGGCTGTTTCAAGTCCTGCACTTTTTCTCTGATCCTGGTTGTTGCTCAGGGCTGTATAGGACTCCATAGGAATAAAAGCTAATTTGGGCAAAGAGGAAACAAATCTCCAAGATGGATTTTACAGATCATTTCAGATGCGTGTACCGTTTATACCTCAGAGCTTTCCCAAGGAAAGCTGTTGAGTGTTTGAATGAATCTCACTGTACTGTTCTGTTTTTCCACTTTGGGAATGTCTCTGGATTATTCTGACTGATGTCTCTGGAATTCATTATCTCTTATTCATACATATTGCTGTAATTCTGCTATTAATAGTCATGGCAAGTTGTTTGTTTTTTTACCTCTGAGTGCATGGGTTAAACACTTCCTTAAAGTGCAGTTTGGGGTAGAAGTGGTTGATCAGTTCTCTCAAAGATGTCTTAATAAGCACAAGCATTCAGACACTGTCCTCAGAGGCTCCTACTTGTGTTTGCATTACAGAGTGCATGGTACACAGACAGGGGTTGGAATCTGTGCTTTCAGGGTGTACTAGTGAACAATTTTCCAGTACTACAGTAGTGCTGCAATTCTTACTGTACAAAGACACCAAGCAATGCCAAATAATAACAGATTAGATGATACTGTTGTGATAACACAAACTCCGTGGAACTGGCCCTGTCTCCTGCCCTGTGTTCTGCACTTTTTCTCCTTTCCTGTCCCCTCTTTCTTTCCCAGGGCTAGGAGTGTGTGAGCTCTGTGGCATCTGTTTGACTACTGGAGAACTGGAGGAGCTCCCTCTTCCCAGCTCAGACTCATACTGCTCCTCTTACTCCCTAACAAAGTGCTGGAGCAAATCAAGACTGTTTATGTGGGGTTTTGTGGACATAAAGACTCTTAAAGAGGAGTGAATGAGAAGCACAGTTGGTTGGTGATACAGAATAGCAAGTCCAGGAGAGGAAGACACATGGGTGCAGTGATGTTTTGCACTGCAGCTCCTTGGTAGGGTGAGAGCATCAGGAAATCTCAAAACATCTGAGAGATTGGCACGTGAGGTGAGTGAGGGGGAAGAGAGACCCTTTTCCTCACCCTAGCCTCTTAAAACTGCTCATCCTGCTTGGGACATTTGATAGCTCAAACAGAGCTACCTTTCCTTTCTGCAGCACAATCCACAATGTATTTCAGTAGCTGCTTTCTGCTTGGACTTGAGCTGCCACTTGGTACTCACAGTTTTGAACTTCCCCCCTTGATACCAAGGCAGGAGTTCTTGACTTCAGATGGTAGCCACTGCTGATCCAAGCTTGGAAAGATCTCTGCTTAGCTTGAACCCTCACTAGAGGAAAGTCTGTTCATTTAAAGGGGTCCTGCTTGATCAGCTTTTTCTACAATTTTCACTTGGTTGTTGAGGGAAAAAATGTTTGCATGAAATTATAGCAAGTATGGATTTTGTTTAATGTGATGCTCCTGTATGGCTCTTTGTGGGTCATCACTGTGGGGTGCAATTACATTGAAAGGGAAACAAATTTGTAGCTGCCTGGGCAATTTATTTGTCTAATCTAATGAGAAAAATGAGTAGTTAACACCATACTTACTAGAAAGTTCATTAGCACCTGGAGTTCTTAAAGCTGAAGTTATTTTGGAAATGTGTTTTTAAAGTCATGTGGAATAGTGGGTTAATATTTCTTTGAATGATACATGAATGCATTCTTGAGGTATAGAGATCTGCTGCTCATTTTGGAGATGGTGTTATTCATGTGCTTCCCACCCCGAAGCATTCTATCTTTTCTTCTCTCCAACAAAGTGCTGGAACAAAACAAAACTGGGGTGTGTGGGAGTCCCCAGCTGGATGTGTGTGGTTGGGAACAGAGCAACTTTCTGTCCTTAGAGGCGAAGAGAGGAAAGTCTCTGGTATAAATCTGTTCATTTTGTAGGCTCCTCCTCCTCAAATATGTGAGTTTTTGCTTTTTGACTGTAGTTATTCTTATAAAATAGGTCATGTTATACTTACCTGTATGAAACTGAGGGAGAGGCAGAGTATGGAGACAGTCCCCTATCTTGCTAAATGGTATCATGTATAATTTTCTATCCAGATATAGGGAGGCCCATCCTGCTGGAGATAAAAAGGAGAAGAAAAAAGAAACTGCTGTTAGAAAGTAGTTTCCCTGCACTTTTTACCTGAAATGAATGATCCTGCTTGTGTTGGTAAATGGAGATTTGTTCCAACAACCTGAAACCTTTGGCCTTCTACTTTTGACCAGACTGCACAGCATTTTCTTTTAGGAAACACTGGTTTTAAGTTGTCCTTCCTATCTGCTAGAAAATTAAATTTATTCCTTAAGAAGAGGAGGAACAATTAGGCACTTACTGCTTTAATCTCTCCACTCCTTTTAGAAAGCAGCCTTTCACAGCAATGTCTCCAGGTGGCACCAAGGACAGATGGGCATTCCAAGGTCGAGGCAGCCTCAGAGAACAGAACTGCTCTTTGAGGAACCCTGCCTCCATCTGCTGCAGTGTGTGGCACAGTGGCCTTGGTTGCTGCGTGCTCCCTGCCTCAGACTGGTGACATGTGCTTTGATCTCCTGTTCTTGTTTAGCTGGAGGCAGGTGCTGGGGCTAAGGAAAGGCACAAGCCCATCAGGGTAAGCTTGGAGTGGAGAGCGGGATCTTTTTGTTGTTTGAAATTGGATGAGTTGGAGTAAAAGGAATGGAAAGAAACAGAAGTCAGGACTTTCCTAAATCTAGAAAAGCACTGAAGACAATCATTGAGGGAGGCTTTAACTGTTAACTCCTCTGTGTTCTGTATGTACTTCTGCCAGAGTGGTGAGTCCCCATAAGTTATAATCCTGCAGTTTAATCTACAAGTGGATGTTTGCAGTGCACAAGGTGAATTTCTTGGGGAAAGGGAAGAGTGATGATTGACATCATCTCACTCTTTCCTTCTTGATGGACTTCCCTATGTAGTTTCTTTTGTTTTGGCTACTTGTGGCTGGATGCAGCTCCCTCTAGAGCTCACCAGTACTATTTCCAGAGAAGCTGGAAGGCCATATCCTAGCAGAAACAAACCTCTGCTCAAGTCTAGGTTTGTTACTTATGCAATGGCTCTGGCCTTAGTAAAGAGCCAGATCTGAATTTTCATGTACCACTGTGCACTTTGATGTCCTTTACAAGCCAGGTAGGTTTTCATGCTTGTAGTAACTTTATGTAGACTGTCTTCCAGGCCAATAATTGCCTGCAAAGAGGATGGCTTGTGTGATATCATAAGAGGTACAAAAGCAATCATTACCTGATTGAGAATTTACTTGTCAACTAATATTGTGCCTATTGACATGTATTTAAACTTAATCAAATTGTTATAGGAAACTGCATTACATTAGCAAATTATCCTTATGGATCAGAATGTTTAAATGTTCCTTGTTATATAGGTGCAGAGTGTGGGGCTCAACCTGAAATGATTGTGGGTAACTCAGTGAATGTGCATCCAATTGCAGACCGTGGATGCATTTCTCAGGTGATGTGCCATAACTAAGAAGTTTAGGGGTTTTGTTGTTCTCTCAGTTCCTCAAAGTGATAAGAGCTTTGTGTCTGTTCAGCATACGCTCTCTGTGTCCACAAACCTTATGTTCGAGATTTGTGTTGGTTTCCTAAGACCCAAAAAATTAGGAGCTGGCTGGCTTCTATGTTTCCACAATCTAGCTGAATAAAATACAAAAGATGCAGTTAGTATCAGAGGTAGAAGGATGGTAACATTCGCAGTTTTAGCAGACCTGGTTACTGAATAATTCTGAAGGGTTACATTGAAATTGTGGAGGAAGTTTGCCTCTCATTTAGGCAAAAGCCCCACAGATTCCTCTGGGAACTTCGCTTCATTACAGAAGGCTGCAGATTTTACCCATTGTTTTTATCCTGGTTTCCGGGGAGCACAGTGTGTGTGTCAGAGCAAAATTATGTTTGTGTGTGCAGTCTGAAGGGCTTGGCCCTGCCCAGCCAGTGAGGGTCCCTGTCCCCAGCACATTGTGCAGACCCTGTGGCACCCAACTTTCTTGAACTGGATTTAGTGGACTCACTAAATGGTGATATTTTAAAAAAATCCTCTTGAGTGGTTTGCTGGGAACAGCCAGTGCTGGATGCTTTGTTGTCCCCCCGATTCCAAAGCTGCAGATTGCCGGTGGGCATTCTGTTGTGTTGGGCACAGAGGCACTGAAGTGCTGAGGACGGCAGAGGTGCCCATAGGCTGTTTGCCAATGGAATGGGGAGGAGTGCCTGAGCTGCGGGGGCTTTCTTGACTGATTGCGGCGTTCTGACTAACCCCGTGAACTAGGTTATTCTCAGCAGGGTGAGGTGTGGCCTGGGGGCTGCTGTGGGAAGGAAGGATGAGATCCTGAGGAGCGCTGTCCCCCAGCCCCCTGCGCGGGGGGTTACGGAGTGCCGATGTTTCAGGCCAGTCGCTGAGCCTTTCTCCGGCTGCCTGCTCTGTCCAAACCCGAGGACTCTTTCCCGCTCTCCTCGGCTTATCCCGAGCACGGGGAAGCTCCCAAAGCAAACGTCGGTGACTCCCCTGCCCGCCTCCCAGGCTCTCTGACAGCGGCTTCTTTTTTTGAGAGGGTGGCACAAAGTCTGGCATAGTCTGAGTGTTATATAACCTGGAGTAATGACTTGCTTTACTTCTTTAAAAGGAGGTGATGACGCCAGAGCTCTGCTTCCTTCAGAGCCGCCAGCTGGGTGCAGGGACTTGCAGATCTCGTGAAATGATGTGCTGTTATAACTAGCTATGCTTTTCCCCCCTCTTTTCTCCCTCCTTCCCTTTGATCTATTGCGTATGATGGAATACAAAATAGAAATCTTTCTATGCAGTTCAGGAGCAGCCCACGTCCGTGGCTCTGCATTTTCTATATATATCTATATGGAGTTTCTCATTTTTTTTTTTTTTTGCCTCTCTTTTATGTCTTCTCTTAAAGCTGTGACAAATGTGAGAGTGGCATGAAGGTGTGGGGAGCAGGGTCAGCGAGTGAGCACTTATTAACTGAACAAAGAATTGCTCCAAGTTGTCTTCCTGCTTTTCTGATAAGCTTTGCAGGATATAGAGGTTGTGCTTTATTGGCCAAAACCTTGCTTTTTTCTTTTCATAAAGCCAGAGAATCTCTAACAAAGGACAGTCCCACTTACTCCTCTGTCCTGTTTGGTGCCTTTCCCCCCATGTACGTTTCCGATTGTCAGCTTAGTACCACACCTCATCATTGCTAATAGGTACTGCATTTCCTCATCTGCAACTTCTGTAACGGTTATGAAATCATATGGAAACTAATTAGCAAATTTGTAATGTGGCATTTTCCTTCTTGAACAGCTAAGGAGCGGCAGAGTCACTTTGCCAAGCTCACTTGATGAGTGTGAAGAAGCCAAAGTGAAAATCCTCTGGTTTACATTTTAGGCAGCACCCGTTCTATGTTCAAATATACTAGGTGAAACACTTTGTTGATTTTCATCTGAGTTTAAAACTATGCAAGGGGTTCTTAATTTCATTTTCCCCTAATTTATGTGGTATTGTGTTGGTTTTAATGAGTGGTTAAATAAAATGTGCATGTAGCTATATGTTATACAAGTGTAATATTGAATAATAAAAGTGTGGAAGGAGGTGAGGAACTGTTTTAATTAAATTAGAAGTATGCTTCAGATTTTAAAACACAAGATCATATCACAGCTATTGCCTTTATTTATCTTTTTAACTTCTTGCTTAGGCTTTAAAGAAACGACAACACTGAACTTCTGGAAGTGTCTGGTTCATTGTTTGGATCAAAGCATTTTTTTATTAACAGCATTTTGTACTGCAGATGTTTAAAATGTTTTGTTCACATTTTCTTCAATATGCAGTTCACTGACTCAGCTGCAAAAAAATTCTAAGTAGGAGTCAGAGGACTTTATTTTCACTTGCAAATATGCAAATAGGAATGAGACAGGAGAAAGCTACAAGATAAAATCTTTTTGGGCTAGGTGAACAGAAACTTCTAGTTTAAATCTCTGTCAAAACATTTTGCAATTAAAACATCTGCAGATAATCTATGTAAAGTATTTAAATACTTGAACTGTTAGAAGCAATTTAAAAGTGGTACTTTTGTGTACTAAGCTTGTGATTTATGTCAAATTTGCACATAGCTGAAAATGAATAGAATTAAATTAAAGTTGTACCAAAAACTCTTCAGTGGTGCACAAATACATTGTGTCATCTACAGCAGCAGAGAAATTTAGCAAGTTACAGAAATGAGGAATCAGTTTCTTGAATGTAACTGGGATTGTAACTCAATGGATTTAATTTTGATTAAAATTATGATAAATATCTGTGGTATAAATTCTTCAACTTTAAACCACTACATCTTGTCTAGTAACAGCTTATTTTCTTTGGTACATTGGAACAACTTTTGAAAGCCTTGGAATCTCAAGCAGTGTGTTTTGCCACAGTGCCAGTGTGAAAAACATTTGCAAGAGGCACTGCATTGTGTCACTTGCTGTATTTTGTGCAATTAGAGTTTTGTTACATTATGTACAACTTCCCAACCTCCCTCCACTTATGATTTAGATGAGTTTGGGAAAGAAAATACACCAAGATTTATATGAATAAAATAAAATGAGAAAAAACAGATTTATCAAATTTTATGCCCTATGGTTCAGTCTAAAACCCACTGAAGTCAATGGAAAAACTCCTCTGGTTTTCCATGGTTGGTTTAGATCTTATCAGAAGGAATTTTTATTTGCAGTGCAGTGTTTGTTTAAAAAGCAAAGGATTCTCAAAGCCCAGCAATACTCAGTTGCCAACACAGAGTGCTGTGGAGTCCAATTCTGATTCTGTCTGAACTGTTCTGCGTGGATAAACACCACCTTACACCATTCCAACTCAAACCTGGTATTCTTGTGTGTTTTCCGTGTTGCTAAAACAACATGGAAACTAGGACAGGGAAAGTGGCCTTAATGATGTGTATGTGCTACTAGCAGGTGCTAATCAAGAGTGAAATGTAGCTGTCAAGCCTAGTTCACCTTCAGTAACCTGCAAACAATTTGGGTTAGTAGGCAGCTTCCCTGTACAGTGGAGGTCAGTGGGGTGTGCAGGAGGAGCTGGTGGATGTGGAGCGTGGCTGGGAGAAAGCTGTGGGGTGGGGAGGGGACTGCAGCCAGTGTGGAGCAGTTGGATTGGGCAAGAAAGGTCTCTTCTGCTTGATGGGGTGGTGATGAGATGAGAATAAACAGCCTGGAGAGAAGGGAACCACCCCGGCTTGCAGGGACCAAGAGCAGGGTGGCACATCATAGATCCAGTGCTTCTCTCTGATGCTGTCCTCGCTGGGCTTGGATCATGCCAGTCTTGAAGCTGCTCAGCCTGTAGAGCAAGGGTTGAGAGGTTCAAGGTGAACAACAGGCATGGGGTGGGGGAAGGAGCTACTCAGCCTTGAAGGGAATGCATGTTTTGGGACATTCTGTTGAAATTTATTTGGTTTAACTGACTTCAGTTTGATAATGTTCTTTGCTATACGGAGGAATTAGTGTCCTGAAACACTTCATGTCAAGTTTCTTGTCTGTATAGACAGGTTTAGGTATGAGTTTTAATGCTTGTGAATTTGCAGTGTTCAGGGATGCTGATGTTGCTGCTGGAAACACTTGTCAGCCAAATGAAAAACGTGTTCTGAAGGACCTTTATCTTAATATTCTATGAAAATACAAACTTCATAGTGTTGTTTGTTTTTTTTTAAACAGGTAATCCCCATGGTTGTTAGCAAGGGAATCTCTCAGGTGACAAAAGCTTTTTGAGAAGCCTCTAGTGACATATAGCACAGTTTGTACAATTGCAAAGAGCTTGTGGTTTGAGATGAGGAAGGTGAGGTGTCATAGCTGGGTAAGATTTCAGACCCCGTAGGGGAGGGAGAACATTGTTCCTTACTGGTAAGACTGGTCTTATGGAAAAACTATTCAGTAAATGGACTTATCTGTAACAAGATTACCTTCCATGAGGAGACCATTTTATAAACTGACTGTTTGAGGCAGATCTAATTTGTGGTTGTGTGAATATGTATTTATCCTGGCTAACAGTGGTGCCCTCACCAGCAGGCTGTTGTGAGTAGAAGAGCTAGAAAAATTTCTTTTCCGTTTATCACACTAAGGTGAAGAAGGAAATTCCCTTTTTATTGCTGTGTGCAGAAGGATAGGTATAGGTTTCCTGTTTCCCCCAGTGTACTGAGGTTCCATTTTTCTCATGCTTGACTGCTGTAATATGGATGTGTTGTGGTTTAACCCCAGCTGGCAGCTCAGCCCCACACAGCCACTCACTCTCCCCTTGTGGGATGGAGGAGAGAACTGGAAGGGTAAAAGTGATGAAGCTTGTGGGTTGAGATAAAGATAGTTTAACAGCAAAGCAGAACAAGGAATTCATCAACTCCTTCCCATGGACAGGCAAGTGTTCAGCCATCTCCAAGAAAGCAGGGCTCTATCACAGTAACAGTGACCTGGGAAGACAAACACCATCAGTCCAGATATCCCCCCTCTCCTCCTCCTTTCCCCAGCTCTATATGCTGAGCATGACACCATATGGTCTGGGATATCCCTGGGGTCAGCTGTCCCAGCTGTGTCCCCTCCTAAGTCCTTGTGCACTCCCAACTTCCTCACTGGTGGGACAGTGTCAGAAGCACAGACCTTGACTCTGTGTTAGCCCTGCTAACCAATAGCAAAAACATCTCTATTATCAACACTATATACAACACAAATCCAAAGCATAGTCCCATACTAGCTGCTAGGAAAAAAAATTAACTCTCTCCCAGCCAAAACCAGCACTGCAAGCTCTGCAAATACCCAGTTGTATTTACCCAGTACTTGTTTTTAAATCTTGCTTTCCAGAGTCATCCATCCGTTAGGTCAGATGCTGAGGTCATGTTTGCTTGTTTATTCCAACCCTACAAAGTCCTTATAAGGCCTGTTACAAGATCCTTGGCTATGTACTTCTTTAATATATTAGTATGTCTTTTCCCCCTTGATAAACATTGTGTGCCAGCCAGGCTGTTTGAATCTGTGACATAGGTGAAAGGCTGTCCTGTTACTGAGTGTCGTAATTGTAATACAGTTCTCTTTTTTTTGGGTAAAATTTATATAGCTCTAATTATGAAAAAGCATCTTGGGTTTGTTTCAAAGCTGTGATTTACCCTGAAGCACTGAGGCTGTTTTGATGGCAGCAAGCATTCGAAGTGCCCTGCTACCCTCTCAAATCAAATGTCAAATAAAAATGGCTGGAGTCACACAGAGGGGAACTGGGCTCTGCCCTGGCTGTGCTTGCAGACCTTTAGATCAGCTTTTGCTGTTGTGAGTGCAGCTCATTGTCCTGGAGTCCTGCAGGTCTGTGCGAGGCCTGTTCGGACACCGCCTGCTTCGGGTTCCTTGTGCATGTCCTGACTTTCCCAGCACTCCCCCACCAGTTGTTTCAATAAACAGCTGACTTTGTTACATGGACACATGCTCACTACCAGCGAGCTGATTTCATTACATGTCTCTCAGTCCAGGTTTGTTGTTTATTACTGGCATTAGATACGCTTGTGAAGGGAACTGGGCATGGATAGTCTCTGTAACACTGAAGAAGGTTAGGGAGAAGGGATAGCCTTTGGGGTTCAACCACAGCTTTAAAGGACATATTCTGTATTTATTTATTCTCTCTTGTGCCTGTCCTGATGCAGGTGAATGATGGGGACAAAGGCTCACTTAAAGTAATCTCCCACTCCACAAATTCTGACACGTTCTTTCCTAAAAACTGAGAAACTTGCAGTAGTCTACAAGCTGCTGATTTAACCAAGCAGACGGGATGCTCTTTCACCTGTTATTGTGCAAACAGGTTACGAGCTCCATCAAATTGCTCAAGTTTCAATCTCAGTTGTCCAGGTTTCTTGCAAATTAGCAGGCATCATGCAAATAGCTCATAAAATCACAATTGTTTTCAAAGCCAGAAAGGCTGTACTCCTTTCTGCATCTCCTTCCCACCCACTTTTCCTTACGTGCTCTGAAACTCGGAAGCAGAGTTACGGTCCCGCGTGTCCCCTGCTCTGAATGTCCTGTTGTCTGTTGGGATTCCCCTTGTGCGGGGCCCCACCGGAGCCTGAACGGTTATGTAAGGATTTTTATTTTATTCTCAGTCTTGGTCTCTGCCACTAGTTGAACTGGATCACAGGCTGAGTGAATGGGATCTGATCCGTACAGCGTGCGGCTCTGCTGCTCCAGAGAGAGACCTCCCCTGTACACACCCACTCAGCCTCCCTGCTCCTCTTCTCTCTTCTAAAACTCTTTTCCCAGGCATAACCGAGGTTGCTCCCACTGATCGGGACCGCGTACGGAAGCCAAACCGTCCCGGCAGCAGAGCTCCAGGCATCAGTCCCCAGTGGAGCAGCAGCTGCCTCGGGCAGGGCTGTGTTGTTTGACTCTCCAAGCAGGGGAGGAGATAGTGACAATTTTTATTTAGGCTGAACACGAGGCATATTTAACTAGTTATGTAACAGTGACCCTGGTCCGTCTCGGCTGGGTGCAGGGAGGATATATACGTACTGCTTCTCGTCACACCAGCTGGGTGGATTCAAGCACTAGGAGCTATTTACCAAAGTTATTTTCAGAAACTTTAGGTGCAGGTTTCCCTGCCTGTACCCTGGACTGCTTTATCAGGAGTCTTTTCCCGCCTGTGAACTGAACAGCCAGTGAGAGTGGATTTAGTGCTCGCTGGGCTGTGGGCAGAGATAAGGAGTTGTCAGGAGTGACTGGAAACTTTTGTCCTGAAGACCCTGAGACAAGAATAGCAGAAGAGCTGAGAGTGTGCAGCCACGTTGAACAAGTGTGCAGGCAAAGGGCTCGCCTCGGTGCACTGAGCAATATGCTACTCTTGGATGAGTCTCAGCAGTTCCCAGGTAGGACACAGCTGGGGGATTTTGTGGGTTGATTTTTCTTTCTTTTTCTCCCTTGTTTTCTTTTCCCTCTTGCTTTCCTGTTACAGGCCATTCATTTCCCCCCCCCACTCAGTGGCTAGTAAAAGGCATCAGGAACCAAGGCTCTTCTGTAGGTCTCAGGTTTTAGTGTGCTCCCTACCAGGCAGGGATGGAAGAGGTTGAGATTGCAGAGCCTTGCAGTGCCTACTGGCCTGATGGAGGGGACATGAGAAGGAAGCTCACTCTTCCTTTGTACCTGTAGTTCTGAAGTCTTTGGGGATGTTACATTCTGGGTCTGGCTGTTATGTTACTGTTTCTGCTGCTGTTGTGTTGTAATGCTGCGAAAGTTATTTTTTCCAAGAGAGGAGGCAGTTGTTAATAGTAATATCATTTTATATCAACTTCCCCTTTGACTCTGTGTGTATACATTCGCTGCAACATCCTACTTGATAAGAGTTTCAAGAGCTTCTTTTGTCAGTGAAATATTTGGTGACTTGCTGACCAGGCAACAATCTGAGCACCAGGCAGAGCTGTTAGTGCTTGCTCCAGATCCCCTAATTAATGTCTAAGAGACTAAAAGCTACTTGGCTGTTTTCCCCCCTATCAAATGGAAGATGCTGGTGAAATCCCAACAGTCATTTATAGTTTTGGGGATAGCTGCCACTTAATTTGTTTGCTGGTGGGAGGATGTTGTGTGTTGGAGAAAAAACTTTGCTCACATTTGAAGAACTTTATAAATTTGTAATTTAACTTCTTACTTTGAGGTCAGGTACTTTGTGATGCCAAGCTTCTTGCAACTTGTTCATGTGTCAAATGCCTCCAAAGTCATGCTATGAACCTAACAGACTGATCAAAAATGGTCCCCAGGAGTTCCAGCTCTGGATTCCTGGTTTATTACAGAAGTGCAGTGTGGTTGTCATGAGGAGTTTTTACAAAAATAAGCCATGCAATATTTGTTACCCATTAGTGCGAAGAGGGGTTCTATTAAAAAAAAAAAATCCATCTTATTTCTCTGGTTGTGGTGGCAGGACAAAGAAGCTAATTCTGGGAGAGTGTGAACTGAGAAAAAAAAGAATTACAATAGAAAATGAGTTTGGATAAATGAGGAATCTGGGCGATGAAACAAGTGGCTTATGTAACTTAGTCTAGATAATAGGTATAAAAAGAGAAGACAGGGAGGGAAAGATGCTTTTGGAAATGAGACTGTAGGTCATAGATGGAGGGAGAAGACAAGGTTAGAGGCCTTTCAAAAATTTTGGATGGAAAGGTATTTGTACGAAAGTAGGAGAACAAAACTGCAAATTAACTCCTCCCTGTACTTGTCAAGTTGTAGAGTCTGGGACAAGGTTTGTCACAGTCTCTACCAAAGTCTCTAGCAGTAGAAATTCTATCTCTTTGAGGAAGCTTTTTTAACTGATATAATGAAGTTCTGTTCTGGCTGGTGGGTCCAGGAGAGTCTCCATCACACTTCTGCACAACCTTCCTGTCTCAAGAGAGATGATAACCGCAAAAGGTCATTGAGAGAGTCTGTGCAGAACTTACATATCATGTTCTTCCCTGGTTTTGTGCTTCAACCACTGAGCAATGTTTCTTTTTCTCTCTGATTTATCTGGCTTTTCCTCACTCCAGGTGCCTGAACACTTCTTTGGGGTCTTCAAAGTAGCAAGCACCTGTGTATGCAGTGCTGTGATACTTTTTTGTTATTTTAAAAATGTTTCTGGAAGGTTAGAGCAGATTTTAATTATTTTATGGTAGCATCTACCAGCTAGTAAATCAAGGTTTGTTGTAGCACACTACCTAGCCCCCTGTTGTCCTGTGAGAAAAATGTCTTTAATGTAAAGATCCCCGTTTCCTCCTGATACACACATATATTTCTTTCTTGACCATAGAGGTAATTGTCATTTTAGCAACCTTTCAAAGGAACAGGTGCCTGCTTCTTTTCCAGGCTGTAACATGCTTTTAGGGTATTGTGTATTTTGAGGGCAGGGAGGGGGATGTCCTTGTGGCATTATGACTTCAATTTGTGTGAGTCTGATTGCCACAAACAACTTCGCCTTTTATCAAACTCCTTCAGCAGCACCAATATTTTGGAAAGGAAAACTAGAAACAGATTGTTCTTTCAGGGATGGTCTTTCATCCTGGTCTTATTAACTTTCTCCAGTGCTCTCGGTCACTTTTCTGGCTGCAGTTGATGGGAGAAGTGCCAGTGGAATGCGGTAACACACAGGCTCAAACTCAACAATTTGAATTTTTCTCCCAAGTGATGCCTCCCTCATTAAACAGAGTCCTTAAAAATTCCTCAGAAATTTCTTTGGCGTCTGAGGCAGAAAAAGGGAATGTAGCTGAAGTTCTGTGCTTTGTTACAGTTCTAAAAAAAATCCACTACTGTGTTTTGTTTTTTTCAAGTAGGAAATTATATTTAAGGAGAAGAAAGAGAATTGTTGGTTAGAGCATAGGACAGGGAGCCAATACCTTGAGTTACTCAGCACTGGTGCCTACCTGATTGCTTTGATTTAGTTTCCTCCTCTGCAAGATGGACAGGAGGGTGTTTCACAGGTTACTGTGAGGAGCTCATCATGCCTGTGAACTCCTTTGACACTGACTGGGTACAAATAACACTACTACTACAAAAATCACTCCTCTCTTATACCACTATCATCAGGAGCAACAACAAAGGAGGACTCAGATACTGGAGGATGCCTTGTACTGGGATTATTTCCTATACTGCTCTTTTAAATTAAGAGTGAGTGTCACCTGTCTTTTCCCTGTCCTTGTTAGCAGGTCCTGAGCAAAACTATGGTGCAAGCTTGAGGCAGAGATTAAAGTTCAGCTGGTGCTTGTTGTTTGTTTGCCATTTTGGTGGCCTTGGAAGTGTGTGGCAGCAATAATCCCTTCTTTATTATTTCTCATTGCTCTGAGGGTATGCTGGTATAAAGCTACAACTCCCAGCTACCTAGTGTAAATTAATGCTTATGTAATCATTGCATAATGCAGAATGCTTGCTCCCCTACTCGTCCTCTTTTCTTAGTCCCTGAAATTTATCCCTAGAAAAGTCATGGTAGCAGCCAGCTGGATTCACTGTGCTCAGAACGTGTCAAGCCCCCGTATGCATCTATTTTCTGAAGCTGGAAAGGGGAAATTTGTTGCCTAAATCAATATTCAGCCACCTTAATAAACTAGATAATATTTCTCTTTTTTTAAAAAGCTTTGAAGTGTTGTGAAAATAAATAAGGTTAAATCCAGTTACTTGTGGTTTAGATCCCCATGGTAATTTTCGTAATCTGGCTCACAAAACTCTATTCTGGGTTACTAGTTAACTGGGATAACCAGAACAGGGAGGTTTCAGTTCCCTCCTGCGCACAGCTTGTTGAAAACTTCCCAGCACTCAGCCTGAAATACTTCCTGACTCCAGAGCAGTAGCTTTATGTAACTTACTGCTCTCGCACACTCCTGGCTAAAGGACAAATGTGACTGATCCCTGCCTCCCTTGCTGCCTTGGTGGGTGCCTTTCCTGTCTTTGTTTCCCTGTCTTCACTAATGCCACAGTGTCTGTGCAAGAGAGGGGACATGGCAGGAGGGAACAGTTTAGGTTTGAGGACTTTCATCAGGAAAGTAGTTTTGATTATATATCTAGAAGAGGGATGGCAGGTGGCAGAGTTCTGTATCTCTCCAGGTGTTGCCGTCTCAAAGCGCTATGAAAATGTTTGATTTGAAATTTCACAACCCTCTTTTGAGCTGGAAATGGATATGGGATTGCCCAGTGCTCCAGAGTCACCATGAGCCTGTGATGCCTGCGGAAGGGAGCACGACCTGATGGGCACCTCACCTGGGCTGCATTCAGGGGCTTGTGCAGGGGTGGGAGAGGTCCTGGAGGGGCTGGGTGCCAGAGCAGGTACCTGTCACACTCCGGTGGCAATGGGGCGCCAGTGCCTGCGAGCCTGTGCCATACAACAGTTATATAAGTGCTCTTTGGTGTTTATGTAACCCGGGTCTCAGCGTCCGCAGCACTGAGGCCCAGCCAGAACAAGATCTCTTGGGTATTTGGGGCCTGGTTCTGCTTGCATAATCCCAGGGTTAGAAGATATATCGCCTGTCACCAAAGTTGGCTGTTTGATATTCCAGTTTGCCTCTCGGCACTTCTTGGCTGCTTCCTTTCCCTTTGGTTTCTGGGTGGTGTATTCCTTGCTCCTGCCCTTCAATTCTGCTGCCTTTTGTTCCTGAAGGATTCCTTGAGGCCAGGAAAGGAGTTTTATTCTGCAGCATAACCTCATCAGCAACTGATACGCTGAAAGATGTCTGAAGGAAAAAAGAAGGGCAGTGCTGCCTTGTAATTTATCTTTTAAGGTTTTCCATTTATTTGGGCTTACTTCTTGCCAAAGGAGACTGGAGATGGGTTTGACTTGTGCATGCTCATGGTCTGGGCTCCTTCCTCATGCTCTGGCCCACAGAGTCAGTGCTGGTGGCTTTCCTTTAGTGCTCATCTCTTCCCTCCACCCTCTGGTCGTGCGCTGGGGACAGAGGCAGCCTGCCATCCCTCACCAGCCATCTGCAGCTTTCACGTAGGTGTCTTGAACCCACAGCGAGCGATCATTTTACTGATACTCAGAGAAATGAAAAACATGTTACTCAGACTTCAAGCAGCACTCTTTGTTATACCAACATGACAGACTCTGTGTCTGCTTACAGTGACAGGTATGAACGACAGACCTGGGGTGCTTAACTCCTAGATAAATCAACAACGGGAATGAAGACGTACGTGCTTTTTGACAGGTGAGGGAAGCTTCCCCCGGGAGCAGGCTCAGCCCCAAAGACGTCTGTGCCTGGCAGTAGCGTGGCTGTGACTCAGCAGGACAGCAGGCATGGCAGCAGAGCTGGGGCGAGAGCAGTGCCGGTGTCACTGCTGTGCTCAGTGGGCTGGGTTCCCCCGGAGCCAGGCGGGGACAGCCAGGCCCGGGGGTCGGGGCTGCAGGTCCCGCTGCCCCGGCTCACGGCGTGGTGCCCGCCCGGCCAGGGCGCGGTGCCTGCCTCGGGAGCTCCCACAGCCGTGGTCCTGTGTGGACAAAAGGCTGGTCCCGGCTGTCGTGCTGGCAGCAGTGGCAGCTGCTGGTGACCGGAGAGGGCCGGGCGCGGGGTCCGCCGTGCCGGGGGCAGCGCGGGTGCCGCGGCCGGCGCGGGGGGGCAGGTGTGCCGGGTTATATAATGCTTACATAATTAGGGCTTTGTTAAGCGCTGGTGGCTGGGAGGGGCGTCCTGCCGTCGAAGACTGAGCCCGATTATTTTCCGAGGAGAAAAAAGTCTTGTGGCCAATTAGCTGCCCTGACAGCGGCTGCCGCGGAGAGCCCCTAGTTCCCTTAGGGGCTGCGTCCTGCTCTGTCCCACTCCGACCCCTCTGAGGTGGCTTTCCCAGTGCTTTGGGTGGAAGCAACCAGGTGTTGATGTGTGCCGTCTTTGTGCTTCCCCTGGGTGTTGCAACAGGTAAAGCCTGGAGGAAGGGAGTCTGAACTTTTCCTTTACTTTCACCTACACTGTACTTGAGGGGTTTCACAATGAATTTACTGCCTCCAGCCCAGCCTTGTGGTGCTCAAGTGTTTTCACACAATGCCACCTCTGTGAGAGGTGCTCTGTGCAGACACCACTTCTCCCTTCCTGCATGGCATCCACGCAACAGCTGCACCAGTTGCATACAAAGAATATTTTGAAAAGATTTCATTTATATTGCACAGCTGAGTAGAGGATGAGCCAGAGCACTCTGGTTGTTGCCAGCCTCCAAACTGATTGCTGTGCTGCAGTTAAAGGGCTGCTGTTCTTCGTGAGCCTGGTACAGTTTCACTCTGACATCACCGAGCCACCACTCCAGCTCCCAGCACACTGGGGAAACATCACATAACCCCGGAGAGCATGTTCCAGGCTGTCAGAGCCTTTGTAGTCGGGCTTGCTCTGCGGAGTTGCTCCTCCAGCCTTTGGCACTCTAGTTGTAGTTCAGTGTGTCAGGGACTGAGTTGCAGCTGGAGCTGTGCAATTAGACTTTGTTGTGCCATCCCTCAGTGCTCCTCCCATTCCTGCTTTGACAGCTCAGTACCGGCTGTAGTAGCACTAGCTAGTATTAGCTAGTCTCTGACAGGCTTTTGCCCACAAACTGCATAGAAGTTCCCAGAAGGCCTGCAATAATATTTAACTGCTCTTTGTTCTTTGTGCAGGACAAAAGAAAACTCCCAAAGTAAGAATTAACTGCTCACTGCTCTGCATGCAGCTACCTTCCTCACCAGGCATGCACATCCCTGTCCTTAGGGGAGGAAATAGTGCTCAAAGGCTCAGCAAAATTGTACTATTTGGTATCCCAAGTTTCCGTAGTGAAATTATTTTAGAAATAAACAGGTGTCTGGTTTTTTCAGTGCTATGTCTTTCCTGGAGTCACTGAAGTTACCCTGGCAATTAAACTGGTCTCCCAGGAGGAGGTGTACATACCTCTGTTAGCTGGCTACTAACTGAGCAGGCAGGGAAGTCACCAACTTACGCAGTAGTTTGTTCACTGAGGGGTCTCTTGGATCTTCTTATGCAGCAACTTCAGGTAGGAGACCCTCAGATCTTCTGAATGGGAATTTCTGTACTCCTAGGAGTGCTGACTGTTGCTGGGGCCAAACTGTGGATGCACAGACACTTGGGACTTACTGAAGTCTGCCTTGGAGCACGGAGATTGGCTATAACGCTGTTTTTCACTTACCTTGGTGTCAGAAGACAGTGTTAGTTACACTAATGTCACACCTCAAAACAACCTGCTGCTTTTTTCATGACACCTTCCAGCAGCCCATTTTGCAGAGCAGGCTGCGTAGAGAGCAATTCACTGCTGAATCAATGATCTAGAGAATATTCTCCAGGCTGAATCCTGTGCTGTTGTAATGGAAGTTTAAGAAGGAGATGATGAGGTGAGCTTGGCTGCAACAGGAGGTGCCTGACTGCGGGACAAACCTTTTGCTGTGTTACACATCATGAGTCACAGCTGTGTGCAGTGTTTAGGGACAGCCCTGGCAGTCACACCACATAGGGAGCATCTGAAGCAATGTTACCCACAGCAGTCACGACTCTCTTTCTTACAGAGACTTCTAAATTGTAATCCTGTGACATGCAAGTGTTGGTCGAGAAATCAAACACCTCCCCCTGTTTGTGTGTACATCTGGGGGTGGTGCTTGCTGCTTCTTATAGAGCAAAGAAAAGTGGCAACCTCTGGCCTGCAACACGAACCAGAGCTGTGGTGTAACCAGGTCTGTTGGTTTTTGAGAGTGCAGGCACATTTCACATCTCTGAAGTGCATGAGAAATGGTAGTTGTGCCCCTCTTGGTATTCAGGGTACCTTGCAGGATGCCTGGGTGTGTGCAGCTGTCCATATCCACTGGGAACTGTTTGGGGATTTCTCAGACAGAGCTATAACCCACCTGAAGGAGCAGCTGCATTGACACTACCACCACTTCCCCTGGGAGATCCTCCTTGTAGGTCTGGTGAGGACAGTGCAAAACATGGAACAAAGCTGGTGATTCTTGGTGCTCACAGCATGTAACCATGATATGGATTTGCACCCTTGCCAACAACCACACCTGGCTGTCTTCTGCTGGGCAGTCTTGGGCCTGCTTTTTCTGCTATGGCTCATCTTGCTGTGCAGGGCTGTGCTGGATTGTCACCCCAGGCTGTGGCAATGCTCTTCTCAAGCAGGCAATGTGGATAAATGCCCAGGTCTTCCTAGAGTGCACAGCAGCTCCAGCATGATCAGACAGTTGTCAACATGCAAACGTGGCTGATGAATTTTTGTGTTGTGTAAAACACTACTTGTATAACCATGTCAGAGTAGTGTGTTGAGCTCCTGTTACAAAACCATAATTGCATTTCTGTTGTATTGTAGGTTTGGCAAAATTGGGGCAGGATTATTCCATTGATTTTCTGATGGGACCTGTTCAACGAGGCTGTTCCCACACTCCCTCCAACCCAAGGATCAGACCCGTTCTTATACAAAATAGGTGTTTGTGTGTGTAGTTACTGTTTCTTAATGTGTTTCTGTCCCAGTGTGGGTCCCATTTACACAGCTTGGAGCTCACTGTATTGGAAAGCAGCCTCATGACTGCAGCGGGGAGCTGCACTTTTCATCTGGGTTAGGTTTAGGCTGTGCACATAATCAGGAGTTTAATACAAAGCAGCAGCAAAACAATTCCTGCTTGTAACTGTCAGCTCATGCCATAGGTGTGGTGGGAGCTGTTGCAAGGTTAGACTTGTGATTTTTATCATTGTGTTAGTTAAACTTTGTGTAAAGCTTTATTCTTGGTGGTGGCAAGGGTAGGAGCAGCCTTTGGGAAGCCGGCTGTCCCCTGAATCCCACTGCAGCTGAATCAGTGAGATGTTTGGAGCTGTCACTAGCGTGGAAGAGCTCTCTTGATGCATATGTGTCAGGAATGTGGGCTGAGGCACAGATTGTGTTCCTCACCTCAAAACTTGTATTGGCAGGACAAACACCAGCCTGAGCATACATGGCTGTGACGGATGAGGGCTTGTACTCAGTGTGGGATCAAATTTATCATCAAATGTTGGGCTTCAGGCTCCTGGTCAGATGAGAATTATATTTAAAAAACCCTATCCAATCCAGCTGTGTGTAGGTTTTACCAGAGCTCATATTACATATCATTAAGAGGAAAGAAAAGGTAAAATGCAGAAATAGAATGAGTCTACATAGGGATTGCACAACACATCTGAAAACATAGAGGAGACATAATAATATGGGCTCCTGAGCCTTTAGGTTTTGCTATTATCAACCTTGTCCTGAAGACACCCTTGCCTGGCACAGTGCAGGTGGGAGGGTGGCTGCTGGAGGAGGTGACGTGGGCAATTGCTGGAGTGTGGGGAGGGAAGCGCTTCCTCTTCCAAACAAGCATGGCTTTGTGCTCTCTGGTGCCTTGTCAAGGTCCTCCAGGCCCAGGGTGAGATGGCAGCAGTGTAACCATGGCAGTGTTTGTCTCCGGTTTAATGACTCATCCCGGAGCATGTGATCACGTGTGCAGCCTCCCTGCTTCCCTTTGCCCTATTTCATCCAATCTTTTGATCTAGTTACATAACCAGGAGTCAAGAGGGGTGGGGGGAAGGAAACAGTGCTAAAGAATTGCAGGTAATGTGACTAAAATGTGTCTGTAGCTCAAATAGCAGAGTTGTTGTCTGGGAAGCTTGAGAAACTGGGTTTATTCTCAGCACAGTTCTCTGTCTGCAAGGGAGCTGATGCTTGATATTTGAGCTTGTAAGTCTAAAGAGGCATGGTGGGAGGACAGGGTTCCAAGACCTTAGCTGTGGTAGGAGAACTGCTGTGCTTGTAGCAGTGAACCCCTTTGCCTTTATCTTCATATGCATAACTCTCCTTGGATTCATCATGAGATGTGTTCCATCCTGTAAGCTGTGGATACCTGGTTTTCCAGTATGTGTAGGGCTTACAGAGACAGATATTCACAGAAATGTTTGAGCTGCTCTGCTGGTACTGGTCCATGGTGGGCTGAGCTCTGAAGTCCTAAATCTGTTCTGACATAGACTTGCAGCAAATGCTGGGGTGGGTCTGGTGGGATGTCTGGAGAGGAAGTTTGTAAAGTTGGTGCTGTTGAACAAGGTGTGAATCTACTTCTTGTCATCTCAATTTTAAGATGTGATGCTGGAGATAAGGTTTATTTAATGGGCATATCAACATGACAACTGTAGGTGCAATGTGCTGTACTGAAGAATCCTTCATTTAAGCTCACAGCATTTTGAGAATGAATGCTCTCTGTCTCCAGATCCCTCAGAGTCAAAATGTGATGCTTGTTGGTTCTGTATTACTTCATCTGCCACATTCCTCTGCACTGATGTCTTCTTTCCTTCAAAGTTCTGTCTAAGTGTCATTTCAGTTTAGTCATTAGCTCAGATACACAATGTAAGCAAGAAAGCTGATTACAAGATGAAGTTCAGGGTATCTCTTTGCCTGACACAAGGGGACAAGATGCTTCAAAGAAGCTATTACAATGCTTGTCAGAAACAGTTTGCTTCAAGGGAAGCTTTTGAACGGAAACATTTCATTTCTTTGCTCTGGAAGCATTAGCTTGGTCACTGGCAGCCTGTTGAAGAGCCAAGTGTCACATAGAACAAGGTGTCATTTCACATTGTGCTTTAAGAGTGGAATCAGGCACAAATGGAAGTCGGAAAATCGGAGAATGAAGAGAAAAAGGAATGCGTGTGATTTATAATGCAGAAAGAATATTGCCACTTACATTTTGTTTGACAAAAAGCTTGTTGGAAATTACCATTTAAACCATGACAGTGAAGCCTGGTGCTAAAACCACTGAGCTGCCTGCTGAGCCATGACCCAGTGTTTGAACCAGATAACCTTTTATATACTGTGTTCTGTTGACTTGGGAGATGGTTACACAGGTGTCATATAGATGGGAATTTCTGCCCTACTTGAATGATGTGAAACAAAGAAAAAGTTATTCAAATTCCTGGTTTTAATCAGGAGCTTATCAGGCCCTCATAGAAAAACAGACTCTTGGGATAGCAAGTGCTCTGCATGGACCTAAATAATTCTGCCTTGTTTTCTTGTCAGGACAGTTTTGGGCTGTGTTGAGGGGTGTTAGTCTTGCCTTTCACTAGGGACACACCCTTCACTGTAAAACTTTTTAGCTCTCTTTGACTGTCAGAAAGGACCCCAGTTTTGTCACCCTCAGAGTGACATGCTTGCAGACGAGTGAGAGTAGGGCTTGTCAGTTCCCATTGGGCTCAAATCCTGCTGAATGCTCATGGAAAAGCCAGCTGCCAGCCTGGCACAGCTGTTGCCATGCCATGTTGTTCCCCCTGCAGACCAACCGCAGGAAGCCGCGTTCAGCGGTGACCACGAGGAGCACGCGGAGGATGGAGAATGGCAGCGCTCGACTTCAACTACCTCATCTCAGAGCGAGCGGGCAGAGCAACTCTTGCAGAACCAGCACAAGAGCCTGGCCTCTGAGGACACCAAAAAGAAGAGGGCTCAGAAACCGTCTCACATGCGGAGGAACATAAGGTAAGCAGCAGCAGCAGGACAGAAAGAGCTCGGGTCACATACGGTGGTGAAAACAGAATCTCTGCACTTTGCTTCTGAGCTACGTTGTGCCACTGCTGGCAAACCAGATGGTTTTTCTTTTCCAAAACCTTAGGATTTCACCAGTGGGAGTAGAGTGATCTCAGACTGGAGTGCTGCATGTGGGTGCAGACTTGTTTGGTATTTCAAAAGAGTGAATATTTGGTTATGGAATATATTGCAAAAATTGTGTAATTGCTGCTGTCCTTTGAGAGATGTAATTGAAAAACAGTACCACCATTAAGTAAATACCAGTTTCAGATATTTGCTGAGGTGAATCCTATTGCTAACAGCCTAAAATACAGTCCATTCCTGTACTATCCTGGGTACTTGTTGACAGGAATGCTGATGCTAGAACTAGTGACTGAAATCTTGGAAGTCAGTTTTACCTGGATTTTATAAAGCAGTAGTTGTTTGATTATGTAATTCACCACATATTCTGGGACAGGTTGTGAGGTGGTAAATCACTAGGAAATTTTGCTCAAAGGAATTTTATAAGCTCAGAGGAGAACTAATGGAGTAGGAACTCCTATGGGAGCAAGGGGTTCTCATGCCCTGTGCTGGTGGTCTTTGGTTCCTATTTAAGCTTGTGCAGATTGATTTTCTTAAAGCTGAAGGAATAAGCATTGAATAGGCCTTGGAAAAAGAAACTTTATTAGGAAGAAGGAGATGTCCCTGAAGTGTGGGGTTGAGTGGTTTTAAAAGCTAGTTTGAGGGAGCTAGAATTTACCACTGCTTGTACAGCACCTCTCCTCTGGCAAAAGCACCTTCATTTCCAGGACTGGACATGTGACACTGAAGCAGGGGAAAAGCAACTTCTGGAAGTAAATAAAGTTATCTGTAAAGGGAAGGTGCTTTGAGGGAATGCCTTGAAACAGTTGTTAAAACCATGAGAGATCCTAGCTCCTCAAAATGCTGTCAGAAGAGAATCAGGGTGATGACTTTTTGTGGGAAAATTCATGCATTTTCTTCCCATATATCTTCTTTGCGTAACTCTAGTGCATTTTGTGTTTATAAACTGCATATCAATAAAAAACACCCTTTCAAGCAGAAGAACTAGTCTCTGGTAACCTAATTTTAAGTATGTGCTTACCCACTTACGTTTTTCCTCCTTTCATTACTTTGCTTCTGTCGAACTTCTGTCTTTTCCTTGAGTGATAGTTACCTGTAGTTGGGAAGCACAGTGCTGAAATAGCAGTAGAATTTGCCCATATCTTTTGGGGGATGATGTTCCTACTCTGTGTGGCATACAGAATACCTGGAGCTTGTCAGTCATCTTTGCAGCAGCTGTGCAGCCGTTCGCGTTTTTGGAAGAAAGCGCGCGTAACCAAATCATATTTACTCCTGTGTTCAGAAAGCTGTTGCGTGAGGACCAACTGGAAGCCGTGACAAAGGCAGCCCAGCAGGAAGAGTTGGAGAGAAGGAAACGGCTTGAGCAGCAGCGGAAGGATTATCCAGCCTCTATACCAACTGTTCCTCTGGAGTTTCTTCCTGGTAAGCACTGGGAGATGCCAGCCAAAGCAAGAGTTTTAAGGATAGATGCGGAATTGAGAAGGTAGTGTCATGCTTGTCCATGATGGGACAAAGGGTAATGGTTTTGACCTAAAGGAAGGTAGATTCAGGCTACATACAGGGAAGAAATGCTTTACAATGAGGGTGCTGAAACAGTGGCACAGGTTGTGCAGAGATGTGGTAAATGCCCCCCTCCTGGAAACATTCAAGCTCAGGATGGATTGGGCTTTGAGGAACCAGATGTAGCTGAAGAAGTCCCTGTTGAGTATAGAGGGGCTGGACTAGATGGCCTTTGAAGAGTCCTTCCAACCCTGAACATTCTGTGATTCTATGCTGTACTTGGACTTTCATGTGCAAACTCTTGGAACAGCAATTCCAAACCACTTGTAGGTTCAGTGTAGGCAGTTCCACTTTTGTGCTTGTTTTGTATCAAGATACAGTGGCTGCTTGGTGAGAGGTGCCAGGTAATGTTTGTTGAAGATATTTTGACACACATCAAAAGTGTGTAGGGGGATGCTGAAACAGATCTCTCTTGTCTTTCCAGCTGGTATGGGAGCTTAAATCAACAGGCTTGGCAGAAATGCCAGATCCTGTTTGTCCTGGGAATGGTCTGGTAACTCATGTGTCTGGTACTGGGGATAGTGGAACAATAGACTGGGTGCACATATGTTGGTGATGTAACCTTGGCTTTCCTTGCATGTTTCGGCAAGCAGTGAGTTGCAGGCAATATAAATGGTTAAGCATCACTCATGTCTTTGAGTGAATATGTCACCTTGCATTGTTTCCCAATCTGGATCATTTTGGTGATTTAGTTCATAGCACGGCTTCCAAAGGTGTAAATGGCAGAGAAGTGCAGCTGGATGTTGGGCAAAGGTAAAGGAATTCTTGAGTTGGCCTTGCCTCTTGAGGAAATATATATTATCCCTTATGTGCAAGTGTTAAAAACACATTTATGTGTGGGAGAAGGAATAAGAGCTGTTTAAAACACTTAAGCTTATGCAGAGTAACTTCAGCCCCAGAAGAATGTCATTGCTTGCTGTGTCACTGCAGTGGTGCTGTTTGGCCCCATTAGCCTCTCCCCCACATGGCAGCACTAAAAACATACAAACAAATACTCTTCATCAGCAAAAGTTGTTTATGCTATGTGGAATGTAATTATTACAGTGTCCCTACTAACAAAGAGCAGTTATCATCTCTTCAGCAATTGGTACTTTCTCTGTTGGATGAAACACAGCTTTTACTGAGACCAAAAAAAAGAGAAACAAAGAGCTTTAGCATGTTGCATAGTCAGTGTGCCCCAGTCAGGGCATGAAACAGAGGGTGCCATCAGCAATGAGCTATTGTTTCAGCATATTGAGAATGGAGGAGATTGTGACCCAGGAAGCTGAGTCATGGCAGGATTGTAGACAGTGAGAGTCTGTTATGGAAAATTCCAGGACTAAGTTATTGGAGCTAAAGTGGAAGGAAATACTGTCTGGTTTCTGAACAGTTTTGTCTCCTTCCCCATTATTATGAATCACTTATTGTTTGTGATTTATGTTTGTAGAGGACATCGTTTTCAGAACAGCAGAGGCGACCCAGCTCCCCCCTCAGGTCCTAGCTGAGGAAGTGATCTGCCTCGACAGTACCAGCAGTGGCAGTGAAGATGATACTAAAGGAAAAAATAGCATTAAAGATGGTAAGTGACCAATTGCCTCAGCTTGCTCTTCTCACAATATGCTGTTTATTCAGCCACAAGTCTGTTTTCATCTAGTCAGATGCTCCAGTGGTGAATCACTTCAGACTTTTGCAGGCCTATTGGTTTCCAATTATATGGGCAGTTCTGGCCTGTGAGTCCTAAAATGACATTTATAAAATGGTCTGTCAGGCCCTCTTGTGAACTTGTGTTTATTTCTGCTTTATAAATGCACTTAACTTTGCTCAGTGCATTGCTGAAGAATGCTTACAGGAGATGTGGCAGCATTTGCTGTGTGTAAAAGGGGCATCTAAGTATTCAGATCTGCAGCTGGAAGTGGTTTCTGTGTCCCTTGTCCCAAATGGATTCAACCAGACTCCTTGGTGATCCTTAGCCATTACATCAGTAGATAAAATTCATGTCTGGACTTGGGAATTAGAAAACATATGGAAGAGAATGTAAAACACTCCTAGAAACTGTCTCGTGTTCTCTTTGGATCAGCCCAAGTTAATGTTCCCTGAACACTTTGGAAGCCAGGGAAGCTGATGCTTTCATATGCTGGTCTGAGGGGCCTGGTGTGTGCCTGTATCATGCCTGATTGCTCAGGATACATCATTAGGCCAGGGTGGAATTGCAAAAGCTGGGGGTAGCCTTATTTCCTTATAGGTTTTTTCCATTCATCATAAACCCTGACGTCAAGTTAACTTTGTCCTTATTCTCTCCTGGTTTGATTACTTTGCAGAAGTGATTGAGCTGAGCTCAGGAGAGGATGATGCCCTCCAAATTGTGGACAGCAGTGACTCTGGCAATGAGGGGGAGGAGGATGGGAGTGAAGAGAGCAGTGGCTCTCATGTGAATGATGCCTTAAATCAGTCAGATGCTCTGGGGCAAGTCATCGTCAACATCAATCACCCACCAAATGAGGAGGACATTTTCCTGGCTCCCCAGCTTGCACGTGCAGTAAAACCTCATCAGGTAGGTTTTGTTAGCCTTGAAAATGCAATGAATTTGGGCAAGCCAGCCTGGGAATCTCAGCAGAACTTCTTTGGTGAGCCCTGTGACCAATCTGGTTGTGGTGGTGACTGTTGTGGACAGTCAAATGATAAAACTGAATTAGAGGACAGCCAAGGCTGTGTATAACTTCAGCTGCTGTTACTATCAGACCTTTGTATATTTAGATGAACTTTTAAAAAATGAAATTATATTTATAAACAAACTATATATATAACCAGCCCCAATTCAGATCCTCTGGCTACAGATTGATTTTGATTTATTGATACATTCTCAAGAAATTCTGTGAACATTTAAAAATACTGAGTTTCTGAGCATTCCCTAGATTAGAGTAATTTAGTGAACTTGAAACATCCCCTTTACATTTTCATGGTCCTTATGTACTTGCCACTCTGTAAATACATACCCATCTTGAGCTTTTTTGGTGCCACCATTCTAACACATTTTCTACTTTTCTGTCTAGATTGGTGGGATCCGATTCCTCTATGACAACTTGGTCGAGTCCTTGGAGAGATTTAAAACCAGCAGTGGGTTTGGGTGTATTTTAGCACATAGCATGGGCTTGGGCAAGACCATACAGGTCATCTCTTTCTTGGATGTACTTTTTCGGCACACGGAGGCAAAGACTGTTCTTGCCATTGTACCTGTAAGTAGCCTCATGAAGGGCTGGCTGAGGGGCTTCCCTACACTACTTCTTTCTTTGCATAGAGAAGGTTGATTAGTGTCCCATCACTTATCAAGCTCTATCACATCCTTGCTGCTCTTCCCCCTCTATCATTCCCTGTGTTCCTGAATTTGCATGCTGTGAGCTGCTGCTTCCATCTGGGCACACTGGGTGTCATTCCCTAATCTCATTTTTGCTCTTAAAAATCTTAAGTGATTGAGTTGGGTTTTTAATTCTTCCATGGCTAACTTTTTCAGGTGAATACGCTCCAAAACTGGCTAGCAGAGTTCAACATGTGGCTCCCAGCACCTGAAAACCTGCCTGCTGATTATAACTCCAAAGAGGTCCAGCCCCGCACCTTCAAAGTCCACATCCTGAATGATGAACACAAGTAGGTGACAGCAAAAGCTTTTCTGAGCTCTTGGCTCAGAGACCTCTGCTTCTTTCTGAGTCATTTTCCTTTCACGAATCAGGGCAGTGCAATGGTCCTGGGGAATTCTCAGTTCATTGGCTGTGTCTGTACACCTATCTGTTGATAGGTGTCTTCACCTTCTGGGTGGGATATATTTGAATCTGCTGATGCTGCTCCAGCCATGTGTTTACTGTTGGCCAGGATCTGATGTACTGTGGTGGACTGAGCGAAGACAGTGTCTTGATCTGAACCAATTCTGAGCAGGCTGGAAAGGAAGGAAGCCTGGGGGATATGAGCATTGAAGGAGACAACAGGGGATAAACAACTCAAAGATTACCATGTGCATTGGCAGCTTGTTCTGAAAATGGTTTTTGCAGAGGCAAACTCAACAGCTCTATAAAAAGGGAACTCTTGAGTTTGATATGCTTTTGTGCATGACAGACTTCTACACCTCAGTTCCTGTAAGGATTTGTCATTCTCAATCCTGCTATCCATGACACATAAAAGGCTTTTTTTCCCTCTCTGTATCTGTTTGTTTCCTAAAGAAATTTCATTGTAAACCTCCATCTGGTTTGATGTGAGAAAAGTGCTTTAATTAATTGAATGGGTATTTTTTCTCAGCAGACTCCAATGCAGTGATTCAACCTGAAATTGGAGTGACGCTTATGGTTTATTTGGTTGTTTTGCAGGACGACAGCTGCACGTGCAAAGGTGGTGAATGACTGGGTGACAGAAGGTGGTGTGCTGCTGATGGGATACGAGATGTACCGTCTCCTCTCACTGAAGAAGTCCTTTGCTACTGGCAGGAAGAAGAGAACAAAGAAACAAACGGGCCCTGTCATTATTGACTTGGATGAGGAAGACAGGCAGCAGGAGCTTCTGAAAGGTGGGAAGTCAGCCCTCAAGAGGGAGAGTATGGCCCTGCTGTCCGGCTGGCTGTCTGGTGTGGCAGCACAGGGAAACAACCCATAGCTTGCTTTTAATATCACTGACATGATAGAACTTTGCTGGGCAGGATTGTGTCTTTGGTGGCACAAGGTTGTTGAGCTTTGTCTGAGTCTTTAATTTCTTGAAAGAGCTCCAAATGTAGAATTCAGTACACTGAACTCTGGGATTTGTCAGTGTGAGATTTGCCACTCTGATTTGATGCAAGACACACAACTTGATGCAATGCAGGTCACTGAACAGAAATCAAGGGACAGTCATGTTTGCTTATTACCACATCTTGCTAAATCAGAACTAGTGTCTAGTCATGTGTTATCTCCTGCATCAGCCTTGCTCTCTGCACCCATGGATACTGCTTTGTCTTTCAGAAATGCCCCTCTTTTGTGAAGCTGGTGACCGTATAAAACCAGAACTTTGTTTTATTCATCTCTAAATGTCCCTTGTCCTCAGGGATTGAGAAGGCTTTGTCTCGCCCCGGCCCAGATGTGGTTATTTGTGACGAAGGACACCGGATAAAGAACTGCCATGCCAGCACTTCCCAGGCACTGAAGAACATCCGCTCGCGCCGGCGGGTGGTGCTGACTGGGTACCCGCTCCAGAACAACCTCATTGAGTACTGGTGCATGGTGGACTTTGTCCGGCCTGACTTCCTGGGCTCGCGGCAGGAGTTCAGCAACATGTTTGAGCGGCCCATCCTGAACGGGCAGTGCATTGACAGCACCCCCCAGGACGTGCGGCTGATGCGCTACCGCAGCCACGTCCTGCACAGCCTGCTGGAGGGCTTCGTGCAGCGGTGAGTCCACGGGCACTTCACAGGGGTGCAGTCCACACAAACAGCTCCTTCATCACAAGTTACCTGGCTTGTTTGCTCAGTGTATGCAGTACAGCTAAATCTTGCTGCCTTATAGAATCATTCAGGTTGGAAAAGACCTGTAAGATCATCAAGTCCGACTGTTAACCCAGCACAGCCACCACTAAAGCTTGTTCCCAGGTGCCACACCTACGAGTCTTTTCAATCTCTCCAGGACTGGTGACTCCACCACTTCCCTGAACAGCCTGTTCCAATGTCTAACCACCCTTTCCATGAAAAATTTTTTTCTAATATCCAGTCTAAACTCCTCGGCACAATATGAGGCCGTTTTCTCTTGTCCTGTCACTGTTACCTGGGACAAGAGACTGTTCCCTACCTGGATATAACCTACTTTTAGGTAGTTGTGGAGAGAGAGAGGTCCCCTCAAAGCCTCGTTTTCTTCAGGCTGAGCCCCCTCAGCTGCTCCTCATCAGACTTGTGCTCCAGACCCTTCCCCAGTTCTGTTGCCTGAATCTGGACACACTCCAGCACCTTACTGTATTGTAGTGAGGGGCCCAAAGCTGAACCCAGGATTCAAGGTGGGGCCTCACCAACGCTGAGTACAGAGGGAGGTTCACTGCCCTGGTCCTGCTGACAGTACTGTAAAGTTGGTTTGCTTTGATACCACAGACTCTGATAATAGAGAACTACACCTCTAACTGCCCTAGAGTGGCCTCATGTTTATTTTGATGGCTTAATAGCCAGTTTGGATGTGTGCTTTGTGACATCCTTATCCAAGAATCTGAAAGTGTTTTGTGAAAGTGTTAAGGGAAGTGACAGTGACTCCACCACTCTGGAAACAAATCAGCATTTTTTTCTCAGATGTGGATTCTAAGATGCTGGTCTGGAGTGTCTTAATCTTGGCAGAGCTGAAAATAGACTTTACATCTTATTTCTGTTTTTCAGCTAGCATGGAAAACAGGACTTTCATCACCCTCTTAACTCTGTTACCTGTGCTGGAAGATTGTAATGTTTGAGATCTTCGTGATTGTGTTTGCAATTGGTATTTGGCTGCAGGGAGAGTATCTCAGAAGTGTCATGCATTAGAGAAGCATGCATTAGAGGTCCTTCTCCCTGCAGCTGGGTGAGCAAGGAGTCAAAATCTTTCCCTACAGGCAGCCACAGGGAGATCATATTGGGAAATTCCCTTCCCCTGCATTTATCTCACTCTTCTAATTTCCTCCACAGGCGAGGCCACAACGTGCTGAAGGTTCAGCTGCCATCTAAGGAAGAACACGTGATTCTGGTACGTCTGTCCAAGATCCAGCGGGCCCTTTACACGGAGTTCATGAACCGGTTCCGAGATGCAGGCAACAGTGGCTGGCTGGGGCTGAACCCACTCAAAGCTTTCTGTGTCTGTTGTAAGGTATGTTTTGGCAGAAGATGCAAAGGAAGATTCTAATATGTTGGGGAAAGGGGATTATAAGTCAAAAGAGGAGGTGAAAGTGTGGTTGGCCAGGGACGTCATCTCTCCCCAGAGTGCTCTGCATTGGTTCAAGAGTATTGATATCTTTGCTTCCAGAACTGGGGTGCAGGGGTGTTAAATGTCTCTTTCAAACTGTGCAAGAAACCTGCTGGCATCAGCTGAAGCAATCTGGGCTGATATCTTAAACTGCATAACCTTACCTGCTTAGTGCAAACAGGCAGCTTCCTCTGCCTTTGTGCCGTGTGGGGTGCACAGTGACCTCCTGGTTTGTTCTCTAGGAAAGAATTGGACATGTTTAAAGATATGAGAGCCAGAAGAAGTATTAGTTCTTTCCTTTGAATAGCTGTGAGGGCTTTCAGATCACAGTCATTGGCAAGCAGCAGACCAGTGCAGGTCTAACCACTTCCTTTCTTTATCCCTTCAGATCTGGAACCATCCAGATGTGTTGTATGAAGCTCTGCAAAAGGAGAATCTGGCAAATGAGCAGGATTTGGATGTGGATGACCTTGGCACAGCAAGCACTAATTCCCGCTGCCAACCTCAGGGAATTAAAGTTAAAACAGAAAGTAATGCTTTGGCATCACCAGTTGGAGAAGCTACTAATAGCAAGTTCCTCCAGAGTGTTGGCTTCAACCCTTTTCAGGAGAGAGCAAATCAGGTCGTAACTTATGAGTGGGTGAGTGTCAGTGCTGGAAAACTCTTCATTGGGAGAGTCTGAAAGGCTGGAAAGTTTTCTGAAGCAGAGCAAAGAGAAGACTCTTCTGTTTGAGTTGTGGGTTTCTTCTGTGTTCTCTTTACCACAGAGCATCTTGATAAGCAATGATAAGATCTGCATGGTGCTAGGAGGGGTTTGTGACTCTTATGAGGTAGAAGTGCAGGCAGCACTCTTATGTCATTGTTCTCATCTGACCAAAAAGGCTGTGAACTAAATAAAGGTGTTAGGGTGAAGTTTGATCTAAATAAGAGAGTTTGAAATCTAGAAGGATGGAAGAAAGCTCTTGAGAATAAAGTGTCATGAGAGGTTAAGAGGACATTAGGTCATTGATGAAATTTGTCATTTGGAGCTTCTGGAATGGGAGGTAGCAGCAGTAGTTGGGAGTAACATGGTCACCTCAAACAACTGGATGTAAATAACCTCGTTGCCCTGATTTATTTCTCTCACCTTGAGACAGGGTTGTTGAACTAAACAGGGAATGAGCAACTCCACCTGTAATAGTCTCCCGTTTCTCGGTAGGCCAAAGACATCTTGTGTGATTACCAGACGGGAGTCCTGGAGAACTCACCCAAGATGGTGTTACTTTTCCACCTAATTGAGGAAAGTGTGAAGCTTGGAGACAAGATCTTGGTCTTCAGGTAAGCAGAGTATCACCAACTTATCCTACAGTCATTAAATACTGGAGTAGTTGAATCCTCCTGGTACTAGGAGGTTTTTACAGAGGATGAATGGTGTGGCAGTTCCCCTTTTCTCCTTTGTTGTATTACTGTGGATTTTTATCTATGGATTTTATACTTCTTCCACTATCACATTTACTAGTGAGGGGTGTGCTGCACAAACAGGGTTTGACAACCACCAGAACTGTCATGGTTGAGGAAGGGTTCTGATACTCCACTTCTGCTGCTGGGGGGCTTTTTCCTAAACAGAGATCTTGGTTTTTGCAGCCAAAGCTTGTCCACCTTATCTGTCATTGAAGAGTTTTTAGCAAAGAGACCGGTGCCGAGTCCTCCAGTCTCAGATGGAGGAGTTCATAACTGGGTCCGAAACATCAACTACTACAGTGAGTGCATCCAGTCCTCCTCTCTTTTGTTGTGACACTGTTTGATCATGTGAAGGACTAATTCCTGAAAGTTGCCTGCCATCTTCTTTTAGTTGTCTTTGGGTGTAAAAATGCTCTGCTGAAGTGTTCTTCTGATGAACCTCTTTCAAACCGTTCTTACTTTAGTTGTTTTGGAAGACAATATCAGTTGGATAGGAACTAAGCAGTAATTTCCAAATGCTCTTTTGACATCTTACTTAAAAGGTGTTAGACATATTTGACATCTCACTTACACACTACTGCTTTTTTTAAGTTGTGAAAGATACTTTTTGCTTCCTGTTGGCTGTTTGCTAGATCTTACTTCCAAAACCAGAATTACTGTGGAATATTTTTACTTGCTTAAGGCTGTGAATTCCTCTCCCTTCTTCCCCACCTTTAAATGTTTCTCTGGTATGGGTTGTTGCTTTGTGTGGCTACTTTGCAGGCCAGGACTAAGAAGAGTGGTGGATGTGGTGTTCCTGATTTTTGCAGAGCTGCCAAAAGCAAGCTGCTGCCTAGGAACAGAGACATGAGACCCCTTGCACTCCTTTACACCAGCACTCTCTGTGCTCAGGTCTAGTTTCTGGGGTTTGCCAAAGGCTTTACAATTTTTCTTTCTCTTAATTCCTGGAGCTTCCTCTATACATGAGGCCTTTATTCCTGTTGTTCCTGCTTGCTATCTACCTTGCCTAAAGCAGAGTCTTAAAGGGCTAGATGTTGTGTTGTGTGTATGCTCCCAGGCCTGGCCTTGACAACCTTGAGTAGTATTTATTTGATCTTTCAGTTGATCAAGTCCCAACCTGGCTGGCTGCATTGCACCTGCTTTTTTGGGCATTTTACAAGTACAGAGTGGTCCAGCTGAGATCCTGGGGTACATGACTTGAATTGGTTTGGAACCAAGCTCAGTGTTCAGAAAGTGGGTTTGTTCTGATAGAAATCCCCCAAACATACAGAGCTTTTACATGTATCTTTAATTCCCTTCTCAGGACTGGATGGCAGCACCTCTGCCTCAGAAAGGGAACGGCTGATTAACCAGTTCAATGATCCCAGCAATGCCTCTGTTTGGCTCTTCCTTCTGTCCACACGGTGAGTTGGCTGGAGCAGAAGGGCACAGGGGAGGACTCATACTGATGTTCTGGATGCGTATGTGTTTTCAGTTCTTAACTTCCTTTGTAATATGCTCTCCATGGGAAGAGCAGATAGTGCCATCTGAAGAGCAGATAGTGCCTAGGGAATTCAGAAGCAGATAGTGCCATCTGCTTCTGAATTCCCTAGGGATGTAGGATTTCAGCCTTAGGCCTCTGCAACAGCTTAACAGTCTTGGAAACCCCTTGGAAACTTGGAAACTTGGGTTGAAAGTTTGACTGGAGGAAACTTTCCATAGATCTTTGTGGACTCTGGGCTCTGACGGTTGTCCCTGCCTAGAAGTTTTAGAAATTAACCAGGGCAGCAGTTTAAAATTTGCCTTCATTTTCCAGTGCTGGGTGTTTGGGTGTCAACCTCATTGGAGCAAACAGAGTGGTGGTGTTTGATGCTTCCTGGAACCCGTGCCACGATGCCCAGGCCGTGTGCCGGGTGTACCGCTACGGGCAGAAGAAGCCGTGCCACATCTACAGACTGGTTTCTGATTACACCCTGGAGAAGAAGATCTATGACCGTCAGATCTCCAAGCAGGGCATGTCAGGTAAGTGTGGATGAGCACAACGTTCCACTCTCAGCATTCACTCCTCTTAGCTCCTGTAAGTCCTATTTCTGTGGGTTTTGTAACTTTTTTCTTGAAGGTTGAAAAACAGACAGAGAGGTGACAGGCACCATCCCAGGGCTACGTTTGATGTTTGAGTTGGCAGTGACATGGGATCCTGTAAGAAATTCATGGTGATAGAGCCAGCATCCTCCAGGAAGGTTGTGGTCCCAGTCCACTGCTGTGCCATTTACTTCCCCTGCTCCTCTTCTGGCTACTGCATCAGATCAGAGACTCGGGGGGCTGCTGATCCTGTTTTCCCCTCTGCCTGGATATTGCTCATCTTAAATGGGGTGTTACTACTTAAATAGCTCTGTATATCTGTTTTCCTGCAGTAAGAGAGGGAAAATAGCTAAATTAAAACATATATTAACACCTCTGACTGATAGTGCTTGCTTAGGTGCCAAGAATAATTAATTCATTGTGGTTCTGACCTGCCTTTGTACCAAAAGTATCTCTTGTGCTGGCTTGTTCCAGTTGTCAAGCTGCTGTTACAGAATGTGCAGCTGAGGGTTGTGGTGACCCAAAGAGAGCTCTGTGTCCTTCTTTGCTCAAAACTCCAGAGGCAGCAGCTCAGCGTGATCAGCTCAGTTTGCTGTTGTGCACTTGAGGTGGAGTCCCCTGGCAGCTGGCCTGGCTCCCAGGAGAGTCCTGGATAGAGGTGTTTTCTCCATGTGCTCCCATTTGACCTGTGTGCAGGAGGGAATGTTCAAGGAAAATATTCAGGCTCTTGTGAGTGAGGGAATGTGGCTGCTTTTCTGAGCTTTCCACTTTAGTACATAGTTATTAATTTGAACCTTTTTGGTGGGATTTGTGGGAGAACACAGACTGATGTGGCTGCCGTTCTGTCCCAGGATGTGTATGTTTACAGCCTTATTACATGAGGTAGGACACTATCCATAATTAGTTTTGTTCCTGTTTGTCAGGAGCTTGGTGACCTGCACAGCTTTGCTGTGCAGTCTGGAGCACAGGCACTTGTCAGCCTGACTTGGTCAAACAGGCTCAGCTCTGAACATGATGATTTTTCTTCTTGCCCTGACATTTACAGAATACTTCTGAGAATTGTGTAGATTGCAAGGAGGGAGCTGTATTAGCACAGAAGTGTGGGAAGGGGAACAGGCAAGCAGTGCTGATCTTTTCCCTTGTCTGCTCACACTGTTCTCTCTCTTTTCCAGATCGGGTGGTGGATGATCTGAACCCAGTGCTGAACTTCACTCGACGGGAGGTGGAGAACCTGCTGCATTTTGTGGAAGAAGAATCTGACACTGCTCAGCTCTCCCTCAATCCGAGCAAGATGAAGGAGTCTGTTCTACAATTAGCCTGTCTCAAGTATCCTCACCTCATCACCAAGGTAAGACCAGCCTGCTTCTTTGCTGGCACTGCACTGCACAGGCAGGAGTGGGCCTGGAGGAGCTTGGCAGTGTGATGGGGCCATGGTGGCAAGAAGGATGCACCTAGGTACTGGTGGGAATAGGCAGAAAATTCTCTAGAGAGGACCCAAAGATCCCTGCCCTTCCCTGTGATATCTTCCACTCATCTAGAAACACCTCTGTCCTGTACAGGTTTGGGGGCAGGTTGTCGGGCACCCTTTTCTTCAACTTTGTGCTGGGCATGAAGGTGGCAGTGGAATATCCCAGCTTGCTGCCAGCTCTTTTCCTGGGGTGACTTTAAACCAAAGCTGGGACAGGCAGCACTGGCCTGTGCTGTCAGGAGTGTCACTGGTGGGGTGGTGCTGCAGAGTGGGCCTGTGCCAGGTGCTGTGGGGCTCTGGGGGCTGTATGACATTGTGGCAGGCTCCATATTTGTGCTCTTGGCCTGGCCAAAGCTCCTGGGTTTTGCTGTGTACTTGTGGTACATGATGGCCTTGGCTGGGCAGGTGATGGCCTTAGCTGACTGTCCCCCTTCAAGATGAGCCTTGGTCACATCCACAGCAGTGCCTCCACTCATGCTTTGCCATGGCCAGCTCTGCCAGCCTGGGAAGGAGACAGGCTGCGGCAGGGAGCGGGCGGCTGCCGTTCGCGGTGTGCTGGTTCCCTCTTGCGGTGCGTGGGTGCCAGAACTGCCGTGCTGTGGGGTTGCAGGAGCCTTTTCAGCACGAGTCACTGCTGATCGACCGGAAGGAGCACAAGCTGACCAAGGCAGAGAAGAAAGCAGCCAAGAAGAGCTACGAGGAGGAAAAGCGAGCATCCGTCCCCTACACCCGGCCGTCCTACGCACAGTATTATCCAGCCAGTGACCAGAGTCTGACGAGCATCCCTGCCTTTAGCCAGAGGAACTGGTAAGCACCTGCCCCTTCTCCCTGTGCTGTAGACATGAAATGAAGGGGCAGATGATGCTTATCACTGTGGGGCGGGTGCTGCACTCTTCTCCCTCCTCTCTCACTAGGCGACCAGCCCTCAAGGGTGAGGACAAACCAGTGGCAAGTGTCCGCCCGGTTCAGTCCACCCCCATTCCAATGATGCCCCGGCATGTCCCCATGGGTGGTGCAGGATCAACCTCAAGTTCTAACCCTGCTGTCAACTTTCCCATCAACTATCTACAGCGAGCTGGTGTCTTTGTGCAGAAGATTGTTACCACCACGGGTGAGTTGCTACTTATCAAAGTGGGTTGGGTCATGATGGCCATGGAAAATTGAGGATGCCCATGGTGAACTGAGGATCAGGGTGAGTTGTAGATGCCCACGTGGACTGTGGGCAGATGGGCATCAGAGGCAAAGATACTGTCTCTCTGCATTTGAGTGGTTCCTTTGTGCCTGGAGGACTTTCCCTGCAGGTATAGAAGAGCCATGGACCTGGTGGATTGTTGGGAGTCAACTTTCCCTGACAGGACCTGCAATACTGTCGCTGGTGGTTCTGGAGATGCTGTGCCAGCATAGCATGGCTTTTGCTTCCTTGGAGCCTCTGCTGCCTTCTTGTGCTGTGTAGAAATAAACCCGGGGCTTGCTTATAGCACAGCACACGGGAGAGACAGCTGCGCTGCAAAAAAAGGGGTTGGTGGTGCACCTGCCCTCTCCTGTCTGTGGCTGGCATGTAGTTTAATGGGCGCTATTCTGTTTCTTTCCCCACTGCCAGATATTGTGATTCCGGGTACAAACACATCCACTGATGTACAAGCAAGAATCAGTGCTGGCGAGAGCATCCATATCATCCGAGGGACAAAAGGTAATTCTGTCCTGCTAAGACTTGTGGATAGGGTCCTAGCCAGTGCTAATTAGGACAGAAAATTATGTAAAGGCATGAATCAATCCCTTGAGAACAAAAGAAACAACAAGGGAAGGAGGTCTAGAATTTGCAGTGACTCTGTTGCAGCCCATGCTCTGGGTGTGCTGATGCTGTGTGGCTGTTGCAGCTATGGCTGCTCCTGTCCCTGAGAGAAGCTGTTGGAACTTTGTGGCTCAGTTCTTCCTTCTCACAACATTCACTGCAAGTCCTGAGGCAGCCAAACACTCCCTGGTTCTCCCAGAGCAAACTGTTTCAAGTGTGAAGTTCCACATTTCCCACTGGCAGCACACTGGGAGGGGGTGATCTCCAGTCCAGGAAAGCTGAAAGGGTGAAAGCGGAGGGTGAGGAAGGGGGTAAAAGCCCTCCACTGGGCCTGTGCAGCACTGCTGTCCTATTATTGCCCAAGGAACCTTGCAAGCTCATAGATCCAGGGTCTGAGCTGAGACTGGAGTTGTAATGAAGCTGTTGAATTAAGTTGTGCTGCCTCTGTTCCAGGGACGTATATCCGGACCAGCGATGGTCGCATTTTTGCCATACGGACAACTGGGAAGCCAAAGGGCAATGAAGACCGTCGGACAGCTGCCTCAGGTAGGGGCTTGTGGGTGCTGTGTGGGGCTTGCACATGTGCTTTCCTACTGGAGTGTCTGGGGCAGTATTGCCTGGTGTATTCCATCATGTCTGTGTTTAGAGCTGACCCCACCATATCCCCAAGGTATTTCCACCTTTCTTTCCACTGTCGCCTCTTGGCCCGCAGGTTTTTCTCTGAGGTCATACTTCTCACCTGCCCCATCTCCTTGTTTGCAGGCTCCCAGAGCTCTTCCCTGGAGTCCACGAGCAATGGCAGACACAGTGCCTCATCCCCGCAGCTCCCCAGCGCGGAGGAGCTCACCAGGCCCATCTCCCCCGACAGCCCCGAGATCATCAGTGAGCTGCAGCAGTACGCGGAGGCGGCGGCTGCGCGCGAGTCCCGCCACAGCTCTCCCAGCACCACCGCGGCGCAGGGCCACGCCGCCCGCATGGACACCGCACCCGGCGCCGCCGCCCAAGGAGCCGAGCAGCGCGTGGGGGTTCACTGCATGGCTCCCTCCGTGTCCTCGGCCCTGCCAGCCACCAGCCAGCACGGCGACGCCCACCCGGTGTTGGACTTACGGGGCAACAAGCGCAAGTCAACGTCGCCGTCGGCTCCGGAGGAGCAATCCCGGAGGCAGCAGAAGAAGCGCCAGTTGCCGTCATCCGTGCAGCCGTACGAACACGGGTACCCCGTCTCTGGTGGGTTCACCATGCCTCCTGTCTCTTTAAACCACAACCTAACCCATCCATTTGCCTCCCAGCCAGGAAACTCCTTGTACATGGGCGCTGGCTCCTCATATTACCAGCTGCCCAATTTACTCCCAGACCCTCATCTGGTGTTCCCTGTGACTACTGACCCTCTGCTGACAGCCGGCACCGCCAGCTCTTCTGCTGCTACCTCAGCCACCGCCAGCGTCCCTTCATTCATGCTAAACCCTTCTCTGGCAGGGGTGCTGCCCAATTACTCGCTTCCCTTCACGCAGTCACTCCTGCCCGAGCCCAGGATGTTCGCTCCTTTCCCAGCCCCCGTCTTGCCTAGCAGCCTTCCCAGGAGCATGGCATCTGCCTACCCTGGCTACATGTCCCCTCACTCGGGCTACCCAGCTGGGGGTCTCCTTCGGTCCCAGGTGCCTCAGTTTGAACCCCAGGAGGTCCCAGAGGTGGGATGCAGCTCTAATGACGAGGACAAAGACGACGATGTCATAGAGATCACAGGGAAATAAAAAGGCCCAGCTCCTGCTTGGTCTCAGCTCCGCCAGGAGGCAAAAGTTGCAGGACCTTTTTGGGAGTCAGGATTTTCCCTCTGGGCCACAGCAGTGGAGAAGGATGTGAAGGGTGTGGCGTGGGGGTAGTTTTGTTCTTTTTGTTTGGTTTTGTTGTTTTTTAGCTGTCAAGGATAAGAATTGTATTAGGGGCTGGGAGATGGGAGAGGGATAGAGCGGACCGTTGAGAGCCAGGGGAGCAAGAGCCGGGGAGGAGGGAAGCAGCAATGCAAACTGTAGGAGTGCCTCCCCCCACGCTCTGTCTGTCTGTCTGTCTCTGTTCTCTGTCTTGTCTGGCCGTGGAGGCTTGGTGTTGTGAGTCACTGCCCTTCTCAGGCCTGGAGGTGCAGGCTTGACCGCTGGCAGGGCCGAGCTCCCTCTCACATGAACTGCCTTATCTGTGAACTTCTCTCTCTGCGAGACGGGTGGACCGGGGGTGACTCCACCAGAGGTTGGGGACAAACTGTTTTTAATGGGGAGGGAGTGGGGAGGCATCTACATTGTGTATGTTGGGGCAGGGAGGGAGGGGATTGATGTCAAATAAAAGAAGAAAGAAAAGAAAAAAAATATATAAAAAAAAAGAAAATATCCCACAATTTGTCACCCTCTTCAAATTCACATGAGACTAGTGTGAGGGCTCCAGGCAGGCTCCTGTACCAGGGCTTCCCCCAGGCCCTTCTGGAGGGTCCTGTCCAAGGTAGGTTGGCCCTGTGAGTTTGATGCCACCTCTGTGTGCTAGGCCAGATGAGTGGAGCAATGCCACATGTCTTGGTGGCCATCAGAGGGGAATCCTGCTGACTTCCCTGTATCCTGCCAGGCTGTGCGAAGGCCACGTCTCACCCTGCTGTGGCCCACCAGATCCAGGGATGGGTGGGCTTGCTGCTGCTTCTGAACAGCCAGCACCAGGCAGTGGAGAAGGTTGGGAGGGGACACTGGACCAGTGCCAGTTGCTGTTGAATCTGTGACTGGAGAGACTTTCCCCTGCACAGAATCTCTACGTTAATTTATTTCACGAAGGCATAATATTTATTGTCTGGGGGAGTCTCTCTTTCCTTTTTTAAATTAATTTCCATATTAAAAAAATAAAAAGCTGGCCTCCATCATGCAGTGGTCGCTTGTTGGATTGTCTGTGTGAGGACAGAAGCAGATGGTTGACTAAAGCCTAGCCTAGGAGCAGGGCCTGCTGTGGAGGTGGCCTGTGGCTGACCCAGGTGGCATTGGCTGTATGTGTTCCATCAGGACATTCTGCCAGAGCAGGATCTGCTCTCGGTGCTGAGCAGCTGGAGGGAGGATGGAATCCTCTTGTCATGGGGCAGGTGGAGGAGCACATGTGGAAGCCTCCTGTGCTCATTCCCAGTGAGAAGGAGGAGAGCTGTGAGGTGTGTGGAGCTGGGAAAACAGCTCTTGCTGGGGAAATGCCTTTCCTCATGCAGGGAGTGGCCTCCCTGCTCGGCCCCACGAGTGCAGAGCCTGGTCCTGGCCCTGCCAGCGAGCACCCAGGGCTCCTAGGGACAGGCTGGGATATCCAGGTGCAGCTGAACTTGGAGTGTGTGTGTGTGTGAACACACTGGGATGGACTCTTGAAATGCAGGAACCTCTGTGTCACATGTGAGTATCACCATGCAGGAGCTGTGCTCACCTGCGTTGAATGTCCCTGGAGCTGGTGCTAGCCTGTAGGGGACCCCTAGGCCATGGAGGCTGCAGTCACTGGTGTTTGCTGGGACCAACGAGGTGTAGGAAAGGGCAGGATGTCCTGACATCCTCCACCAAAGGGGTGCTGGAAGATGGGGACCTCCCTTCCTTAGAGAGAGGGTTGTGTGTGCACGCGTGTGTTACGGAAACACAATAAAAAATGTTATGGGGCTTTCCTAGTGTCTTTCTCTGTTTAATGGACATTGTCTGTCAAACATAACCACACCATTCATAGAAGCCTTAGATCAACAGTTTAGCTATGCAAATTATTTTAATTATTTTTTTAAAAAAACAAACATTAAAATAGTGCTTTCTTCTTTAACATATCCTAGGAGTTGAAAACCGAGGGGTTCTGAGCAAACTGCTGGACAACTTGTCTTTGGATGCACCATGGAAATAAAAATCAAACCCCCCCACAAAAGTAACAAAGCAAATTAACTGATGGTGTTCATGCAAGTTTCTCCAAAGACTTGACAGTGCTGCATCTGTGAGTCATGCCCTCCTGTGCTCTGTGTGTCCACCTCATGCACTACCCTGTGACACTGATTGTATGACCAGCTTGCCCAGATGTCCGTTGCATCCCTGTGAGGCTGTCAGTTTTCCTGTGGATTTGGGGAATGGGCCTAGGCAAGGGCTTTCCTTGTCGAGAGTAGCGAGTGTTGAGACCTGCGGGCACGTGTGGGAGGTGGGAACGTGAGCAGACCTCCCAGAGCTCTGCGGCCGCCCCAGCCCTTCCTGTGGGGGTCAGGACAGCAGGGCTTGTCCAAGGGACCTTCCCACGTCATCTCTGAATGGGGCTTGTGCTGGGACAAGGTGTGAAGATGTGCCTGGGGGCAGTCAGCACCGTGGTCTGGATGTGGTACTGGTGACGACACACCTCTCTGCTCCTTGCCTCTCCAGGAGAGCGCCCAGGGCTTCCAGAGCAGGCCCTGGCACATTCCTGTGCTGCCACCTGATGTTCTCCAGTGGTCCCCCAGCAGAGCTGAGCCCTGTGGCTGTAGGAGCTGAGGATGACTGGCATTCTGCTGCCACAGGGTGCCGACCGTGCTCCGGGCTGGCTGTTAACCCGGCACCAGGGCGAGGTGTGAGGGCTGTTCCACCTCCCTTGTGGCCATGGCTTGTACATGCCTTGGCACCCTCCTGTGGTGTGGCTGCCCTGTACATGACCTGCTGCTGGCAAACATGCGCAGCCCCAGTGCAGCCCCAGCCCCAGCCCCAGCCCTGGGCCCCCCTTAGGGAGGGGATGGGCCCTGGCAGAGCCTCGGCTGAGGTGCTCACAGAGATGGCCGTGATGCCCTGAGCACAGGGCTTCCCTGGGAGCCAGCAGTGGCTGGGGCTGCTCCAAGGCAACCGGAGGCACCTGCTCTCCCACGGGGCCATGGGAAGGATTTCCTCTGCCCCACAGAAGCCACAGGGGGGTGTGGGTTATCCCCAGTGGGGGAAGCTCTCTAAGCTCTAAGACTTCCCTTTCGTGGGGCCTGCTCTTCTCCCTCACCTGCTCTCCCCAGAGGTTTCTCCTCTCCAGCATGTGATTCTGCTGCAGAGGGTCCTTTCTTGGTTTTCCTGAGCTTGGAACAGGGGCTTTCCCTGCACGGGTTAAATTTTTCTTTTGCTGCTGAATTTCTGTCTCCAGATGACCTGATGGGAAGCAGCTGCTGGTTCTCAGAGGGGCTGCGGGTGACACTGAGGACAGCAGTGCAGGACTCTCTGCAGAGGGTTTTGGACAGGGAGGAAGATTTCTAAGCACAGCCCAAGGCCAGGGCAGATCTGTGGGGGCCTCAGGAATGGTCAGCTGCCCTCTACACTGGCACCCAGCCCTTGGCCCATGCCTTTGGTGGGAGGTTCACTCTCCTGGGGCAGATGGGTGAAGGCTGGGTACCGCTGTGGGACAGTGCCATGGACATGGGGTGGCTGCTGCTGCTCTGTGCCCTGGCCTTGGTAGGCTTGTTGCCCCCACTGCTGATGTGGCTCTTGGGGCTTCCTGGGGGGCTGCAGGGTGGGTGCAACACAGCCCAGCCTGGCCCATGTTGGGCAGGATCTGCTGCACATTGTCCTGGAGTGTCTGGGAGGGTGAGAAGGTTGGGTGCAGCTACGTGGAGAAAGCAAATATTCTGGCAAGCAAAGGGTGGGGTTTCCACGGGGTCTTCACTAGAAATTACGTGTTTTTTGACTTAATTATGTCACTGAATTATAGAATGGGTTTGGGCTGGAAGAGACCTTAAAGATTGTCTTGTTCCAGCCCCCCTGCCATGGGCAGGGACACCTTCCACTAGATCAGGTTGCTCCAAGCCCTGTCCAGCCTGGCCTTGGACACTTCCAGGGATGGGGCAGCCACAGCCTCTCTGGGCAGCAAATTCAAGAGGCTGAATGTGCGAGGATTGCTGCTGGTTTGGGGGTGGCTTCCAGGCCAACAGGGAGAAGTACAGCAAATACCTTCACAGCTGGGATTTCTCGCCACCCTGGAGTAAATTTTGTTGATCCAGTCTTGGAAGGACCACGGGTGAGGAGGGCTGGGGTGGGGGGCAGAGGCTGAACAGGGACCATAGTCCAGCGAGATTACAGTGAGGGATGGCTCCTTGCACCTTGAAGTGCTCCCTGTGAAGGGATAATGGGGCAAGTGAGGGAGAGCAACCTCTGCCACCTCCCGGACCACCACCACTGCCTCAGCTGCTTCTTGGTGCCCGCCTTGGAGCTGGAGTCTGGCACATCCATGGGAGCCTGAAGGAATCCATCACTGAGTCTCATTTGGGGTTTTCTGTTGGTTTGGGTTTCTTTTTTTTTTCTTTTCTTTTCTTTTTTTACTACCGCCTTAGTTTGTGGCCTGTCTTGTTGTGGTTGGAAAGAGTATTGCTAGCCGGGTGGGTCGGTCAGTTGGCCCCACGCATGATCATGTGCTTCCCTCTTCTCTCTGTCCAACGGGATGTGCTCGCCTGATCTCCCAGAACAGAGACTTTGAACAATTTGTTGTTTATATGATGTATTTATTTTTACTTGTGTTTCATGTCATTTTTTAAAAAAATAATAAATTGTAAGTTGGTATAACTGCCTGTTGTGTCTCTCTTTTTTTCTTTTTTTTTTTTTTTCTTTTTTTCCCCCCCAGTAAAATAAATGTCAAAATGAAAAAAGGAAAGTGGTATTGTTTGAAGTGGGTTGGAGCTGGGCTGGGCATGAGTGTCTCTGCACACCTGGAGCCCAGTGTCAGCCAGCAACTCTGTCCTGCTGCTTCCAGCAGCACCTGGGCTCCATCTGCCCCTCGGCAGCCACCCAGGTGAGCATCCTGCCGCCTCCAGAGCGCAGGGATGCATCACACGGCTGGCTCTGCTTGGGCTGAGTGCTGCGGGAGTCAGGGAGCCATTGGAACGGCTGGTCCTTGCCCCTCCCTGTCCTCTGTGCTTATTATTGCTGCTGCTGATCATCAGTCAAGGCCGGGGGAAAGCAAGGAAAATAAATATTCTGCAGGTAAATAGCTTTGAGTCTCGGAGAGGCCGCGGGGCTGGCGGGGGTTGAGGTAGTAACAGCGAGGCGGTTCTGCACGGCAAGGCGAGAGGTGTCCCGGAGCTGGTGCCGAGGTGCGAGGAGGGCCTTGGAGAGAGCGGGGAGGGAGCTGTGGGCAGCCCCGGCTCCCTGTGCCTCTCACAGGCGGTGCGGGTGCCTCCGCACCCGGCCGTTCTTGCTGTCCGGGCTCGGGTGCTGCCACTTGTGCCAGGCGCGCTGGCGCTGGCGCTCCTGCAGCCGCAGGGCAGTGCAGTAGGCGTCCAGGCTGGTGCCCGGTGCCCCCAGGGCCCGCGGGAAGCCCTTGGAGCCCGGCTGCAGGTCAATCCGAGGCCGGGGGCTCTGGTGGGTCCCTCCCGGCTCAAGGCCCTTGCTCCGTTTGTGCGGTGGCAGCTCCGCGGGCTCGTGCCTGATGACGCGAAGGCTGTAGCGGGTGAGCAGCCGGGACAAGGAGCGCTCCACCGCCTGGCACTCGTAGGTGCCCACGTCCTCCCTCGCCAGCTGGCGAATCAGCAGCCCCTGCTCCAGCACCAAGAAATGTCCGTTGTTCCTGACCTGGGCAACGACAGAGCTCGTGGGTCATTTAGGGGTAAAAGCCACCCCTGCTCCTCGTCCCGGCTGCCCTGTCCCCGTACCTCGCTCGGGGCCGTCTCCTCGCCGCGCCGCACCAGCCACCGGATCGTGATCTGCGGGGAGCGCGCCAGGCACTCGAGGAACGTCGAGTTCTTCTCCACCCCAAAAACCACCTTCTCCACCGCAGCAGTCCCTGTGCAGGGGAGGGGGTGAATGCCCTGGGTGGGGGCTGTGTGACCGGACGGAGGGCAGCACGGAGCAGCAGCCCGCAGTGGGGGCACTGCTTTCCCAGCGCGGTGCCGCCCGCCCCCCTGGGCTTGGCGCTCCCTGGGCACAGCTGGCTGTCCCCGCCGGAGCTGGCGCTCACCCTCCGCCGTTTCCTGGCACTGGCTGAGCGGGTCTGCTTTCAGCACGTCCTGGCAGCGGGCACGCCTGTGGGAGAGCAGAGAGGGCTGTGGGATGCCTCCGTGGCAATGCCCCAAGAAGGGGGATCAGGAAAGGGTGGGTGGCAGGCAGGCAGAGTGGCAGTAGTGGTCTGGCTGATGGGTAAAGCTCCAGGCTGCCGCTTGCCCTTCCCTGCTCCGAGCAGCGTCACCTCGCAGGGGGATGCAGGGCTGGCGCGGGCACACACTCACCTCTTCTCGGTGAGCAGGTGTGCGGCGCAGGTCTTGCTGTCCCAGGTGCAGTAGGGATCCCTGGCCAGGCAGCAGTCGGTGCAGGTTTTGCCGTAGAGCTCGCAGCGGTACAGGGAGAGCTGGAGCAGCCCGTGGGTGCTGCTCACAAACAGCTCCTGCTGCTCGGGCAAGCGGGACAGCGGCAGTCAGCACCCACGGCTGGAGACCGGGACTGGCAGGGAACAGAGCCCCTGCCCCGTGCTGGGGTGGAGACACTGGGGGACAGTAGGAGTGCGAGACAGAGCCTGCCGTCCCTTAATGCCCTGGCAGGATCCCATTCCCAAATGTGCACCCCCTGGGGCCAAGAGACCCGGCAGAGTGGCTGGGACCAGCTGGGCTCTATCCCTGTCCCCGGACTGCTTTAGGGAGAAGCAGAAGGGACACTCACCCGCTTTGGTGATAACTTCATGTCCAGGATGGGGGAAGGTACCTGGAGAGGGGACAAGAGGGTGCTGCAGCCACGTCAGTCCTTCCTACCAAGTCGGATTGTGTCCCCAGGAGTTACAGGATGCCAGGTCCCCGGTCACCTGCTTCATGCAAGGAGCTTGGGCCTTGGGCTGGCCCTGCTTGGCGTGGGCAGCCCAGGACAGCTCTGCCCAGCAGCTTTGCTTTCAAACCTGGGCTCAGCCCTCCCATTTCAGTGTGGGATCCAAAGTTCAACCCGCGTGCCCCCTCAAGGACTGGCTGAGGAGCTGGAAGATGTCTTGGTTCCAGTCCCATTGGCACCCCTCGGTGCTTTTCTGCTGCCCAGGGCAGGAGGGAGACCCCAGCAGTGAGGTGAGAGCCTCCCTGAGAGCGGCCAGTGACTTCCCGCAGAGCCTGCAGGGAGGGTGCCACGGCCACGGGGGGCTGTGTGCTGCAACCCTCCCGCTTCAGCCCCGTGGTGCCACCCCGGCTGCCTGTACCTTGGTGACGCTGATCTCCTCCAGGCTGATCACCTCGGGGCCACGGCTCGCCCCGCCCGCCAGGGCCACCTTCAGGACTTTGCCGTCATCTGTGAAGGCAGCGGGAGGAGGAGCAGCTGTCAGGGCTGGGAGGAGCAGAGTGCCACACAAGTGCCCCAGAGCTGTGGCTCACCCCACCTGTGCCGAGGAAGAGCACGTGGTAGTCGCGGCTCTCGGTGTCCAGGCGGTGCACCAGCAGCCGCCGCAGGCGGTAGGGCACATTGACCCGCACCAGCGCGGGCTGCCGGCCCTGCGGGTACACGGGCTCCCACATCAGCTGGTGGCTGCGCATGAAGCTGATCAGCTCGTCGGGGAAGTCCTTGGTGGACTGCAGGAGGGGGTCGTACGTCTCACTGGGGCACTGTGTGACACGGGGCTGCGTTAGGGCCGGGCCGCTCTTTCCCACTCCCCCTCCAGCTGCTCTCCAGTCCCTTACCGTGCCGGGGCGGGGGTAGGGGACGCGCCCCTTGTATTCCACCCAGCGGTAATCGAACCCCTCCTTGTGTGCGAAGGGGCCGCTGAAGGCAGCTCTCACAGCAGCCATGGAGTAGATGCAGACGGCAGAACCACTGAAAACACCACTGTCGGGAAGCACAGGGCTCTCAGTGTCCCGCCTGCTCCACGGGGACCAGGTGTGTGCACACCCACGCTGTCGGCTGTCAGCCCTGGAGTCGCGCACAGCACCCCGGGGGTGACAGGAATCGCTCTGGCACAGCGATTTAAGGCTGTGCTGCTGAGCCAGCAGCGGGGAAAGCAGGGAAATGTGGGGGCCCTTCCTCAGCCAGCTGCGTGCTGGGCCTGCCCCTCTCCCCACAGAGCTCCTTGGGGCGCTGGACTGTCCCACACGGGGGCTGATGAGGGTCCTGCTCACCTGGAGACCGTGAAGAGCCCAAAGACAAGGGGATTCTGTGGGTCCCGCGTGCGCAGGAGGAAAACATCCTCTGCAAAGAGAAGGGGGGAGGTGAGGCACAAGATGCAGGTGGGCATCCCAGGGGTTGCTGAAGGGAGCAGCCGTGGTGGAGCTGCATTGCTGCGGCTGCAGACAGGGCTGGGCACTCACCCAGTTGGTCGAAGTGGGTCTCGGTGCCCTGAGGCCCGGGGATGGAGCACACCAGGCGGGCCTTCAGGAACGTGCTCCAGCGGTTGATGAGGCCATGCTTCCCTCCAACATCGTTCTGCCGGGCACCAAGAGCCAGGGTCAGTCCAGCCTCTCTGAGTCTCCTCTGCTGCTGTGCCCTCCTCATTCCCACAGAGGGACACCCCCAACCCTGAGCCTTCTGCCCTGCGGTAGGTGTGCAGTGACACCCTCACATTCCTCTGCTTGGGATGCTCCTTGGTCCAGAGCAGATAAAAGCCCACCTGGTGGGACAAGTGGCCATAGGGTGGCCTTGGCAACTGACCTTGCAGACCCTGGCCACCCTGGCGTGGATGTGCCGCTGCTCCCACTGCCCAGCTTCCATGGCCGTCTCACGGAAGAAGATGTAGATTTTATCATCGTGGGGGTTGTAGGTATCGGGGATGGCGTAGGCGCCGACGAACGCGGGCTCTGCAGGGGAAGGAGCAGCACAGAATGGCCCTGTGCCCTGACCCCACCCTGTGGTACTGCCCTGAAAGCCCTTGGGAACAGTGTGAGGCGCTGAGGGGACACAGGGCCCATGGAGACCCGACTTCCCTGGAGGCAGAACACCACTCCCAGTGCTCAGGCTGTGGAACATGCGCTGGAGCATGAGTCCTACCAGGGGCTTCACCCCCCAGCCAAGAGAGAGGGCCCAGATCAGAGCTCTGGCCCCAGCCTCTCCCCAGCTGGAAGGAGAGGCCCACATTCCGCACAGGTCCCCCTGCTCCTACCGTGTAGCCAGTGGTCCTGGTTCTGCTCCGTGCGGATGTAGCTCTGCTCGGCCCCGTGGACCCAGGTCCGGAAGAAGGCAGCGCTGCTGCCCATGAAGTCACTGGAGGTGCCCGAGTACAGCTCCCCACCTGTAGGGTCAGGGGGTGTGGGTGGGAAGCAGCACAGATTATTCCCAGCGCTCTCCCTCCCAACCTCCCCTCTGCTCCTCACTGGCCCTTACCGATGAGGAGTCCCGTGAAGGGCTCGTGGGGGCTGTACGGGCACCGTCCTCGCCCCGATTCCAAGGAGTGGGTCACCAACTGCATGCGGGGAGCCCTGGCACCCTGCCAGAGCCAAGGGGGAGATGTCAGCCCAGGGGGAGTCTGGGAACAAGCTGGAATTTGGGGGAAAGAGTGGGAAGGAGGTTGGTGTGTCTGTGGTGAGTGGGCTCCTTGAGGGCGATGCCTGGTCCCATCCCCACTGGGACACCCTGACACTCCCAAGTCAGAGGTGCCCTCTCCATGTGAATGCCAGGGACTGCACCAAGCTGGCCACCCTCCCGAGGCTCTGGGGCTCCCTCTCCCCCTGCTCCCAGGGAGAGGGGTCTCTTGGCACCTTCTGCCATAGGGATCTGTCTGCCCAGGGTGTCCCTCACCTTGCCCTGGGCTCCCAGCTGGATGAAGGCACAGACAGGCTGGTAGGAGCCGGTGCCACAGGCGAACACGTGGCTCTGGTTGAAGGGCTGGAGGAGGCGGATGAAGTTGGCACACTCGGTCTGTGCAGGGGAGATGTTTGTCAGGGCTGAGCTGTGGTGCCTGCTGGGGTGCAGAGCCTGGCCAGGCCCTGTCCTGGCAGCTGTTCAGCTGGGCTCAGCTCCGGCTGGCTCCACAACGCCACTCCAGGCAGGCCCCCAGGCTCCCTTTCGGGGTGATGGGGTTGTTCAGTATCAGTGCTGAGCTGCCAAAGGCAACGGGTGGGGGCTGCCAGCCCTGCTTACCTCCACGTTCTTCCCTGCCAGCTGGCAGTGCTCAACCTGCTCCCTGGGGGCTGGCCAGAAAATCTGAAACACAGAGACGCCGTGGATGCAGCCCCTGCTTCCCTCAGCTCCCGTGGCACCAGTGGGAACAGGCTCAGGTGCACAGCGAGGACGTGGGGCTGCTCTGGCACAGGTCTGTCACCCCCCCCAAGTCCCCAGGGCCCAGTGGGCAGCCTGCCAAATCAACTCGGAGTGAACCTGGCGTGGGGACAGAGCCTGGGCGTGCCGTGGCCCACCCAGATGGTGGGCAGGCTCTCCTGGATCCCGGCCTGTGGGAACACCAGCCTGCAGCGCCTTAATGGGATTTTCTTTTGTTGGGCTCTGGCCGTACACCCAGCCAGCAGGATGTCTTGAGATGACATTAGTGGGCTCACTGCTGGAGCTGTTGAGGCAGCAGCAGGGACTAGGTGTGACAGCAGGGCTCTGGGCACTGCAGTCCACCCAGGTCACATCTCCTGGCCAAGCCACCCTGTCCCTCTGGCGCCAGCCCTTCCCAGCAGGGCTCAGCTCCACCAGGGATGGGCTGACCCCACTGATTGAGACATCCTGGTGTAAATGTGTCCCTGGTGAGGTTAGAACAGCTCTGTTCAGAGCACATCCACCTCCACGCCCTGGCAGTGGGACAAGGAGTGGTTCCCAGGGAGGAAGAGGCCAGCCTGGCCAGGGCCACCATCCTCCCAGCACTGACCTTCTCAGGCTCTCTGCTGGGATGGTCCAGGTGGACAAGGAAGATATGGTTTTTTGCTCCCACCATCAGCCACGCCCTGTCTTCATCCACCAAGTGGGCTTGGAAATCCATCCCATCCCCTGAGGCCAGCAGCAGGCGAGAGCTGTTGGATTTCAGCAGGTCTGAGGAGCACAAACAAGGTGGGAGAAAGAGAAATCCATCCATGAATGACACAACCAGTAGCCAGAGGCCCCATGCCTCCCTCTCTGGGGCAGCTCTGGTTACCTATCCTTGCTTCAAGCGTACATGACATTCCTGCCTCTGCCTTGGCAAAACTCACCACCCTGGGTGCCCCTGAGCTCATCACGGAGCCTCCTCCACGTGCATAGCTGAGAGAAAGAGTCACTGCTACAGAGAGCAGGACTGTGCTGACCTTGCCCTGGCTGGGCTGGTTTGCAGGCACAGGCAGGGCAGGGGTTCAGCCCAGGAGTTTGGAGTGCTCAGCTTCCAGCTTGCCTTCCAGAGGAGCTCCTGCAGCCCCAAAGCCTCTGCACCCTGAAACCGTGGGCAGAGGATGGAGCAGAGGTGACTCACTTGCTGGGACTCCTGGTGTTTTCCCCAGATCAAGGGAGTTTACATAAAAAAGGTTTTTGCTCTTTGGGGCAAAGCATCCCTCCAAGGAAAGGCTGTATGGAAAGAGAGCCAACACAACCTGCTCTGAACACCCTCTGCACCCACCCCTAAGCCTCTGAGTCTGTGAAGTGGCTGCTGGGCTCTACCCCACACACAGGCAGGCAGGTGGATGGAGGCACTGGGACTGGTCCCATCTGTGCCTCCAGTGCCACCCCAACCCAGCACCCCACATTTCCCACTCTGTGTCCTAAAGCATAGCCTAAACCCAGCGTCAGACTGGCTCAGGGAAGGATCTAAGGGTGCCATAGACCCCGTGCACTCCTTTGGGAGCAGAGACAGGACAGCGGGAGAGGCTCAGCTGCTCTGGCTGCAGCTCCTCCCTTGCAGCAGCCGGGGCGGCTCGCCTGGCCCCTCTGGCACAGTTGTGGCCATGTGGGTGTGTGAGGAGGACAATAAGCTGTTGTGTCTTGGTTAAAACTCCGGAAACAACACCCCTGGGGCCAGTATTGGTCCGGGATGTGCAGTGCCAGGTCTGGGGGCTGTCTGTGGGGCGAGCCCCCCACTGCAGCGGGAGCTGCACCGACACGGGGCCGCAGCAGCTGCCACCCCCAGCCCCTGCTCCCAGGGATCCAGGCGGAGCAAACCAGCACTGGGACAGTCCTTGGAGCTTCCAGAAGGCATAACACATCTCTTCCCTCTCCAAAAGTGGTGGGACATGGCTGGGGATAGAGGGCTGGCTACTCTGGCAAGGCTGCTCCAGGGCAAAAGTGGGGCCATGGGAGGGGGAGATGGAGATGGGCTGCACTGGATGGGGGCTGAATGGAAGCGGAATGTGGCTGGAAACTGAGGGAAACCCGTAAGACCCGGGCTGAAAGTCTGCCCAAAATGGCACGGAGGGAAGCGGTGTGTGGGGAGCAGAGGGCAGGAGGTGCTCAGGGGAAGCCGCTGCTGGCCCGGGGGATGCGCTGCGGACCGGAGCGGGGCCGGACGTGCAGCCCCGGGTGCAGGTGGGGTGGACGTGGGCACAGGCACGGCTCCGTCCAAAGGAACCGGCTGCCCCGGGAGGTTGTCTCACTTCCTTCCACTGCTTTTCCAGGGCAGAGGGGAAGCGAGGCCAGAGCCTGCGGGCTGGAGACGCCGCTGACGTCCGTGGTCCCTGGCCGGATCCAGCAGCCGAGCTGGCTCCCCGCTAGCGCTTCCATCTCCCCTGCTCCGGGGAGCTCCCGCTACGGCAGGGACACAAATCCTCCTCTGCCAGCAGCAGCTCCGAGCCACATCAGGGAGCTCCTGGCTCTCCTCCTGCTGCCACAAAAACTGCCCAGCCCCACTGCGCTCCCTGCCTTCCCTCGGGTGCCCAAGGGCTCTCCTCTGGGTACCGGAGATACAGGGCAGAAGGCTTCCAAGCCATTTCTCACCAGCTGAATGGGATTAACAGCTGAATTCCTGTCCCTTCCTGTGGGCCATTGTCCCTGCTGGATCTCCAACAGGGTGCGGTGCATAGTTCACCCTCCTGCGTCTGCCAACGCTCCCAGGACCTGCCTGATCCTGGGGAAATGTCAGCCAGGGCTCTGGGGAGGGGGGATGGGGTGGGAGGGCAAAGGCTCATCCAGTACACGAGAGCAATTAAGAGGAATGAGCACAAGACTGGCCCTAGCGAATGTCACTTGCTGGTCACCGTCTGAGCTGCACCAGCCCTGTCCAAGGACAAGGTCAGGCAGGGAAGGGCCCTCTCTGCTGCCTCTGGTAGTACTTGGGAAACCCTGGAAGGACTCCCTGCCCTGCACTCGCACCCTCCGGCAGGTTAATGACCAGGAGGGTCTGAGCCTGACCCCATGGCTCTGCTCCCTCACCGAGGGGACATCCAGTGCTGGGATCCAGACCCAGGAGGCTGCTGCACAAAAACCAGCCCCTTCTCACCCTCAGGTCATTAATCCAAACCTGACGCTGGAGACAGGGAACCAGGGGGGCTCTGCAGCAGCCGTGCCATGGCTGAACCTATGGGTGAGCCGGGAGAAACATCCTCTCCTTTGTGTTCGCTATCTCCCAAGGCCACGGTGTTTGTCTCTATTGCCGGGACCGCTGTAAGCGGCTTGTCCCATCCATCATCCCCGCCTGCCCCTCAGGCACAGCATCCTCCGTGCAGGGCGACCCCGAGCTTCCTGGGGTCACAGCCCGGCTGTGCCGCGGGGCTGCCCTCTCCCCTTCCCCCTCCCCAGGCACAGCAGCCTCCTCCAGGGCGGAGGAGATCCCTGCAGCCCGGGGCAAGCTTGGTGCTAAATCGGGCTCTGGCCCCTCACTGCTGCTGGCTGATAAGGGACGTGCCAGGGCAGCCCTTGGTGTGATAAGCAGAGCCCCGTGACCTCCCCGTGCTCCGGAGCACTTGCTGTGTGGCGGTGGCCTCTGAGTCCTGCCTGGCTGCAGATCAGAGGCTGGCAGAGGAGAGGTTTGCCAGCTCTGGGATATTCCCGCAGGAGGAGCTGGCAGGCGCGCTGTGGTTTCGCTGCTGCACAGCCTGGGCAAAGAGAGGCCGAGCTCAGGCAGCGCTGGGCTGACCCAGCCTGACCCAGCTGAGCCCAGGCTGCCCCTGTGCGCTATTATAAACCTCCTCCTCCCCTCCTCGGCAGGGTGGGAGCCGCTGCTGTTGTTCCTGGCCCCGTGCCCTGTGCCCCATCCTTCCTGTGCTCTCCCGGCCCTCGCTGCTGTCATTTCCTTCTCTCGACCCTGCTTACGCCTTCTCCCCCCGCCCCACCGAGGGCTCTGCCTGCCACCCCCATGCTGGGATCTGAGGGCAAGGCTGATCCCGTGGATGGACTCTCAAAGGCCTCCTCTTATTTATTATTTTTCCTTGGGGTTTTTAAACCTAAACTTCTCAAGGCATTGTGTCCTTGAACCTGCCCGGTGCTGTCAGTGAGTCACATCCCTTCGCCATTGTTCGCTCCTGATGCTGGGAGCTTCCTCTGCTGCCCCTGCCCAAGGCAGGAGGGCTTCGGGCATGCCTGGCCCCGGGACACTGGGGGGCTTTGAAGTCAGCAGCCCCCTTTCTCTCCAGCTGCCCCAGCAGCCCCGTCTGCCTCCTCTGGCTCCAAGGAACGGCAGAGCTGAGCTGTTTCTGAGCTGGGCTATCAGCAGGGCCATTCCTCACACAGATATCCTGCATCCCTGGGAGCTCCAGCCCTCTCCAGCCGCAAATGGGGGGCACCTTTCACTGTGCTGGTTGTCCCTGCCTGGGGAGCAGCTTCCCAGGGTGATGGAATGGGCCCTGGAGCCTGGAGTGGGAGCTGGTCCACCCTCTCTCAGGTGTGGAGAGGGCTGCTCCAGCCCTCCCAATGGTCACATCACACCAGCCCTGGGGATGTGCTGAGCTGCCACCTTCCAAAGAAACTTGCTGTTTTTCACATAGGAGAAGCTGAAAGCAGCTCAACTGCTGCTCATCCATGCTGCAGGTTCATGGCAGGGTGAGGAGCTGCCAGGCTGGCAGGGTTCTGTTCTAGTGCTCAGGCCATTCCCCTGCAGACTTTCTCCAGGTACCCCATTCCACACTTCTCTGGGCTGTGTTTTGTGCTACCTGTCAGTCTGCCCTTGCTGCATCCTCAGGTCACCAAAGCAGTCCCCCCTCTGCATCAGGCTTGAGAGGAGCAAACTGTGCCTCCCCTGAAGAACTCATCATCTAAACAAAGAGACAGATGCAGGGAGGAAGGGAGAGGTGCAGCAAGGAGATGATCTGCACAGGGAATCAGTCACTCCTGGCAGAAGAGGAGGGTCAAAAGCAGAAGGGCTGAGCTGGGGTAGGACTGTGGTGGTGGGAAGCAGAGGAAGAGGCTGGTGAGACTGTCCTGGGTCTCAGTGTCCCTGTGAGTTGGAGACAGGGGACATTCCCCAGGGGTACCCAGTTCAGCCCCAGCCTAGGACACACTAAGAGAGGTCTACAGTGAGTCTGAGCAGAAGGACACATCCCCTCTGGCCCCAGTGTTCTGCTGGATCAGGGCAGGGCATTCTCTGTCCATCCTCCTTTTCCAGCAGCAGCAGCCCTGGTGCAGCATCCTCAGGGACTGTGCTTGGAGCTGCACCCCTGAAACATCCAGAGGGCGCAGGGTGTATAGAGGTTACAGCCACGACCACAGGACTGCCTGTCTCCCCAAGCCCTGAGCATCCTTTTGCTCCCTGGAGGATGCTCTCCAGCCCTCCCAGGCAAGGCACAGACCCCGAGGGACCCCTTACCTTTGTAGGTGAGGCGCAGGCGTGGGGCGTGCTGCTTCCATGCCCTGCTGCTGCCCAGCTGCTGCAGGAGGAGGCAGAGCAGGAGCGTGGCCAGGGGCAGCCAGTGGCCAGGGACAGCTCCCATGGTGGCACAGGGCAGTAGGCAGGGTCTGCTCGCCCTCACAGCACCATTGTCCAGCGCCGAGATGCCACCTTCAAGGCTGGCTGCAAGCAGAGAAGGGGGAAAGCTGCAGCTGTGCCCACTGGGCCAGTGTGGCCACTGGAAGGCAGCTGTGGCTGGGATCCCCTTACCTTCTACCCCCTGGGGGCTGCAGCACATTCCATGTCCAGGGGGTTCACAGGCCAGCTGTTCCAGCCTGCCTAGGGGAGGTGTGTGGGGTGAGGCCAGCGTGCCCACACCATGTGGTACCTGGGAGCACTGGGATTTGGGATTTGGGCATCCTGGAGGTGACTGCCATGAGGGCAGTAGTATCCCCCCCAACGAGCTCTCAGAGCTGGGGCATCTTCTGCTCAGTGTCTGCTCAGACTCCAGTGCTTGGCAGAGGCTGGGGAAGGATCCCTAATATTCATCTATTCTCAGCTTGGGCTTAAATCTCACCCCTTTCATTGAAAGGGGAATTCATGTTTTGGAGCACCATCCATAAATGTCATTTCTGTGATCCTCCCAATGTCGACTGTGGCTCTGTGTGTGCATGACACACCTCTGGCTAGGATCTCTGCAAATTCCTGGCCACCACAGAGCTCTCTGAGGCCACCAGTGTCTGCTGGCTCCAGGGTGCTGTGGGTTGGAAGGGTTCTTTAACACAGATGCCCCTTTGGAGGTTCCAGCCTTGCCCAGCAGCCCCCACAGCCCCTGCAAGGAGCAGGGCTGGCCTGCCAGCTCTAACCCGTTAATCCAAGCTATTTACATGCTTTTTCTCCACTTAATAAAAAACCTGGTCCCTACATGGCAGCTCTGACTAACTCCCCCTCTTGCTACATATTAACTTCTTCTAGTACCATGACTGAAAGATTTAAAATGCGCTGTTTGGCTCATCCCTGGCCAGAGGCTCTTGGCACAAGGAGCAGGGGACTCCTGCCATCCCAGTAATGGGCTGTGGGAGGGATGGTGGAGCCAAGTCTTCCCAACTGCCTTGTACAAGGAGTGCTCAGCTCTGCCGAGGGAGGAGGTTTTGGGCTGGTGGAGTTGGGCTTTTTCTCCCTCCCAGCAGCAAACTGTGCTTGGGCTGGGGTGCAGCTCCTTTCTTGTCCCTTCCTTGCCTTCACTACTGCCTGGGTTTCACTCTGGTCAGCAAAACCTGCTGCTGCTCCAGGTCCTTCCCCTGTACCAGGAGACCTGGCTGGGACATGGATGTGACCTCAGGGTGGTGGCTGTGCTGTGCTCTGTCTCTCTTTAGTTCAGGGCTGCTTTCTCCACCCAGCCAGCCCTTCCTGGGCACTTCTCCTCATGTCAACCATTGCCTAGGGAGGGGAAAAATCCACCCCATAAGCATGATGGATTTAGCCAGGTTCAAACTACTCCTGGATTGTGGAGAGGTGGGGTTCTCTGTTAGGAGCCCATCAGCCACATGGGGATTCACAGGCAGTGCTGCCCTTGCTCCCACAAACAGGCAGCAGAGACAAGCTCCATCCCAGCTCTGCCTTGGCTCAGCATCTGCAGTGATCTCCCAGAGCCATCCTGTGGACTCACAGCCAGGCCCACTGCTGTCCCAAGGGTCATCACAAGGACAGGGCTGGGATTTGACAGGGATTTTTTTCTTTCTCTTGCCAATGTGAGTTGTGTGTGAGCTGCAGGACTTGGGAAAAGGCTGTGCTCTAATTGAAGGTTTCTATAAATGGAGCTGGGTCTGTGCTAGGTTTAACTTTGTGCTTAGGCAGACTTGGAGGAACCTTTCCTGACCCAGGGGATGCCAGGGCAGGCTGGGATTCTGTGGATGGCAGGCAGGGCACTGCTCCTGCCTCAGGACACACACAGTTCACACACAGTGAACTTTAGGGACAGGCCTGGACCCCCGTGCACAGCTCGGTTACACCAGCGCTCTGTCCCTGCCCTGGGAGAGCCAAAAGCAGGGCTGGTGGCAGCAGCAGCCACAGCCATGCCCAGGGGATCCCAGAGCCCTGGCAGAGCTGGGCACAGCCATAGGAAGGTGAGGGTTTTGCAGCAGATAAGGAAATAAAAGAACTGCCAGAGGATAACCTCCAGTAAGAAACACTTCCCACGGGTGTCATCCTTTCATGAGTATTTAGGGGCTCCCTCCATCGTGCCCAGGCAGTGGTGAGGCACATCCATCTCCTGACCCGCCCTAAAATCCTGGCACAGCGCCCTGAGCCGCTGCTGCCCACAGCCCTGGCACAAGGACATCCCTGGCTGTGCCAGTCGGGAAGGGGACACGGGAATCAGATCTGCTGGGGGTGAGGAGCTCGGCAGAGTTTACACAGAGGGGAGCTCGGGTGCCTGGGGGATGGAAACGAGCTGGGAATGATGAATCCAGGGTTAAATTAAACACTCCCGACAGCTTTAAATAATCAACTGTCCAGAGCTGCAACTCTTTCCATCTCAGTTTGGAGAGGGAAGTGCTGACGAGGGTGGGCTGCTGAGGAGGGGAGCAGGGGGGTTGGTATTTCATACTCCAGGCACCACGAGACCTGCAGGGGAGGACTTGGGGGATGGCAGCCTTGTTCTGGGGGGCTGGCAGTCACCAGGAGTGCCAGGATAGGTGGCACAGGTGGTGACACCACGGTGCTGGGCTGAGTCTGCCAGCAGTCCCCCAGGTGCCCTGGTCCCAGCAGCTTCCCTGTGCCCTCCCTCCCCTTCTCCCTCCCTCCCCTTCTACTGGAGATCTGCAGAAGTGACAGAATCACAGAATGGTTTGGGTTGGAAGGGACCTTAAGGATCTTCTTGTCCTAGATGATCACAGGCAGGGATGCCACCCACTGGGTCAGGTTGCTTAGAGCCCACCCAGCCTGGCTGTGAACAGTTCCAGGAATGGGGATCCACCACTTCTCTGGGCAGCCTGTGCCAGGGCCTCACCACCTTCACAGTAAAGAATTTTTCTTAACGTCTAATCTAAATATCTCCTCTTTTAGCTGAAAACCATTTTCCCCTTGACCTATCACTATCTGACTGTGTAGAAAGTCACTCTCCCTCATTTTTATAAGCTCCCTTTAATTACTGTAAGGCTGCATTGAATTCTCCACAGAACAGAAGTCCAGCAGGTCTGAGGTTCTGGGCTGTCACACAAAATCCCTTGGAAAGCCTTGCCTTTCCAAGAGAGTGAGCAGCCCAGAGAAAAGACAAATCCCTTCTGTTCGAGACGTGGGGACAGGAGAGAATCGTTTTTCCATGAAAGCACCAATTTCCTCCTGACAACTTCGTGTTGCAATGCCGTGAATAGTTTAAGCCAGCCCAGATTCAGAGGGGGAAGGGTCCCGGCAGTGGGTTTATCAGGCTGTAGATTATCTCTGAGGGGCAGAGCATGCAGAGCTCAGCCCCGCAGCGGCGGCCGCGTTGCCATGTGCTCCCCTAATTTCAGAGCCCCGATTGTATCCCGGGTAATCCCCACGCGCGCTGACAGCCTGCTGCCTTCTCCGGTTACAGGCAGGGCTGGCAGGGCCAGGAGGCTGCTCCCCAACAGCTGGGGGACCTCAAGGGAGAGCAACGGGGGGAGGAGAGGCACTGCACCCTTGGCAGCACCCATCCCTAGGGATCGTCCCCACGGGGGGACGGGAGCGCTGGGCTAGAACTCGCAGTGAGAGGGGGCAGCCTCAGGGAGCCAAGACCCCTCCATGGGCCTGGTGCTTCCCGACGTTCCCAAGCCCTGGCTCCCAGACCTGAGCTCCTGGCGCTGTCCTGCCCCTCCCAGCATAAGGCCCGCCCTGGGCGGTTCCCCCTCTGCCATTTTCGGGAGCTGGGACAAAGGAGTCACACCCTGGCAAGGAAACTGAGGGGCAAAGCCAGGACAGGAGGTGCAGAGGACCCGGCCCGGGTGCCCATCCTGCGCACACATCGCGCTCAGCTCGGTGCCTGCCGCACGCTCTGTGCCTGGGAATGCGGAGCCACGCGTGAGGGGAGCGCGCCCAGCCGGGGCTGCTGGCCCTGTGCCTCGGCGAGCACCCCTGCCCGCAGCTGTCCCTCGTCCTAAATCACCGCCTGCCCCTCCCTGCTCAGCCCAGGGCTGTGCCTGTCCCTCTCCATCCCGTGCGGGATGATGGATACCCCGGCAGCTGCAGGGAGAGGCAGCTGTCGACTTTCTCCAGTGGAAGGACAAAGGCACAAGGGTGAGCCCTCCCCGCCTCCCCACTGGGTTGCCAGGCTGGGGTAGAGCCAGTCCCTGAGGGGGCCTGTGGCGCTGAGTGATTTGTGGGAGGAGGACGTGACGGTCCTGCCCCATGACATCAAAGCTGGGACCGCAAATCCAAGCGCCAGAGCTTGGGTGGCACTGCAGCACCACGGTGTGCCCTGTGAAGTGTCGGGGTCCCAGTGAAACCTGAGTTACAAGGTCACACGTGCCCACATAGATGCACGAAGGCCGAAGGGAGCAGATTTTTGGAGGGGTTGGATGAAGGGACCGCTGGGCAGCAGCAGCAGAAGGCTGAGGCTGCTCCAGGTTCAGCCGCATTGCTGCCATCTCACAGCCGGGGCCAGCAGGATCCCGTCCAGCCGGGACATCCCCCCCACTGCTGCCTCCTCAGAGTCCTCTGGCTGCAGCTAGCCCCAGACCACCCTTCCTTGCCAGACATCACTGCTGGAGTGTGCCAAGCACCACGGGTGGGGATGAGGGCACCCAGCTGCTACTGGCACACTGCAGAGCCTCGGGATGTCACCCCTGCCAGGCAGGGGCTCCTCCCTCACGGGTGCTGGGTGACAATGGCAGTGGGGCAGGGACAGCCCTGGGGTCTGGGTGTTATCAGAGGGACCTCGCTGCCCGTGGTGACACCTCAGAGCAAAGGCATCTCCTCTGACAGCGTTTGTCTCCCTGAAGTTACAGTAGCTGCAGGCACGCTCCAGTTGGGACCACATCCTCTGAAAGCAAATGGGGAATTGCCAAGCCTGAGGCTGGCCAGGGTATTAAGAGCTGTTTATGAAGGGATAAGGAGCTGGCTTCCCTCAACATCCTGCTAATCCCTTCCTTGAGAAGCTGCTGGCTCAGTCCCTACCTTTCCCTTGCTACTGAGAGGTGAAGCCTGACCTGGCCTGGCTCTTGGGCATCTGGCTGGGCAGGTGGCCCAGCAGTGGCCTTGTCTCAGGGCACAGTGAAGGGCTGGATCAGCCCCTGCAGGACTTCCAGGTGCTCCTGAATGTGCTGCTTGAACAGGATGTCCATTGCTCCTCCTCCCAGTTTACCCCAAGGGCATCCAGCCCCAGGGAGGCAGCAAGTCCAACGTACAGAGCAAGCTGAATGTAGACACAGCATTTATTGCACCTTGCAGGTCTGCTCTCACCTAAAATGCTGCCAGAGCACAGGCAGCTTCCAGCACAGAGCAGTGCCACAATCCTGTCATCTACCCCAGGGCTCCTGGAGTGGGCAAACCACACCAGTGGGAATTGGCAAAGTCATAGAGGATTGGGCTCCTCCATTGACAAAGCAGAGGTGGGGAAAGTGTGGGTTAACTTGGTGTGTTAAACTCTGGGCTGAATTGGCATATTAAATTCTCAATTTGCCTTCTAGTGCAATTGAGAAGCTTAAATTTCTTTCACAGAATAACAAAATTGTTGGGGTTGGAAGGTACCTCTGGAGATCATCCAGTCCACCCCCCCCTCATCAAGGCAGGGTCACCTGCACCAGTTTACCCAGGAATGAGTCCAGGTGGGTTTGGAAATTCTCCAGAGAGGGAAACTCCACAATACCCCTGGGGAGCTGTTCCAGTGCTCTGCTACTCTCAGTGTAAGTTCTTCCTCATGTTAAGGTGAAGCTTCTTGTGTTTCGCTTCATGGCTATTACTCCTCATCCTGTTGCTGAGCAGAACTGAAGAGAGCCTGGCACCATCTTCCTGGCACCCACCTTTGAGATATTTATACACATTAATGATATTTCCTCTCAGTCTTCTCTTCCCTCAACTAAACAGGCCCAGCCCCTGCAGTGTCTCCTCAGAAGAGACACTCCATGATTGGAGGGGGCTTGCCGTGCTTTAATGCTGTGTTCAAGTACCCAAATAAGACAGAGAAGAGGCTGTGTACTGCCTGCTGAGCTGCCAGGCCAGGTCCCCAAAGCCTCAGGGGTGCCCAGAGGCAGCACTGAATTCCTCAGAGCCATTTGTACCCCAGTGCTGAAACCCACTCTTGTCACCTGTCTGCCACACTGTGTGACACTCAGCACAGCCCTGGGGAGCCCTGCCCCTCTCCAGAGTTGTTCTCTGGGCTTTGGATTTTCCAGGCTCAGCCTGGGTGAATCCCTCACGTGCTAAAAGCTGGCAGGGGCTCCAAGGCCAGGGCTCCAGCAAGGGGCAGGTTTGCCCGTGCTCCTTGCCAAGGGCTGGCTGTAAAGCCTCTGCTGGGAGGAGGACTGAGGGACACCCAGGGTTTCCAACACAGAGCTCACCAGCCCTGGGCCACCAGCTGGAACCCAGTGGCACGGGCTGCTGCACCTTTGGTGGCCTCTGGAAAAGAGGTGGTGGGTTTGGCTGGGTCCTGGTGGCACCCCTGACAAGAATTCCAGCAGAGACCCAAGGGCTGGGAGGGACAGCTCCATCCCCAGGGGTGTCTCCAGGGAGAGCTAGCCTTGGGAAGAGAATTTCTGTTCCCTGGGCAGGCTGCAGGCTGTCCCAGCACTCCCAAGGCAGCACTGATTGCTTCCTGAAGTGCCAGGCTTTCTGCAGCAAGCCCACAGGATCTGCAGCATTGCTTTTCTTCACTCACCTTGGGATTATTGCTTCCCACATCCAAACCTATTGGACAGGGATGCCCAGCACCACTCAGAGTGCTTTTAGCTTTGCCACATCTCCCCATTCCAGGCAGGAGCTGGCCATGAAACACCTGCTCTGCTGCTCAGTGACCCAGCTCATGAGCCACTTCACCACTGCCAGCCAGCGACACGGCTGCTGATCGCACTCCCGGGGCCACTGGCTGTCCCAGCTGGGGCCACCCGCCTCCCCCGACACTTGAAAGCTCCGCAGTGTTTTCTTTTCATTAGCGGAGCCCTGCTCCCGGCGCTCCCGGCCGCTGCGCTAATTGGAACAGGCTGAGCGGGCGTGGGGGGCTCGGCCGGAGAAAGTATTTTAATGAGGATGGAGGGTGCCCGACCTGTTATCTACTTCTTCCCAGAGCCTCTTGGCTGGGCTCCTCGGGGATTCCAGCCTGGATTGCCGGGTAAGGGCTGTGGCTCCAGCCCCGGAGCCCCGCAGAGCAGCGCGCTCCGGCAGCCGCCCCGGCACCGGGCACGGGCTCGGCCGGGCTCCCGAGGCACCGGCAGCGCTGCCACCCCCCGGCATCTCGGCAGTGTTCTGGGGAGTTGCCTGCAGCTCCTGTGCCGGTGTTTCCCAGGATCAGCGGCCAGCGGAGGCGCAGGGATGGACGGGCCGCTCACCCCGCACTGCTCGGTCCCCGCTCCCGGAGCGCGGCTGGGACAGGCCGGGCGCTGGGCACTGTCACTGCCTTGGTGTGGGGGAACCAGGGCAGCCGCAGCAGGATGCTCCAAGGCACACAGCTCCCTGCTTTCTGTCATTTCCCTGCCTGCAAACACAGGGAGAAGCCAGCCCAGAGCATGGACACAAGTGGGGGTATCCCCTCCCGGCACGGTTCTGTGCCACTGTCTGCAGAGGGTCAAAAGCAGAGAGCATCCCATGCCCTGTCCTCCTGCACAATCCCCACCTCATGTGAAGGCCTCTCTGCCCCCACGTGCTCATCTGCACGGGGTTCCACCACGGAAGGCCACCGTGGTTGTCATTACCCTCGTGTGGGCTGAGGCACAGGCGGACTAAGTGACCCGCTCGTGGCCAAATGGGAAGCGTGGCAGGGCAGGGATTGACCCCCAGTGTCTCAGCTTCCCCCAAAGAGCAGCTCATCCCCCTAGAGCGCAGAGCAGCTCAGCACTGAGCCTGACTCCACGCACGTGGCCTCAGGACATGGTGGCAGAGCTGTCCCCGTGTCACTGCCCGCCTGCGTGGGAGCACACACCGTGGGAAGGCCAGCTCTCCCCTCAGAGGACAAGCAAGGGACAGACTGAAACCGAAAGCCCTTGATTTCCGTTTCACACTACAGAGAGCTCAGGCCAAGTGAGCTGACATCAGTGGGCTCCTCCCAGAAAAGGGGGAAATAAACCTGGACCCAACGGTGGGAGAAGCAGGAGAGTTCCTGCACACAATAAATGGCAGCTCGCCAGCACACGAGAGCAGAACAATAACCCCACAGGGCTGAGTGCTTGTGAACGGGGTCCTTCCAGGGAAACCAGATCCTGGGCAGGCTCCCAAGCCAATGGGGGCTGATGCTGGCAGCAATTGTGCTGCATGTCATGTCATGCTGATGGTGGAGAGGGGCTGTGCTGGTCTGCAGCACACCTATGGCATGGCTGAGGTACAGGAGCCAGGGGGACATCAGGGGTACATGAAGTCACTGAGCATGGGGGTGGCAGAGCCCAAATATCCTACAGCAACTACCCTGGGGAATAATAAAGGCTTATCTTTGCCAGGAGTGTGGAGTGCTCCCTTCTGGGTACCACGGAACCTCTGTCATTCACAGCATTTACCTGCAAGGAGATGCTGGGCGTTTATGGCTGGGACTTGGGATAATCTAGTCTTTAGGGAGGGAGAATGGCTAGGTGCCCTGTACTGTGAATCCAGCCCTGTCACTTACACAGGTTCTTTCACCATCCAGTCCTTCAGTTTCCCCAGGTAAAGTGTGCTGGAGAAGGTAAAGCCAGCTCCTGTGAGCAGGGCAGGAGCAAGGTCCTCTGCAAGGACCAGAGAGGACCAAAGATGGAGACCCAGTCCAGGGCAGGTAACACTGTTTTTATCCTCTCTCCCTGCTCCCACTCCCCTCTTTGCTCCCTGCTCCAAGCAGTGGGGAATATGATCCCCTGATCAGGCCTCCTCCAAATGAGAGGCTCCTCAAAAAGGGCAGGTGAGGCTGGGTGTGTGCCCCTATTCCCCATCCAAAAGCTGTTCCTGGCTGCCCCCGGGCCAGGAGGTGACTCAGCTGACTGATGTCTGTGTCTCTGCAGGTTTGTAACCATGTGAGCAAGTGCCTGTAAGGATCTGATTGCCCTGTGCTCTCTGAACCACCTCTCACTGTAATCCCAGACAGAGTGGGGAGAGACCAAACTTGGAGGAAGAGGCAGCTCCAAGCGTCTGCGAGCCAAAATTTACAATAAATCTTCATGCTTGCTGCAAACAGCCCCTGAGAGGGTGTCACAGGAGCATGGCAGAGAGCCAGGCAGCAGAACCCCCATCTGGAACCTCTGCCAGCCCAGGCTGGGCTTGGCAAAGAGCAAGAGCTGCCAAGGACCCCAGACTTGGCTCCAGCTCCCTGTCCTGGAGCTGGGTGCTGCTGCTGGATGCTGCTGCTGGCAGCACCACAGCCTGGGCATCACTCCTTGTCCAGCCAGATGAGATAGCTCAGGCTGTGGCAGCTGCTCTCCAGCCTCTGTGCACAGGCACGATGGTATTTGGGAGAACATCACATCCTTGGGGGTTTCCTGTTTAATTCTCAACCTAAGGAACTGCAGCAAATGATCCCTGTCTTACACGCTTGTGGAATTCAGCGAGATTAGATTAGGGGTGAATTCTTCCCATATTTCTTATAGGGCTGATACCTCTGCCCTGGCTTTCAGATTGACTTCCCCATCCCCGGCCCATTAATCACCGGGGTGTTTGTGCCTCTGCCGTTTTCAATACGTTAACTCAGCAGCAGTAATCTATCTGTTCCAGCAGCCCATCGTGTCAAGCCAGTGACCCCTGAGGGCTGCCTGACCCCTCCCTTTGAAGGCTGAGCGAGGAGTGGCCAGCAGAAAGCTGGGACACGCTCCACTTGGCGAAGAGAAAGCTGCCCATGGCTCGTGCGTGGGGCGCGTGGCCGGCATGTGTGCGGGACGGGGCGGCCACAGCTCTGGGACCCGACCTCCTGCAGCGCTTCCCCCCTTCCCTCGGGCACATGGCTGCAGGAAAAATGTTGGGTTCCAGTTCAGCAGTATTTTCCTGACAGTGCTCAGCAGCTGGATCAGAGCAGTGGTTCTTTAAAGGCAATAAACTTCTCAGCTAAGGGCAGGCTCACTGGAGCTGGTTTCCATGGCCCAGCTGCCTTCCAGGGCTGCCACACACTCGGGAGCTGTGATTCATGTGGAGGGTGGTCTTATTTCAAGGACAGAAAGAAAGAAATTACCCTCTTCGTCTTAATTTAAGTTCTTTTGTTATTTGTTTCTGGACATAAACAACCATTCCCCTTCTCCTTCCTCCCTCACCCTGAGTATCAGCCCCTCATGACCAAACACCCACCCGTCACTCTGAGCACACTCTGGTGTGCAGCTCCTGACTCCCGGCCATCCATACCCAAGATCTGTGATGCTTCCAAGCACAAGGATCATTAGTTAAGGGACTCCTTTGGAGAGCACTCAGCGTTTCTCAGGCTCTGTTTCTTTTCTGCCTGCTGTATCATTTGACCCGACTTTCTGAGAGCTGAGGCATTGCAGAGGGGGTTGAAGAAACACAATTTCCCCGTCCCAACAGATTTTATAAAGCCCAAGCAGAGGACAATTCCCTCCCTAATCAGAGAGGCGGCTTTTTTTCTCCTTAGATCAAGAATGGCACAACTGTTTTGGAGGCAAATGGTTGATTTTCATCTGGTGAGGAAGGAGAAATCTGACAAAGTTATCTCTGAGCCGTGGCAAAGCCCCCAGCACGGGCTAGTGATAATTAGCCCAGTGCGAGTTTCTGGGCTGTTAAACCTCAGCAGCAAAGCAGAGCATTGAAGCAGAGAAACCCTAGAAAAACCAGCTCTGGAAAGAGCTTCAGCGTAGTAAAAAAGCACAAAACCTCCTGGGACCCAAGTTACAGCATTAAAAGATACAACACAAATGTAGAAGCTGGTGGCAGGGGCTCGGAATAAGGTAATCTTTAGGATCCCTTCCAACTCAAACCATTCCATGATTCTGTAAAGATTAATAGAACTTTTCATGGCATGCTAGGGCAAGCAGAGCGGCAGAGTGAGGGGCTGGGGTAAGCCCAGTCACTCGTGAGTTTCTCTGCACGAGCTGTAAAACATGACAAAGCTGACAGCGAAAGCAGACGAGCTCGGGACTGATTAACCCCGGCTCCTGCTCCCCCGGGAACGCGGCCCCAGGCAGCCCGGAGCAGCCTGGGCTGCCCAAGCTCACGAACAATTAAAAACCCATCGCTCATTACTCACCGGCAGCGGGATCCCAGCGGCTCCAGCGTCTTCTGGCAGTGAAGCCAGAGCACCTGGGGGCGGCAGGAGGAGGCGGAGGTGGGGAGGACAGCCGGGGGCAGCCCCTCATTGATAGCCAGCCCCGGCCGCGGGATCCTGCGGCTGCTCCGGCCCCTCCGAGCGCACACCGCAATTGCCATCTAGCGGTGCGGCATCGATGTGGCCGAGCTGCCGTGGAAATATTCGTCTTTTCTCTGGAAATACTCGTCTTTTCCCGAGCAGTTCCACCCCTGCAGCTCGGCGCCCACCTCGTGAAGAGGGTAGGAAAGCACCGGGTGCAGCGCTCCTGCTGTGCGAGTTGGGAAGCCAAAGGGATGGGAGAGGCTGGCGGGCACAGGCATCGGGGTTAGACAGGAACGCTCTGGTCCACGGGCAACTCCAGAGCAAAATGTGATGGAAAGGCAAATCTGGGAGGATTTGGGCTCCAATGCACAAGCACAGTGCAACAGGAGCAGACACAGATATCTAGAACCTGATATATTACCTATACATTTCCCCTTGAATCCTGTGTTCAGTTTTGGGCCCCTCACTACAACAAGGACATTGAGGTGCTGGAGAATGTCCAGAGAAGGGCAATGGAGCTGAGAGCACAGTCTGGTGAGAAGGGGTTCAGCCAGGAGAAAAGGGGGTACAAGAAGTCCTTAATGCTCTCTACAACTCCCTGGCAGCAGGTTGGAGCCGGGGGGAGGGGGAGTGTTCAGGCTCTTCCCCCAAGCAGCAAATGTGTTGTGGTTTAATCAGGACAAGAGGAAATGGCCTCAAGTTTTGACAGAGAAGGTTTAGATGGGATATTAGGACAAATTTCTTCACTGAAAGGATTGTCAGGCATTGGAACGGGCTCTTCAAGGAAGTGGTGGAGTCACCATCCCTGGAGGGATTTAAAAATCATGTAGAAGTGGCACTTGGGGACATGGTTTAGTGAGATGGGCTTGGCAGTGTTAACAGCTGGGCTCAGTGATCTTAGAGGTCTTTTCCAACCTAAGTGATTCTGTGATTTACAAGGTATTTTTTAAGTCCAGACAGGCTCTGGGCTGACCCTGCAGCCTGAACGCCCATCAGTGGCTGGGGAGCACGAGGTGCATTCCTGGAGTATATTGGGTTTGGTTTCATCTGAAAGGAATCTGGTTGATACTGGCCCAAGCCAGACCTCTCCTGAGCTGCTCCAGGACACAATCCAAAAGTGGGGGAAGTTGTGAGATGGATTTCAGAAGTGCACCCCAGAGCCAAATTAATGGATCAGGCACAGCCCAGCAGAACTTTGGGAGAAAGGGATTTTCCTGTCTTTGCCAGAGAGCTGCTTGGCCCCTCTCCTATGCCCCAGCAACAGAAGGGCCCAAGGGAGTTACCCAAGACCCTGCTGAGGCCCTGAGGTCACTAAGTGGCCCTGAGGACACCCAGTTGCTGCCCACGGGACTGGGAACTCCATTTAAGGCTAGGCCAGGGCTGTGAGCACTCTCTCAAGTTCTGCTGCAGGTCCAGCCTTCCCTCCTGGCCAGACTTGAGGCTGAGGAGGGCAGCCCCATCTCATGGATGGGCCTTGGACAGGAGGGACAGGCAACTTTGTTGCCAGCCTGCTGTGACAAGCTGGGGTGACCCTGCTCCTGCTGCCCCTCCTTAACAGGAGTCCAAACCACCCCAACACAGGTTCTCAGCTCCTCAGGCTGATCCTCTCCTTCCCTGGGGTGGAGGCCAGCATGGGGCAGTGTGAAATCCTGCTCTAGGTGGGCAGAGAGATGTCCTGGGGTGGGAGATGCTCATCTGGTGTCTGCAGCAGCAGCAGCAGTGCCCCAGCAGATGGCTGGGGCAGCTCCAGGGGTGAGCTCCAAGCTGTTATCCAGCCCTCTGCCTTTTCTGGACCAGCCCATCCTTCCATTGTGTGGGACAGGGGACTCTGTCCCGGGGGGGCAATGCTCACATTCCCAGCTTCCTCGCAGCACTCCCAAGCCCTCCACAGGGAAAGAGGTGCATTTTAACAGCTGGGCAGGACTGGCCTCCCCCAGGCTGCAAAAAGGGCAGAGCAGCACATAACACAAACCCACACACCCACCAGCAGTAGTCTGACCAGACCACAACCCCTTCAAAGTGTGCTGGCAAGAAAAATCCACATGAAGCTTGGACAATGGTGTCCATGCTTATCCCGGCTATTCTGGGCACTGTGTGACTGACCATAGTGTCATTCATCTTCCTTTGAAGCTTTGTACTACCAGAAGGAAGTCCATTAAAGTGCAGCTTCACAAAGATTATACTTGGTGACATTTGAAAGCATTAACGTCCCCAGTACAGGAACAAAGAACAGAATGGTCTTTGTATGGATATGGATAAATAAGGAAATGGAGAACCTACATTAAACAGGGGCATGATCTGAGCAACACCCTCCTCTGAACACTTAACTGTTTCTCAAGTCTTAAAACATGAAATGAGCAGAATTGTTCACCAAATTCATCTAGTACCTGAGGGTGACCCCCAGCCTCATCCTCCTTCAGCAGCCCTTCTCTCCCTGAGGCTGGTCACTGCTGCAGAGGGAAGTGCATTCCCTGGCTTCTCTCTTCTTCCCTTTTGCAAACACCTCCCTCAACCCAACTTACTGTTTTTTTTTCTATTTACAAAGCCCAGCTCCAGCTCTTTACATAAATATGTTTCACTGAAAAGGGCCTGAGTCACTGCTGTATCAATATTTATATGAATAAATATTGGAAATCTAAGACTGCCTACTTGCTTTACCTTGGAAAAGGGTGGAAAAAAGAAGCTCTTGCTCCAGAACCTCTCAGATGTCTGAACCAGCCTCCTGCATACCAATCTGTGTGACTGATAGAGCTCAGAGATCGACACTCCCTTGGGCAGGGGTCCAGGCAGCAGTGCCTCCAACCCTCTACATTATGGATTTAACCTCCCCTTTGGTTCCACTCAGTCCAAGCTTCCTGTTGCCTGTTCCTTTTAAATGAAATAATCCCTTTAACCCCCTTGTTCTGCCTTTTCTCCCTGGGCTTTTTGTACACACAGTTCCATTCATCCCAACCTTAGTGCTGGTTATGGGTCACCCCAGTCCTCCTCCTGTGTGTAACATCTGCACACCAAGCAACTGCTCACAGGACTTACCCCATGAGTTGTTCCAATTCTCCTATTAGGACCTTCCAAAAATAAAAATAAATTGTAACTTGAGCCATACCCATCACCACAGGATGGCACACAAGGCAATGTGCTGAACACAGCCACAGCAGAAGCCCAGTGGTGAGTAATCTCTGAAATAAAAGCAAAGGAGTTACAAGATGTAAAGGTAGCTGCAATTCAGCTACAGCTTTGGGTCACCATCCTTTAAAAAATATTAAAGACATCAAAACCACTGCACCAAGGATAAATAGTTGGGGTTTCTGCATCACCAACTACGCTGCTTTTTCCCAAGAGAATATGATGTTTTCTGGTTTGGTGCTTCTTTGTAATGCTTTTAGCTTCTCACTCTATTCATCTGTTCTGGTTTGTGAATAACCTCGTTCCAGTCACCTCAACCCAGCCCCAGCAGAGGGCTCCATGTGCCCTAAACCTGGATTTCCTGGGTGGATGCCATACCTATGGGGAGATGTATGTACAGTCTATACACACACATCTTCAAGGGAATACCCAGGAGCTCACTCTGCGTTCCCTTGGGGAAGTGGAATTTCGAGGAATTAAGTCAGTATCTATCCAGGGGATACCTTGATTTTCCATGGGCTGGCACCAGAATACTGAAATTCCCAAGCCACACACAGCACATCCCCAGAATTCCCACACTTGTGGGAGTAACACTGTGTTGCTCTGACCTTCTATGACATAAACAATATTTCTGATTTCCCATAAACATTTACTATGATCGTCAAAATAGTAGAAGCAAACACACCAAGTACTTCTATGATTAATACAACTAATGGGAGGTAGATCTACCAGCACAGACAGAAAAAGGATTTCTCTCGATTGGAGATGGATACATCCTGCAAGTAGGTATTTCTAATTAATTTTTTTCTCATTTTCACAGCAGTCTGTTCCTGCTCCTCTTTTGTTCCTGACTTAAGCCCTGGCAATGGGCCTGCAAGGAAAGTGCTGTGTTGCTTCTCCTTTCACACATGCACATCACAGATTAGAAGCAAGCAAGCACACGACTAAGCCAAGGAACATCCATTATTTAGTGTGGTCCATCTGTCCAAGGGAAGCTGCTCTTACATTTATCTGGTTTATTATCTTCTAATTAATCACGTATTATCAGTCTTTAACGGGCTTTCACTAAGATGCATTTACCCACTTAGCAAATTAATAAAATCAGCTAATGAGTTCCCACATTTGGCAGCTGTAAAGGCTCCCCCTGGTTGTCTTGGGAATGATGGTCTGTGGGTGCTCATTTTTGGCACACCCAGGTGCAGGACAGCCTGTGCAGCAGCTACCAATCTGCACCCAGATTCCCCTCTTCCCTCCCTGAAAACGATGTCCCATCACAGTCATACTTCTTCCCCCTTTGTGCATGGATCATTTCCAGACTTGACAGCACCAGCTTGTCATGCCACCACCATTTCTCCCTGTGCAGGAGCTCATCCCCAGGAGCCCATCACCTTCCTCACCCATGCCTTACATGCCTGGGGCTCCCAGGAAGATTGAAGGCCCTCACCCCCATGTACTCACCAGCACCATGCACACCCCCACCACCCCTGGGTGCAGCACCAGGGGCCACAAGACTGCAAACAAGTCCTCCATGCTCCTCTAGCACTGCCTGTGCCAGAGATAAGGAAACACAGCTTGGACAGGTCTTCTGCTGCCTTTGGAAGTTGTCAGCTCTTGCAGGTGACTCTTCACCTCCAAATCCTGCTGTCTTCAGCTTCCACATCTTCTGCTTTCCCTTCTTTGGAGTATTTGAAAGCAGTGTCAGGCCCTGCTCTCTGCCACATGAACAGGAAGGTGGTGGTGGGTACCAGCTCCCCACTGGGCATGGGATCTGCTCCCACCAGCCATGGCCACTGCCATCATCCTTATCTCTGCAGGCCACACTCACCCTTGTCCCCCTGCTGTGCTCTCACACACAAATTTTCCTGTGCTTTGGTCAAACTGCCCCTGCTACAAATTCCTGTGCAGGAGCTGCCTCCACACCTCCCCAGGACAGGCCATCTACTTGGCTTTTCCTCTGTTCTCCTGACACCCTAGGCCTGCATGGTTATATCCCCACAAGGGTCCCCACACAACACTGCCACCACATCCAGCCCAACATGTGGAATGTTCTGCCCTGGCTGGGATGCCCAGACAACACCCAGCACTAATGAGGTCACCTTCAGCCATTAAGCTCCTGCTATTAATTGAACCTCACTGACCTCAAGTTGCCAGGATGAATCCCATAGAGATCACTCCTGGTCCTGAATTCCTCCCAGGCCTTGGGGCCATCTCCTACTCCCAGCTCCCATCCTGACCCAGGAGTACATGGCACCGGGGTATCTGTCCCTGAGATGACAGGGAACACTCTGCAGGACAGTGGCACCACTGCTGGGGTCTCCAAGCTACCAAACCCATTCCAGTCCCACTGACACAGTTGCAACTCCCAGTGACCTCATCAGCAGAGAGCAAAACACGATGGGAATCTTTCAAAGCACCATGCTTTTAAAACACACCATTTTAGCCACAAGACAAGCACTGACAAATTTTCAGTTTTATTAAAAAAATTCTAGCAGCAAAACCTGTAACAATTCAAAAAACAACAAAAACAAACAAAAAAAAAAAGACCAAACCTTCAAAAGAACATGACACAGAGAGAAAGAGACGGAGATGGAGAGAGACAGATGTGGGGTTCCTCCACCGTTCACTCAAGTTCCTTATAGCGGGCGAACATGACCCTCCGGACGGCATCGCGGTAGGTCTCATTGGACTGCCTCTTGGGGGGCTTCCCTGGGGCCCCCAGCCCAGGGCCCTTCCTCCTGTTTTCTGCCTGCAAACAGACACAGCTTGCGTTAGTGATTTCTCCTCCCATAAATAAAAAGCTTCCTTGGGCTGCTTCAGGACTGCTGACTGCTCCCGTGTAGATCCGCGAGCAGAGGAAGAGGAAGCGCTCTGTGCTCTTCCAAAAGCAAGGAAGAAGTTTGGGAAAAAAGTTTGGGAAAAACTACAGACCCTTTGTGGGCAACAAAAAGCAGCTAGCAAATGCCTGGTGGGAATCAAACCCCAGGGATCAGCCGTGGAAGAGCACACGGAGGAGTGGGCAGCCAAGGGTAGGCAGCCAAGAGGCAGCGCTGGCAGCCACGGGTGAGCCAGGACTAAAAGTGAGCACAGGAAAGCACTGGTGAGAGCTGGGTGCCTGGGGAGCTGTTTGCAGCTCGCCTGCATTGGCACAAGCTCAGCTGTTCCCTCTAACAGAGCTCCCGTGGGCACTGGTACCTTGCTTGGAATTTCAACCAGTTTTCAAGGACTGGCTTTTGCAGCCAGCACCTGCATTATTCAGCAATACCTGCCTGGAGTTAGCCCAGGAGAGCAGGCCCGAGGCTGGAAGTTCCTCTGGCTTTTCAGTCCAACCTACCTGAATACAAGAGATCTCACCAGCTGGGCCAAGAAATCAGAGTTGTGTGGGGTTGGTGTGGTCATATGGCTTTGCTCTGCATGACTTGGAAGTGAAAGGCAAGCACATCTTCTGGCCTTTCTATGAACTGTAGGAGGGCTGTGCTTTGCCATCAGCTCTCCATCCAGACGGGGAGCCCTGACGGGAGCTCGGACCTCCCAGAGTGCGGTGCTGGAGCTGGCTCTGGGCAAAGCCTGTTTTATGGGCACAGGGACCTCACCACGAGGACTGAGCAGCAGCTGAGGCCAGCTCCTGCTGTCTGCACTGAAGAGGGACTCTTGCCTCATGTATACGGGCTCAAGCAAACATGCGTCACGAAGCCTCAAATATTTGCTTTAATCATCTACTTGACTGCAGGCTGAATGTCACCCTGTGAGCCCTGCTTCAAGCTGCCTGTCCCTCAGCAAAGAGCATGGACACCACAGCACCTGGCCAGCCACCAGAGCACAGCACTGCTCATATGGCCCTGGGCAAGGCAGAGCAGACCCTGCCCCAGGCTGCTTCTCTGATAAACCCTCCACAGTAAATTAAGGTCCACTGGGAGACCAGCCTGTCACAGAAGACAGGATCTACCTGACCCTGCCTATCCCTGACATCCTTTGCTGATGGGCCTCTGCTCCTCGTCAGGTGCTGTATCTTGGTATTATCTTCTGATGTCCAGAGTCTGCAATGGCAGCAAGAGCCTCACAAGTGCTAAACAGAGCAGACAAAGAGCAATTTGGGCTCTGTGGCTTTGGCTATGCTCACACCTCCCCAGGGGAAGTTCACCTTTTTTCCCAGCTCACATTGCTGCAGAGAACTGAGCTAGTGACATGTTCAAACCCCAGCCTGACTTTGAGCAGGTACTAATGAGATGCTCACACCCTTCCTGCTCACTGTTACTCTATTTTCAACACCTCCAGATCCATATAAATTCTAACCTTGCTCTACAGCCAACATACTTGCAGCCCCTCCCAGCCTGCAAAGTTCATCAGTGCACACATATTACTCCATCAAGCAGGTGATGAGATTTGCAGCCTGACCTGAACTCCCTCCAGCTGTCCTGGGAAACATTATGGGCTGCAGGACAGTGGTGTGCTGTGAAAGGCAGGGAAGACTCACCTCCACTGGTGATGCTGTGCCCTGCTGGTTGTGGCCAAAGCCCTTCTTCCACCCCGGAGACTGCACCATTCGGTTCCCTTTGTTGTTACTGTCAAGCCTTGGGTCATAGTCACTGCAAAAGAACCAGAATCAATTGTCCAGTCTTGCAATGCTTCAAACAGATGCCAGGGATTTTTAATGCTGCTAATAGAACCTTCATTGACATTTCAGCCTCTCATGAGGGATATCCAAGTTTCTTGCCAGAAGCACACCACCTAAAGAAACCACCATGGCAGATTCTGTGTGCAGGGCTCACACACCTCTGACTGCAAAATGTCTTGTCCCACGTCAGGGGGGAAATACACCAGGGCACAGGAAATGAGCTCAGACTCCAAAATATTTACAGTGTAAGCAAGCCAGGAGCCTTTTGTGCTTGTATTTCTTAATTAAAGTCTTAGCAATAGCAAGAAAGCAAAGTCTAATCCCTGCTGCTCTGTTAGATCTTTCCTTTGTCCCAGTGCTGTGGTCATAGAGCTCAGCAGTGTTGATTTGGACACTCTTCTCCCACCCCATTACTCAAGCAAGACCATTAACCAAAAGACACAGTTTTGAAAAGCTCTCAGCATAAAACACTCTTCCTTCAGACAATTTCTACTTTCTGGCTGCTGGTGACACTGCACACAAACTGTTTTAGGTTATCTACAGCTATTCCAGGAAAACAGAGGGAAGAGAAGATGTGGATGTTTAAACTGCAAGACACAGAGGAAAGGTCTCCTTCTGAGGTGCCGTGCCAGAAGAAAACAGGCACATAACCAGTTCTATCTTCAACACATGCCTGGCCGCTCCTCAGCCCACTGAACACGCGAGCTCACAGCAGGCAGGCCTGTCGAGAACTTCACACAGCATGCACTTTCTTCCTCCACCTACTCCCAACGAGATGGAAACAGCTCCCAGCGTTCCTCTGAGTCAGGGAACAGATGAAACACAGCTTTGCTCTTTCTTTCAATGGCTAGATGCCAGGACAGGAGGGCAGCAAGTGCCTTAAGGACGAAGTGGATAGGGACAGGCTGCATTCTGCTCTCTGTGTCCAGCTAGACACACTCAGACCCCCATCTCACCCCTCCAGCACCAGGCAGCTTTTCTCTGCTCTGCCCTAAACCCTTGTTTCCACCCCAGCCCTTTCCTGACCTCTACAAGACGTCCTGCAGTACAACAGGCTCACATTTGGAGGAACTCTGTCTCTGTCTGTCTGGCTGTTACTTTGCAGATCTACCCCACTGGACAATTCCCAGCCTTGGTTAGCCAGCAGCACACATCCCATCCCAGCATCAGCAGCCCCAAAGAGATCTAACCCAGAACAGCCATTACCTCTCTGAGTCCCGGTCATATCTGAGTCGTTTCCTCTCTGGTGAATCCATCTGCTGGAATTTCTCTCTCCGGTCATTTCCTTTGTCTTTATGCCTCCCCTTCACAACAGAAAGGGCAAAGTAAGTACAAGAGCTATGAAGGTTATGAGACTGCAGGAGACTGCTCTGCACCCAGGTCTCATGTCATCCTCAGCTGGCTGGAAGGCTGACCTGGAACTCACAAACCCTGAATGGTCACATCCCACATACACTTGCTCTGTTCAGATGCCATCTGTTGGGCTGACACAGACCTGTTGTTGCAGCCTTCCAGCTACCGCACCAGGAGCAGCTCCGTGACCTTCCAAACAATGCACAGGTACAGCTCTCCTGTCCCTGGCCAGGCAGCAGCAGCCCATACACCCCATCAGTTTTAGATGGAAATTTGTGTCCCACTTAGTCCAGAGCACAGCGCTGGCTCGCAGGACACACTCAGACCCTTCTGTGAGGAGTGAGATCTGCTCTTACAAGTCACAGAACTACCTACAGGTCTCTGTGCAGAGTGAGCCCACAGTTCACTTTTGGGAGGCATCTGATGCCTGGTGCCTAAGTGGCTGCCTGCTGGCACCTGGTGCATAAGTGGAGGGTCCTCCTGGGACTACCATCCCCCCAGTGCAGAAGCACAAGCAGCTGCCTGCCCACCACCACAGACGCACCTCACGCTCTCTCTTCTCCAAGAATGCCAGTTCCTGCTCGGATCGTTTAATCTTCATATGAATCTCTAGGTTTTGCTGGAAGGAAGAAGACAGAAGGCAGTGTCAAGCAGAGAACACAAGCTGTCAGGGTCATCTGCTCCACCCATAAGGAGCACAGGTAAAGCAGCATGCTCTTGTACCTGCACTATACCAGGCACAGCAGCCTCTCCTGCAGCCCAGACTACCTGCTCCCCCACAGAGGCCTGGAGCCCTCCCTCCCTGCAATAAGGAAGGCAACCAGTCCTATTTTAACCCATGTGCAGCTTGGCTCTCCTAAAAGCAAGAGCTCAAAGGCAGCACAGAACATGGCAGTGCACGTGCCAAGTTCTTAGCGCTCTCACACTCGCGTGTGCCAGCACCGCACTCTCCCCAAGCCTTAGCTATCTCACTACAGCTTACAAAGTCACACCTTGATGTTACAGCACCCCCATGGCAGGAACAAGCAGTTCACACAATGCTTTGAACAGAGCTTTGGGGGAACTTTGCCTGCTACTGTGCCAATTCCGGCACAGCTCTTCCCACCCAACCACTGCATTTTCCGTGCAGCTCACAAAGCCATTGAGCCAGCTGCAGCCCCCAGCTTCCCCATACCTTGTGCAGGTTGGAAAGCTGCTGGTGCTTGATGAGCACTTCCTTGTTGGGAAACTGCCTCCTGCACAGCAGGCAGGCCAGCTTGTTCCAGTCAGTCAGTTTGTCGTCACTGGCCTTGGCCTTCCGCAGCTGCTCCTCGCGCGGTGCCGGTGCGTGCGGGGGAGGCGGCAGCCACTGAGCCTGCGACTGCTCCTCCTCTTCCTCCTCCTCTTCATTGTCGCTGTCTCCTCCGTACTCTCCCAGAAGTCCTATCAGAGGGTTCACCACCTTGGGCTGAGGGAAGTGGAGAAAAGTGTGACCATTTGTAGCATCAAGCCCTCCAGGCCAGCGGGGCTTTGCTTCCCCAACCCATCTCCCCGTGACTCCTGCCTCTGTTCCAGTCCAAGAAGCAGAGAGTTGCTTCCCAGCAGCACAGGCAGGGAACAGAGAGGAGCTGGCTGGCTTCTTTCCCTTCACACCACAGGGTGGAAGCCCTTCTGCTCTCTAGAAAGGCCGTGCTTTGGTGCCAGGCTTTTCCAATTTGCCACACACCTGAGAGCACAAGAAGCCAACCAAGGCTGTGGCTGTTTGGCAGCGAGCTGCTGTCACTCACTTCCTCTAGAAATGGAGATAAATGAGATCTGGCCTTCCTCAGCCTGGAGGTGGCTGGAAGAGTTTTCTGCCTTAGGACTGGTTGAGTGAGATCCTGCTTAAATGCAGGTACCAAATGCCCCCGTGCTAGAAGCCCACAGACAAGGTCAGACTTCAGAAACAAACTGCCTTCCATCCCCAGCACTCCCTCCTCTGGCATGAGAAACATCTCTGGCACCTTTGGCACTCACAGTTGCAGCCAGGCTGTGCTGAGCCTCCCTAGAACTGTATCCAGGCTCAAACAGGTCAAAATACAACCCTATGGAGATACTTACTGGGGCTGCACTCTCTTCCTTTTTCACAGAAGGAGGTAAAGGTTTTTTAAAGACATCTTCTGCAGAGAACTTCTCCTCTCCAGTCTCAGTCTGAAACAGCCAAGATCAGGTGTTGAGACTGCCATAGCATGGACACAGGGCACACAATAGCTAAGCACTCATTCAAACAGGCCTCCAAGGAAACCAGGTGGTTGGAAGAAGTGAAGCGGTGGTTTTGGCGGCAGATATTCCCATTCTGGGGAATCCAGAGCTCTCCTGGAGCCATATTTGTGATTTCAGAGACATCTGCAGCAGCTCACCATGCTGTCCCAGCCCAGCCCACTCTCATTCTCTTCTACACTGTGATGCTGACAGAGGTCCCAGTCATGCTTCATATCAGTGAGGGAGCTGAGGCAGGGCCAGGTCACATTTGAGCACTTCTGTGTGTGCACAAAGGACACAAAAACCAGGTTCAAAGTCACCCCCACCACCAGATAACACCAATTTTCTCTGCTGTGACTGTGGCACAACATATGGCCAGGCTTAGCCAGCATGGCAGGGTTTCCAGGGTCTTCTTTATCCTGGACAGAGAGCACCAGAGACTGCAACAGGATGAGCCTGTGATACTCAGCTGTGTGCTCAGCAGCTCAGACAGCAGGCTGGGATGAAGCTTCACTTTCACACATTTTACAGAGAGCTGGGCTGGAGCCCTGGACAGGCTCCAATTTAGTGGCTCATGAGTTACTCATACTTGACCAGGGAAGACAAGTGTAACACCTTACCAGGCCTGTGCTCTCATCCTTCTTCACAGAGGGAGGCAGTGGCTTTTTGAAGACATCTTCTGCAAAGAATCTCTCCTCTCCAGGCTCATTCTAAAAAATCCAAGACTGGGCATTAGGCCAGCAGTAACACAGGTGTCAGAGAGCACATAGTGCAGCCAGGAAGCCTCTTCTGAGCATCCACGGAAAACAGGCAAGTGGGAAAAACGACACAATGATTTCTACTGGAGATGCTTTTACCCTCCTTTCACACAGGACCATGCTCTCCTAGGTCAGTGTCCCTGAAAGTCTCCATACCCAGTGACTCCTTGGCTGACTTGTTACCAGCCTCAGGGACAGTCACAGCCCTCAAGTCCCAGGTGCCCAGCACTGGTCATGTCACTGAGCACATTCAGAACAAGAAGCAAAGAAGAACACAAAGTTTCTGCACTGGTGGTTAAATCACTTCTACCAACTCTCCTAGCATTCCTCATGCCCTATCAGTATCACAGCCCTGGGCTGTGCTCAAACATTGCTTTGGGCAGCTACTCCCAACCAGCAGCTCCCACACCGGGATTTGCTCACCAGGAACAGCAGTGAAGGACACTGTCCTGGGACTGGGCAGGGCAGAAACTGCAGTTAGAGGAGAGCTGAGCATCCATCATCATCTGACTTGGAGTGTTTAAATGTCTCTGCCAGTTTTTTGTTGTCTCTATTACAACAGTTGGATGCTTTCAGCAGTGTGAGTGAAACAGGTCTCAGTTACTTGGATGTGTCTGAATCCTTCACTTTAAGGAAGGGCTGAGAAGCCCTGGATTTAATGTAAGGAGAGAAAAATTCAGGAACTTACTCCCTGGCTGGTCAACCACTATGTTCCTTTAGGGGTGCTGACCCTGTTGCCTTCTCTCACTGTCCCTTCCTTTTTGAATCCTCTAATTACTCTCTATTTTCTAACCTCTATGCCCTCAGCCTCCTGGCCTCAGGTCATTCTGATGCCTGGAGGGAAGAGTTACCTTAGCAGAAGTACTTTTCCCTTTGTCCTTTTTGTCCCTGTTGTCCCTGCCGTGTGGCTCCTTCCTGTCACTTGTCCGCTCTTGGCTCCCGTGCCGCCGCCTTCTGCTCTCCGGGGGAGGTGAGGAGGGCTCCCGCTCTATTGTGACTTCCCTCTGAAAGAGGCATTTGGAGCAGGCTTAGCCCAACCCCTGCAGTCTTCTTAGTGGGCTTCTTGTCCTTGCTGAGCTGGGAAGACCAGCACAATAAAAAGAGACTGCAGAGGGCAGAGGCTTTGCTGGGGCAAAACTTTGCTGGGGCAGAAGACAGCTGACCATAGGCAGGTCACCAGAGCACTGCCCTGGCTCTCCCACAGCATGGACATCCCCAGGATCATGAAAACAAGATTAGAGGTCCAGAAAATCTCTGCTGATGGCTCTTTTTTGGCATCCTTACAGCTATTGCTGGCTAGGGTTGAGAAGCAAAGAGCCCACAGATGAAAACAGAGCTCTGCTGTCCATTCTTTCCTACAGACAGTCACATATCACATGTCTACAGCAAAATTTAGCTATGATGCTCTGCCTGTAAGTCTACTCAAGGAAAAGCAGACAAAAAACTCTCCAAAGGCAGGGCTTCAGAGGCCAGAGGCAGCTACAGCTGGTTCAACACACAGCTAATGGGCTCCTAGCCTCTCATTAAGTTGATATTTTGCAATGTGCATCCCTTTCACACAGGTCAGAAGACAGTGAAAAACACAAAGCTGCCTCTGTACTGCCCTAGGCTGGCTTGTCTTCACAACATCCCTCCAGAGAAGAGCAGTTTGTAAGAACATATTGTATGTAAAGCTTCCTTCCCATGCACTCACCTGAGTTCTAGGGTCATAGTATGTCCCAGCTATGGGATCATAGTAATTCCCAGTGTCAGGATCATAAATGTATGTGGATACATCTGATGGTGCTGAAGAGAGAGACAAGGGTTAGCACCACAGGCTTCCATAAGCAGAACTTGCCTTTTACAAAGACAAAAGCACAAACAAACATTACACTGGTGAAAAGATCAAGAATGGGAAATAATTATTTTTTTCTCCTGGCAAGAGAGGTATGAGTATCTTCACATCACTTGACCTACATAATATTTTCTTTAAGGAGTAAGAGGGGTGGTAAGTTTTCACAATTCTGGTTAGGACTCTGGCAAAACTTCCACATCAAAACAGATTTACAGGAGCTGTGCTGAGATCACAAGACCACAACACTTGGTCATGAAATTCAGTAATTTCCCTAAGAATGGGGTAATGAGTATCTACATCCACCCACTCCTGTGAACAAGGAAAAGCTGTTCTCTCTCAATCCTGTTTAAAGTGATGACACTCCCCACATCCCTTCCATCCCATCGCTGCATGAAAGCTCCCGAGAAGAAAAGGGAGTGAACTATTTCTACAGGAAAAGCCAAAGGCCTTAAGGGTAGTAGGCCCATAATGTCAAGAATGCTTCTCATTTCCAAAGTGTCCTTTGACAGACCTCAGAAATGCTATATATAAATCAGTAAAACAATCAGGAGTGCTCTTCCAGCTACTGGCATTGCTGTATTAAGTGTATTTTTTTCTGTCTTCTCTAGTAACTGCCAGGCTGATTTTATCCCATCAGTTTTCCACAACAAGGAAAAATAGGCAGCAAGTTTCCTTTATCTGCATGTAGTTCCACACAGTGAGAATAGAGAGAAACACATCATCAGATAGGAAAATGTGACTAAACAAAGTTGGCAAAGGAACTCATAAGTGGGTGTAGCAAACAAACCTACTCTTAGCCTTTAAAATATTTTTGGGCTGATTTCTACATGTCAGTGCCCTTTTAAGGAAGAAAAGTCTCCACAGTAGGAGTGAAGCAGAGTTTAACTTACACTGTGCTCTGGTGCGTCTCTGTGATTCGCCACCCCTCCTGTCTCTCATGCCCCTTCTGCCCTGGAGTAAGTGAACAACACAAACAGATCAGACACTCTTTAACAAACATCATATTGCTTCTCCTCTCTCTGACAGGCCCAAAGTTCAGGAGAAGGGCTCATTTAGCCATCCTAAACAGAGCACGAGCAGACACAGCTTTTCATCTACAGAGCAATGGACAATGTCACAAAGCACGAGATCTCTGCAGCTTCCATGAGAGGCACTCATAGCAATCTGTATGGAAGCCTTCACCCCATCCACTACATGGGAAGAGTCCTGTAGTCAACTAACAAACACTAAAGAGACATTCACTCTGGGAACTGAGATCAGTCATCAGTGAAATCACTCTGTAAAGTGTGACATTGAGTAACCCAGCCCAGAACTTCCTCCAGCAGCACTGACTTGCACTTCTATGCACATGATAAACAGTATGAGGGGTAGAGCAGCAGTGGGCACATTTGAGGACTATCACCCCATCTTCAAACGTGGTGAAACATGTTCTGCAGTGTTTCAGCAGCCCAAAGAGAAAAAGCCTAACACAGCCAGGCCCATCACCCCCCAGTGCTTCCTCCCTTTAAGCAATCTGCAGGGAAGCTGTGCAGACCTACCAGGCCATAGTAGGAATTGTCACCGTGCTCCCCATAGTCATTCCTGTTGAGATAAAGGTTGCAAGTTAAAGGCAATTTGGTTTTACATTAACCTCAGTATACTCAAAATGATCAGCGGGACCAATAAAGGCAGCAAGACCATCTTTTCTGGCCACATGCTGGACTGTGTCCATCCCAGGGGACAGATTTGGCAAACCACTGTCTCCACAAGACATATGACTCCATTCTGTGTCTACAAAGATGAATCTCTCCACATGGTTTTCAAAAAGCTGAACCCACTAATTCCTGCAGAAAGGGATTTGATGGCTGAACAACAAGATTCATTATGATCACTAATCCCATTCTGCTCAATCACTGAAGCTTTTTCAAGCTTCAATGTCTTCACTTCTCCAACACATTTTTTGGTTGTAGAAACATCTGCGCTAATTCCCATGCCAAGCTTTAAGCACCTGCAGAGCACATAAAGGACAACCCACCGCCTCATCTGTCAGTACCTTCTCCTCCCTGTAGCAAGATTCACTTCCAACGTACGCCCATCAATGCAGATCGGGGGATCCAGGTTCTGCAGTATCTTTAGCAACCTCAGCGCCTCCTGTAAAAGCAAAAAGAATATCCCTTTCCATGAGAAGGAAACAGCACATTTTCCAAATCCAGTCTGCCTGAAAGGAATGTTTTGTGCTCAGTAGGACAAGAAACACAACACTAAGTATTAGTCTAAAAGTCAGTGAAGAGTATTTAGGATGCCACAAAAGGGATAAATGCAGCATGAGGTTCTCTGCTTGTCCTATGACCACTTACAGCAGCCAGCTGGGGACAGCATTCTCCTAGGGCTGCCAGACAGTGCAGCACTGTGGCTGCTGCTGCCCCAAAGTGTTTTGGTAAACACCCTCTGGACCAACATCAAAGAACTGCTATGGAGTCTGCGAGCCACCCAGACACAGAAAATGTGAACCCTCCAGCATGGGAGGGTCTGTTAATTGAGATTCTTGCCTTCTACAAACAAAAATGATTGGATTCAAGTTCTCTGCAAACAAAATACTTCTGCAAGAAGTGTTCAAGTTTAGAGTGTCTAAAAAGAAATGTACTGAGTGTTACAATCAGTGTTACAGCTTGTGACAGCAATCAAACTTTGATTCCTAAAGCCAGAGAACAACAGCCGTACCAGCTAATTCCTGTACCTGGTCTGACAAGCAGAAAAGAGAACTTGTTCCAGCACAGCAGCCTCACAAGTAGAGAGATTTATTGTATTTCTGTGGTTTCTCTACTTCTACAGATATCAGATGCCAACAGAGGGAGCAGGTGAAAGCAGGAAACCACTTACAGCATGAGATTCCAGTTCGATGAAGCCATAGGTCTGCCCCATCCGCCCAGCCTTGTTCTTCATGATGCGCACGCTGGACGTGGACAGACGCACGTACGGGGCCAGGAGCCCCACAATCACCTCTGGAGGGGTGAATCGAGTGATTCGCTTCAGTATAATTGCTGAGAGACACAATCATGGAGATGGCCCGGGAGGAAAAAGTAGTGAAAAAAAGATAATTTATAATCAAGTTTACTGTGACTAAACCCACTCAAAGCAAGAGCATGGCTTCTTGCAGTCGAGTCTCAAAACCATTGCTTTTTTCACTCCACTTTGCAAGATGCTCCAGTTACCGCCTCCAATTGCTAACCTTTCCTTCCCAGAAAACAGAGGAGAAAGTAGCCCCTCCTCAGAACTCAGCCCAGGGTAACTGCTGGCCCAAAAGACTTCTGAAGCTGTGCTAAGTTAACTGCACACCACCCTAAAGCCAGCTCAGCCTGAATTAATTTTCCTGAAGACAATTTGTCAGCACCTTTGGAGCTGGACAGCCCTCCATTACTCCATGCCATGGATTTGCACAACACAGAAAGAGCCTCCAGAGGTTTTAGTGAAATGCTGCCCTTTCTGCAGACGGCCTCATGGAGTGCAAGCAAGAAGAATCCAAAATTGGTCTTTGTGTCACTCACTTCTGCTTCCTCCACCATCTGGTGGCGTGGCTTCCTCTGCTTCCCTCTGAGAGGGTGGCTCCTGGTGCCGGTCCATGTCCCTTCTCTTCTCCTGTGAGGGCCGACGTTCTCTCCCTTCATCTCTCTTCCTTGGCTCCTGTTCCTGAGGCTGACATTCCTGCTGTGGAGCAGGAACTGAGGGCTGGAGAGGCTGCTTTGGAGATCCTGGTTGACCTGACAATTCTTGCTCAGGTGTTTCAAGCTTTGTCTCTGCTATTAGAGAGGAGAAATAAACTGGTTTCACATGAGAATGTTTCAGCAGGTTTTTTTTTCTCCTATTTTCTGTCTCTTGCAGCAATGCTTCTCATGAAAGGCCAACCTGTACTGCCTGTTGCATATCCACTGTCTTAACACTTGGCAGACACAAGGTTTGTTCAAGTATTGTCATCTTTCCATTTGTACTGGGCTGCTTTACATGCCTTTTCTAGTCAGAGACAAGAGGCTTTTTGGCCCCCTTTTAGGATTGGCTCTTGCCTGAACAAACAAGAATCAGGGATGGATTTAGACACATTCCTTCCACATCCAGGACAATCTATATGGCAGTGATGTCCTTACTATCCATGATGTATTCCTGATCATCCACAGCCAAGCAATATCAACTAGTAACTGTCACCCTGTTTATATGCTAGAGGAAAACTGGGTTCACAACCCCCTGAGACCACTGAGTGAAACACAACCATAATACAGTCACAGATTTTATCAGGTGCCTACTGACCACAGCTGAGGCAGAAACAATGTGGGAACCTTGCCCCCCGAGTCCAGCTGTGCCATTCAGAGAACATAAACCCAACAAGCTTCTGTGCTTGAAGGCCTCTGAATGGCCTGGCTTCACTGCAAGAGATCCCTACCTGAGTTTCTAACACTGCTGGAAAGGGAAGCCAAATCCGTGAGGCTGCAAAGGCGGGTAGCACCAGCCCAGCACCTGCTGCTGAAGCCTCTTCCCACAAAGAGAAGCAAATGAGGGTGCAAGATGTGGCACAGTGAAGCTTCCCTCCTTAATGTCCCTGAGAGTAAGTCCCTGCTCTCATTCTGTTTGGGCAGTGGGCGGCATGGCAGAACACACGGCGGTTTTGCACACAACTGTTGGGAAAGCTGCACAGTGCCTTGCTTGGCTGCCAGCTCAGCTCACCTTGGACAGGCTTGTACTCATTTGTCTGCAGCTTGTAGAGTGCAGAGTTTTGGCTACAGAACCTCATGTAAAGCTTGCACATGAAACCGGTTTGCACCTGCAGCTGTGAAAACTGCCTGTGCAAATCACACAGACATGAGCACAACCCTAAAGATGGGGAGGGCAACTCTTACTGAATTCTTGCTCAGCTGGCGTGTCCTCTCCCTCAGCACCACCTCTGGACTCTGGGCCTGCTCTGCTGCCTGTAAGAGAGACACACTTAAATCCACTTCCCATCCATCAGTCACAAAGCATGCCAGAACTCATACAAAGCTGCAGTAACCACTGTAAATGCCTAGAGAGTTGCTTTGTTTCACCCAGTGATAGAGAGGTTGTCTTACTGCACCCTTTCTCAAGAAAAGCAGGTCAGTAAGAAGCATTCACCACAATCTGTCTTCACAGCAGGTTAAAGGCTCTGTTTAATTTGCTCCTGGGCAGTTCCATTACAACCCACAGCTGCACTGGGCCAGCTGTGTGAATTTTGCCTTCACAACACTGATGGAGGAGCCACAGAGCATGGAAAGCACAACCACATGGACAGTGCTTCAGTAAACAAAGATCTGTGCATCAGCAGTGGATGTACTGACCTTCTGCCTGGGGCAGGAGGGGAATATGTACAAGTCTGCTCAAAGATACAGAGTCAAGGCTTACACAGTGGCTGGAATGCCACATGAGGGTGGGGGACTCACTCGTGGCACTGTGGCCCGTGGTACTGCACGTGAAGGTGGGCACAGCCATCACCTTAAAGAAATCAGTTCCACAAGGAAGTATGCTTTGGCTCTTCTGCCCTCCCACCCCCAAAATCAGAGGTGGGGTGAGGAGAAGCCCCCTGAGAACTGCTCTCATGCATTTTTACAGCCAGCAAGGTGAGTTCAGCAATTCCAACCCTGGATTCACCTCTAATCTCTCCCAAGAACAAGTGATAGGACAAATGGAAATAGTCTCAAGTTGCCCTGCAGGAGGTTTAGATTAGATATTAGGGAAAATTTCTTGACCAAAAGGGTGGTCAAGCATTGGAACAGGCTACCCTGGGAAGTGGTAGAATTACCATCTCTGGAAGTGTTCAAAAAACGTGTAGGTGTGGTGCTTAAAGACATGGGTTAGTGGTGGGCTTGGCAATGATGGGTTAATGGTTAGACTTGATTTCAGAGGTGTTTTCCAACCTTAATGATTCCGTGATTCTGTGATCCTAATCTGAGTCTCAAAAGTGAGGCAAATCTGAGAGTCTCTGAGTGACACTAAAACCATTCAACTGCATCTCCCAAGGAAGGTGTGTCAAGGGGAAGCCATCTCACCTATAGCAAGCAGTACCAGCTCACAGTCCCAGAGGAAACACAACTGTAACTCCCTGGATGAAAGGACAATACCAGACAATAGGAGGGAAAGGGTGAGGGCAGTAGGACACCTCTCCACCAAAACTCACAGGAGCAGAGAACCTCTGACAGCAACCCATTGCTTGTAACATCTTTAGTGTGGACAGGCAAAAAGGTCTAAGTGAAGCAAAAGTAACAATCCTCCCACACAGTGCTCAGCTAGTCCACCAAGAGGGATGCCACGGGAAACCAGAAGAGAAACTTACTTGTCAGGGTAGATGAAACTTTTAAGCGACCAAGCTCAGGGGACCAGATATACTCACCATCTCTTGGGAGCTTGCAATAGGAACAGGAAGATCTGTAGCCCACAGTACACACCTTACACTGCAATGGAAGATGGACAGCATGAGGAAGTCGTGTCTTGAAGGCAGTGGGTACAACCTGCTCCAGAATTCCAGCCTCTGCATCGTGCTTTCAGAAAGTAGCAGCCATGAAAATGTTACAGTGGTGGGGAATGGCAGCAGGGGCCTTTGCTGGAATTGCAGGCAAATGCTCATATGACTCACAGCTGGGTTTGCCTTGGGAATAGGGCTTTCACACATCTACAGAGCACACATTTATTCACTAGTCCTTGAGATGGGACTCTTCCCCCTCTCAAGTGATGCTGGATCAAAAGCTTCCTGCTAGGCACAATTTGATTCAAAGGGTCCAAAGTTACCTTGGCATTCTCTAACTTGAACTCACCCCTCAAGCAGTGATGAAGTCTGAGCTGAACTATAGATACTGATGTAATTTGGAGAGTTAATAATGAGGTGTCTGCTAACCAAGAGGCAGAGCTGTACATGCTTGGATGGTTATCCCACCTAGAGCCACTGTGGGGAGAGCCAATTGCCCCATTTTCACAGCTCTCTCCAAACACAGCACCCCTGACTTCCTCCTTAAGCTCTTTGCAAATGCATTGCTTTTGTTTCATAGCAATTTCTTCCTATGACTGAAGCCTTGTGGGTGCTCTGGGGCACAAGAAAGCTCCTTGAGGCCATGGCTGCACCCAGCAACACTGAGGACATACAGTGCAGCCCCTGGAGTGCACTGAGAGCTGTCTGAAACCACTGCTTGAAACTTGTGTCTTCACCTCTGGAGCGCTGCAAGCAAAGATGAGGCACAGAGCAACAGCCCTGTTTGCAGCTGAGTGCATCCAGTCAGCTGGATAAGGGTCTCTGTAGTCCAGGGTGATCCAGTGGTCAAGGTGGGACTCTAATTAGAACCAATCCCTTCATGTCCTGCTGCAACCAATCCTGTCCTTCTCCAGCTATCTCCTCCAGCCCACTGCAGCCACAAGTTCCTGTACTGGGAGAACCTTGGGGAGGGCACAGGAACAAACTGACCCTTGGGCAACTGTGCCTTCCCAGAAATGGAGCAGTTCCAGCATGTACTAGACTTGGCTCATGCTGCCTACACTTGGATCCATCTCCATACTTCCTTCCCTGCTGCACTTATTGCAGTCACAGCTAGACCACAGGTTCCTGTGTGAGGCAGAGGGGTGGTTACACACAAGAACCAGAGCAAAGCCTGCTCCATTCCGGTTGGCGGAATCACTGTCTCATTGTGGTTTTAAAGGAGAAAGGATCCACACGCTATTTTCCCCACATTTTAAAAAGAAACCACTGCATAGGGACAAGGCTGCTTGTGCATAAAACATCTGGCTACCTGTACCAGAGCAACACGCATGCAGAGGTGGGACCAAAAACAAGGTAGGCAAAAGCACAGTTTGGAATGGGCAAGACCTTCAGGGCAGGTATTAATTACTCTGAGGGACTTTGGCCACCGAGCAGATATATGAGACTCCTCTGAGCTGCCACTGCCACGAGTGCCAGCAGGGGAAGCACAACACAGCTCTGAGCACGTACTTACACGTTTGCAGCGCCAAAACTCTGGGCATGGAGTGTATTCAAGGGTCACTTCTTTGCCACCAATCGTAAGAGTTCCCTGTTGAGACAAGGGAGTAAATGATGAGCGTGCCCAGCACACACAGGTTACTCAGAGGCAAAGAAAGGGCTGAAAGCTCTGCTTCCTAAAGGTTTTGCAAGTGAAACAGGGTGAAAGGGGGAGAAAGTCTCCCAGTTCAGTTAGCTGGAGCTTTGCCATGGAAGTGGGAGTGAAACAGCCTGTGCCCTGCTCTAGCATGGGACTACAAGGCTGTGTTAGCTAGCTCCAGAGGAACCAGGCAGGAGAGGCCTTGCCACCCCCCAGGAAGAGCACAGACAAGTGACTACAGTGGGAAACTGCTGTAACCTGCTTTAATCCAGGCTCCAGCAAGGGGCAGCTGGACAGACTCCCTCACGCCAGCCACCACCAGGCTGGCCTCAAGGCAGCTACTCGAGGAGGAATGCGTGGAAAAACCCTCTCAGGTGAGAGAATTTTCATACTTGGGTTAGTCTTCATGCCAGTCATGAAACCATGGCTTTTCTTCAGAGAAATACACCAGAAATCTGCCACTGGCCTGCAGCCAGCAGAGCCACTGCTCTGCAGCCAGCCCTTCCTTGTTGAGGCTGGCCTTGAGCACCTGAGCGGCAGCACCTGAGGGACTCCACTGCCCAGAGATAGACTGCTTCCAGATCCACAAGTGATGCTTTGGAGATGTGCCAACACACCCACAATCTCTGCTGAAATGCAGACAAAATGGGTCTTAGGTACAAGTCCCCTGGCTCCTGCCTGCAGCAGCAGTGATTCCTGGTGGCTCCCATCTGCCATGGACAACAGGCCATGCCCGGGCACGCACGATGCAGGCAGGCCAAGTCACAGATGCACACAGCCATGAGACATCTCCTGCCACTGCAGGCACTGCCAGACCACGCAGCCTGGATTCCCCAACACCATAGTTTGAGACTCAGTGTCAATAAAGAGACCCAGACCCAGGTCTCCCAAGTCCCAGGAGAGCAACTGCCTGATAGCACAGACAGATGTCAGGGAGCTGTAAATGGTCCCAGCCTATTTTGGGGACCTCTGCTGAGTCAGAAGTTTCCCAGGTACTCTGCCCCAGTAGCCTCACCCTGCAAAAACCCCCAGTGCAAACCATGAACACGAGAAAACAAGTTCCCAGAGTTATTATTCAGAAGTCATGATACACCCATGCATAAACTGCTCAGCAGAACGTGAGGGAGATGCTAGGGAATATGCGAAGTGGGAGTGAAGAGTTCATAGGAAGGAATCACTGAGTGGCAGCACAACAATCCTTTAACTCCTACGAAAGAACACAGCAGGGTTCCACCACCTCCCCTCTTCACATCCTGCCTTTTATGAACTGAAGCCATCCTTTCCTTCTAGGCCTGTGCTGAACACTTTGAGGGGTTCCTTTCTGCCATCCAGCTGCTCAAGCACTGCTTTCCAACATGGGTTTACCTTGGCCTGACAGAAAGCTGAGCCTTTCCTGGACCTTGCTGAAGGCTGGTGCGTGCACCCAGCGCACACTGCTGCATCTTCGGAGAATCAGCTCAGGGTCTACTCACAGCAGGGAGCATTGCTCACTTTACCTGTCTACAAGAGGCTTTGCACCTTCTTTAAGGCACGTGAGGAAACACAAGTGAGAAAGGGAAGTGGAAATCAAGGCTGTCCCACTGGAAATGTTAGTCCCTGAGACAGACATGCTCCCTCTCCCAAGCAGGGCACCCACCACATCCCACACACATTCACGAGATGGGCAGTGCCAGGAGCAGGGCAGAAATGCCTGTGGGTGCCTCAGGACACACAGAGCAAAGGCAGGAGGAGAAGGCAGGGTGCACATCCTCATGAGCCCAGGGAAGTCCTTGGGAACAGCAGCCCCTCACCAGGCAGCTGCAGCCCTGCCTACGAGCTCAGGAAACAAAATACTCAAGTAGAGAACATCTCCTCTGGCAGGGGCAATCCGTCACAGAGCTTCATCCTTCTAGCAGCCATCGAGGACAAACCTTGCCAGAAAGCCTTAAGATTATTTTTGGTTTTATGGAAAATGGTATTTAAGTGCATGTTGTGCTGGTGGTGCCGGTCCCTTCCGCAAATTCCATTTTCGGAGGCTGCAGACAGTGTCAGTTGCATAATTACTCCCTGATTTCCCTAACACCCTGCTGATTGCCTGCTCACTTTTTCAGCAAGCTCTCTCTTACTGATTTCTTCTTGATAAAGTAATTTTCAAGGTTGCAATCATCATTTAACTCTCCAAAATGAGTCTTTCACTTAGGACACACACTGTCAGGATTCAGTGGCTTTGAATTCCTCATTCTCCCATTCTGTTACTAGATTCCATCACAAATATTTTCAGAACCTTTATTTCCTCTAGTGCCGGTCTCTGCTTACTCTTCTTCATCTTGATCTTTTACTGTGCAAAAATTTTTGGATAATACTCTAAATTTCAGTCCAATTGAGCAGATTTCAATTGAGCAAATCTTGGTGAAATGACAAAAGATTTTCTGAACATTTCAGGGAATAGTGCTGGGGGGGAAAAACGGGTAAGCTTAAAGTATGCCACATATTGTGTCTGGTACCATATCTCTTCCACATTCAGGCATTTTATCCTGAATTTTTTCACCAACCTGCACTATGTCTGTTAATTCCTCTGTATTTTTAATACCAGTACTTTGGAGCAGCTTGGCTTTTTCTAAGTCAGAGTGAAATAGAAATGTCTCTCTGGTCTTCCCAGTCAGGAACCTCCCCCTCATAACCAGCAGTAAACACAGAGTTGACTCACCAGTGAAGGGTTTAAAAGGCAGCACAGCTTTGCAGTACCAGGACAGCAAGCTCTTAGCCATGGAAATGCCCAGATTTCCAAGGGCATGAACAGATTCTACTGTTTTCTGAATTGCCAAATTCATCAAAACAGAGCATCAAGACTTAACTGCTGGGAGCAATGATTTGTGTTACTGTTTGATACCTTTCAAACACAGTCATACATGAATTTTTTGCTTAGAGGTCATTGGAGATGCAACAGTGAATTCTAATCTAAGTGATACAATCCAGTCCCAGCCAGTTCAGCTACTAAAAAATCTGCCCTATGGCCAAGTATGTAAATACTCCTGTCAGCAGACTGATCCATGGAGCAACCCTACCATGAGATGGTCCTGGAGAGCTGTGCCAGGAAACCATAAAGCCTGTTTGCAGAGAGCATGCACAGTGCAGCCATGGCTCAAAGCTCTTTACTGAGCAGGGACAAAACCCTGCAAGGAACAGGTTGCTTTTATAGAGGGAAAGAAAAAGGAGAAAATCCCTCAGCCATGATATCCACAGGTGATGCAATCCTTCCGAAAGCACTTTGGAGACTGTGTCAGCAGGGCACAGGGCTTCAGCAACAAAGCTAGTTTTACTAAAGCAGTTTCCAAGCTTTTTTTTTTCCCAAAAGAAGTATTAAAGCATACCAGGAAGGTAGGCCTACCTGTGAGAAAAAAGCCAGACCACACCCTAGGACACATCATGCCCACTTCGGAGGTTGGGTTTAGCTCACCTCTAGTTCACCCTGTTTGTAATGGCACTGCTCTGCACAGAGCCCAGCCTGGCTCTGCAGGTACATGAGCAGTGAGCACTCTGATCCTGCTTCCTAGGAACCTATGGAGCTACTGCCAGGGCCAAGAGACAGCCTGCTGCAGGTCAGGCACTGCACAAGCCACCGCTTCAGCTGCTTGTCTGTCAATTAGCATTCACAGTTAGCACGCTGGGATTTTTCATGCTTGTTGACAGCCTTTTAATGATGACGACTGGGGGTTGAGGAGGGGGAGAACTTGCCAAAAAAGTATCTCTTTGCTCTCAAGACTGAGATGACAGAATACAAATCATCAGTGTCAAAGCTTTTGCTAACTGTTTCTCTGAAAAAAAATTAGAGCATCCAAGAGTGACCTAGAAAATTGGAAATGTGGAAGGAGAGCTCTCGGAACACGGCCACTCCCTCAAATCAAACCAGACTTCTCCTTTAACTGAATCTACTATCCAAACACTGAAACCTTCAGTAAAATTTCACTTTAGAGCCTCCAAACAATGAGCTGATAGCGTTCCAAATATTTCACCCCACAGGTGCTACAGAAGCTACAACTGGGACTGTGAAACTGCATGAAGATGCAGCAACCAACACCACCATGGACTGCTGTGCAGGAATGTGCTCCAGCTCTTCCAGAGGGATGGCAAAAGCCATCCATCCATCCAGGATGCCACCATCCCTGGTCACGAGGAAGACCATGAGTGCCTGGCTCAGTGGAACAGCAATTGTCAGTCTCACCTTTACAGATGACACACCTGGGGCGGTGCACATCAGTTTTGGAACAGAACCAAAGCTCAGCTACCAAGCACCTAAATCCACAAGGATTAGTAAACCAAACTTTTCTTCTTGGCTACAACCCCAAGGCAGTGCAGGAGGTGCCTCCACCACAAGTGAACCATCTTCAGACCACCTTTAGCAGCTGGCTCATGAACAAACCAAACACCACATCAGCTAATTATTTCCTAATATTGTTTGTGGTCTGATTAAATGGAAAATATCTGTACCATGAACTGAAAGGTTCATGAACTGAAGAAATCCTTCTCACTGAGTAATAACCAAGCTGGAAGACTGGTTATATGGTTCAACATGATAAAAATTAACAGAAAATACCATTTGTAAACAGATAAAAAACTGCATACGAAGATTATGACAGAAGAATGCTTATGGGCAGCACACTAAAGCAGTCACATTAAAATACCAGAACCAACCTTGTTTATACAATGTTAATTCAGCCCTCTTATGCATATTTACTATAATTAGGATGGTTATTCAAAAATCAGTATACATCCGTCATTTAAAAATTATTTAAATCATTCATTAAAATGATTAATGACAAGTGTTTATTGCCTTGGGAGTGCTCAGACACTACCCCAGGAGGCAGTCTGGGAATGCAGTGGATGCCCCTGGTCCCAGCAGCACTTCCCAGAATAAAAAGCTCTTGCCATCCTCAGGGTATATTCCAGCCCTGGCCTCCAAATGCACTGGATGGCACAGCACAGGAGACAAGGGGCTGACAGCACAAGCCAGGTTATCTAACTGGAACTGCAAATCAGAATGCTTTCAGGTTCTGCTCCTATTTGAGTATGGATTAGAAATGCAGATTTAACAGCCCCCAACCACCACACAATGCAAGTTATGTAATGGCATCCTATTCCACTGGCATGCACCATGCAGAGGCTGAGTGGGAGCTGGCAGGGAGAGCACAGGGTTCTCTCCCTGACAGGATTCACCTTCAAATTAGGCAGGCAGGTGAGGTCAAACACCAAAGGTCTCCCTAACTATCCCCAGCTGCTTGTGGAATTGAAGAGGCAGCACCTTCCTGGGACGAAGCAGAGGGCCAGCACCTGGGAGGATAAGAGACCAGCTGGATATATTTCAGAACAAGATCATCTCAGCCACAGAAACTGGCTTCTCATCCCTTGTTTTCCATATGCTGAAGTTTTTATCTCTGAACTCATCAGCAGCTGCTGTACAAGGGACTCAACTGCACAGAGCAACAGGCAATACATCTGCTTACCTCTGACAAAAAGCAGATGAGAAAAGCTGTGAACCCACAAACCACAATCCATCTGTAATTAAACAGTTAGAAAATGGAACGTGACATGGGGCTGAAGAAACAAGAGCAATCCAGGCTGCTGCAGGGTACTGCAGCAACCTGGCATTTCCTACAGCAAGAGTAACTACAAGCAAATTCCTCATGAGGTGGGATTTTCCCCAAGGCTCTCAGCCTCTTTCTCGAGCTCTCAAACCAGTTGCAGCTCAGGGATTTGTTTTTATTGGCCTGATCTAGCAGTGCATCCAGCACTCTACTGCTGAGTGGCTGACAGCCAAGGAAGAAGAGTCGAGATATAGAGGGGAAAAGGATGGTTTGAAAAGTGGTGGATCCCTGAGGAATTGTTACATCACCAAATGGATCCAAACAACTTTGCTGTGTACTATTATTACAGATTTCCATCAAGACTAACACTGAGATGACAACTGACAACATAAACACTGTATTAGTGGTCACCCAAAGAGCAGGATATTTGGCTCTTGGGCACCAGAGATGCTACGGAGCTGAAGAGCATGTGCCATCACTTTGAAGCATTTAGCAGTAAGGCATTTATTTCAACAGTGATCCAAGGCTAACCAGCATGCTCAGGGCTCCTGGTCTTCAAGGTCAGGGGAGGCCTGAGAGTGAGAGCCCAAAGCTGTCACCATCCATCCTGAGCTGACAGAACACTGCTTCAGGCACACCACTGATGGGCACGTTAAACAAAACTGGCACTAACACAGAACTGAGGAATTAGGAAAATAACTGAGAGAGTCCTTAAGATTCAGTAGCTAAATGTAACAGATTAAGATGCTATATAAGGATTATTTTATCCCAGATAGCTCCTGGTACCTCTTTTTCAAAGTCCTTTTATTCAAAACCCATTACCCACTAGCACTGGAACCATCCACCATGCCCAACAAGGTTCCATATCTACTTGCTCCCTCCTCAGGCCTCCCTTCCTGCCTGGTTATCCAGGCCATTTGTCCTTTAGCAGAAGGTGCCAGTCTGCATCCTTTAAGTACCTTATTTCCACAGACACCCCAGCTAGCCTGCTGAGACACCTCCAGTTTTCTTCCTACGGTTTCTAAATTCCCTGGAGACCAGCCATACCCTTTTTAAGCAAGTCCCAGTATCTTTCTACAGCTCACCTCCCCCCACTGATATCCTTTTCGCAAATACACACAGAAATTGCTTTTCAGACTGTGCCAGCTCTCTACATTTTAATGCCTGAATTTTGAACTCCAATTCAGTTCCAAGTTAGGACTGTCAAAGTGCTTATCTTTTAAACGCAGCATTTGCTTTGCTTGTCAGCACTCTCAGTCCTGCTCTGAGAGCACCAGAACAGTGGGCACAGGCAAGTTCCCAATTACAGCTCCAGGAAGGATAACAGCAATGTGCCACAGCTGGGGAAAACACACAAGGTGCTCAGGACCTCAGACGTTCAAGGGCCAGCTTTGGGCAGCAGGTGATATGAATAGCTTCTGCATTTTACCCTTTAAGTAGATTTCAAGACATTTGAAAGTTTTCCTTGATCCAGTGAAGCCAAGTGGGTTTTTTGCATGCCACTCAAGGCCCTAACACATCTCTGCCTGGCTAATGCTGACCTCCAGCTTCCCTCACTCCTCTGAAGAGGGCACCTTTGCAGATTAGCTTATAGGATCACTGGGAAAAAAGTGGAAAATTTAAAATTAAAGTCTTTCCTTTACAGCATGAAGAAGTCAGAAGATTTCTAGAGTTCGGACAGTGAGGATCTAGGGACAACAGTTCAAAGAGGGATAAGTTCTGTGCTCTGATGTTACTGGCTGTGCTTCCGCTCCACAGCTAAAGAGAAGCACGGATGGTTAAGGCCATATAACGAGGTAAGTGTAGGAGGCCATGGATGTGAGTTTCTTTAACAGCTAGACTTGATCTTAAAGGTCTTTTCCAACCAAATGATTCTAAGTCAAACACTCATGCTCAGCAAAGTATCAATCAGGTTGAATCCTCTATTTGAAAAATATACTTAAACTATCAAAACTTAAGAGTATTTAAATACTTAGCATCTTGAGTATCATTATTCATAGACGGCTCTAGGGAAGCCACATGGCTCTGCCTCATCACTATTCCTTGACTTATCATGGGCTACTGCATGGACAATGTTTGAACAACAGCTGCTTCACAGACCCCCTTCTCTCCTAACACAGGGACTTCCCTTCTCTCTCCAAAATGCTGCTCTACTACCTGGACATATTTCTCACTATATTTTTTTACACAGCCACCTTTCTCCTCAAAGGTCATCTCATTCCATCTCACTGTAAAACAATATAAAGCTTAAGCGCATTAGCACAATGCACTAATCCAGTCCAGGACCTTCCTGTGCACCTCCCTCAGGGATACTTTACAATTAGCAATGGCCATAAGGAAGCTGGGAAACAATGAGGAAACACCCAGCACCTTAATCATAGGTTCGAAGCACAAATATCAAAACCCTAAAGAGCAATCCCAATGCAAAATCATGGTGGAAAAAAAGTTAAGCTGGAAAGCTCTGCCTTAAAGGGGTAAATTTATTGCTAGACAATTCAAGCTATTTAATCAAGTATTTGAAGACCCCACACACAAACAACACATGTTCTTCCACTGGTGCATGTACCTATGGGATTGCACACCAATTCCAACACCTGCACAGTGAACAGAACTCAGAGTGTTTTGTGCAGCAGCAAACATTTGCTAAGAACACACCAACTGTAATGGGGAAGGGTGTGCTCCAGAGGCTCCTCCAGTCACGCCTCCAAACTCCATCCCTAGGCACTCAGAGCCCTCCCTGGCAGTGCCTTCTCTGCAGCCAGTGCTCAGGCAAGCTCCCTGCAGGACAGTCTCTCTGCTGAAAGTAAAAGACTCAAAAACCCTGGGAAGAGGAAGTACCTCTGAAGAAAAGAGGGTTTTATCCTTAGAGACATAATTTCTCAATATTCCCAAATTCCCATTAATGACAAAAATGGGTGCCTGATACTGCCTCCCACAGGATAATAGCCCTGCCATTTGCCACCAGCAGTGCAACACTTACCTGTGTCATCCCAATGATGATTCCCAGCACATCATTGTGACCTTGAGGTGGCCTGTCCAAAAGCTATCTCCAGATCCTTAATGGTCACACCTGGACAGAACCTCAAGGCAGCTGGCCCAGCTTCAGGCTGGCACCTGTACAGATTTCTGTGCCTGAGCAGATGCTGCCTCCTGAGAGCTCTTCTTAGGAGTTAATTTGGAAAACAGCTGCTTTAACCTCTTGGGTCAGTATTTGCCAAGAAACCTGACACAACATGAGAACAGTTATCCAAGCCCTTCGGAGGGAAATGACTTTTCCCTGCCAGCCTGGCTTGGGCACATGGTAACACTAGTGGGTGTCACAGTTCCCTGTGGGACCCAGCACCTCTTTTTTCAGGACACTGAGGTTTAAGACGTTCATTCAGGCAACTGCACTGCACTATGTCCAGAGGTAAATTCAGATTGTTCCCTCCTGGCCAGTTCCCAGAACTGCTGAAGAAAGGAATTCAGTGCCTTGTCAGGGTGCAGAAGTAGTGACTCTCCAGGCTCCAAGGCTCTGGTGACTGACCTCAGCTCTTTGGGAGAGCAGAGCCAGAGAGGTGAGTGTGCAGGACAGCAGTTCCTCTCATAACCCCGACACCAAGGAAGGAAAAGAACACAGTTCCCTGTTGTGTCACAAATGTCTCAGCATGGCTGAATTCCTAAGGGATTGGGAAGGTAAAACAGCATGCACAGACATCTCTTTAAACTGCCAGATAAACTGCACAGTAGTGGGTGGTTCAGATACTGTGACTTGAACCCCCTGTGGGACTTCAATACCTGGAATTTAAGACCTAATGGATCAGGACAGAGATTGTCCTGCAGACCAAGGGCAGCCAAGCACAGAGTACTGCCTGCAGCTCTGTGTGCTGCTCTCCTCTCTGCAGCAAGCACTGGAGCACCAGATAGGTGATGCTTTCAACTGCTCCTCTTAGAACCAGATGGATCAACCATTTGCCTGTCATTAGGAGGTGTTGTGAAACTTCCTGGAATTAATTTCTTACATTTAGTGATGTGCCCGAGTATACACTGGAAGGAAGAAAAAGAGATGAGCTGAGTTAATAGAATGGACAGAGAAGGCAGCAGTGGCAGTGGACACATCATTTCCACATGAACTAGGCACAGAACAGCTTGTCAGGGAAAAAAAATCCAAACCACCTCAGCACTCCTCTCCAGTGATATCACAGGTTGGGAAGAATCTATCAGGCTTTCAAAAACTTAGGGCTATAAACAGTAAAACACCTTAGTCATCATATCATTAATGTACAGCTTTGCATAAGAAAGCTTCTTAGTGAGACTTCTCAACCTGGTATTAAGTGTATGAAAATACATCTTGGGATTCTTAAGACTTAAAATTACTTTCTCTGTTAACTCTGCTCCTGAGATCCTTGATGGAAAAGTACATCAAATGTTCGCTTGGGCTTTAAATGCCATCCTGGCTCAAATTTGGTTCATGAAGCCCATCTGAATATTGCTAATTTCCTTCTTACACATGGACTGTACATCACAAAAAAATAAGATTTCCCCTGTTGTCTATGAAAACAGGAGAAAATTACTTTCATTCTCTCGTTCTAAAGACAGTTTTAGAGTTCTAAATACTTAAATCTTATGTTTTCAGCTTTATAGCTTTGACCCTCATTAAAAATGTAATTCCTTACATGACAGACTTGATTTTAGACCCCTGTCCTTCAGAGCTGCTCGTTCATCGTGTGGAAGGCATAACTAACTGAACTTATAGGTGGCCTGAAGCGATGGAGATGCAGGAGGACATTTGCATGCAACATCTGGTAGCTGTCAACACATACACACAGTGCAACAGCACCACAAAATAAACCTTCAGGCAGAATGCTCCTTTACATCTGATAGCTTTTCTTCTGCAGAAGCCAGGAAGAACTTTCCACCTCTGTCCTATGTCTCCTTGTACAAACAGCTCTAAGATTTTCCCACACAACCCTCTTCTGGGAGCAATTGTAGCCAGGATTCAGTAAGTTGGTCACACAGTGCTACTGAGGAGCTGTCAGTGGCTGTCCCATTCACAGGTTCCCTGATATGATGGAAGAAGAAATTCTCCCCCTTATGTGAGAGGACTGGGGAAGTTGGTGCCTTTCCCCAGCAGTGCAGAGGGATTTTGCCTGCCAGCATTCTCAGTGCTCTTCCACCTCATGTGTTTCCTGGTCCTGCACAGATGCAGAATGACAGCCAAACTCCTGATCTCTGATCTTGTAGCACACAGTGCTTCTTGTGCTCTCTGTAGGTATTAAAGCTTTAATAAGAGTCTAGCAGATGCCCTGTGGCTTGCAGGGGAATGGGGCGGATAATAACTCCGTGTCCTCCTGTGTTAAATACCTGTTTCCTTGTTGCCTGTGATTGATGGATAATGACACAATAGCCCACTTAGGCGTGCCGCCCCCATTTTCCACTGTAATAATTTCATTTCTAGACAAGAACATTAACAACCCAGTTACAGTCAAATGGAAACAGAAATTCACAAATAGAAGTTGCTGACTGCCGGAGCTTTGATCTTGCATCTTCAAACTTAAATCTGAATTTAATATTTTACTCGCATGAGTCTCACAACCGGAGCAGAAAACAGCAAAATGCAATGTACTCCTTTGGAATGAACCCCAACTCCAGGTAGCCAAACTTCCATTATTTAAATTGAAAAGGTCCAATACAAACTCAGCTGTGAAGAAACAGACTAAAATCCACATCTGAAGGGAATTCCAGCTCTCTCTCACTATCAAAACTGTAGATACACAAAAAAACATATACAATTTCTACAGAAGGGTAGGCAAACCAATTCTTTGAAGAGAAGGAAACAGTGGTTCTGCCTTCTTCCTTAACCCCAGGGAGTGTGCAGTCCAACATTTTTTTCCACCTCTGGAGTCAACATTTTACCTTCCTGTTCCAGCAATCCAACACCAACAGCGTATCAAATAATGGAAAAGCAATCGCTGCTAAGATAGCAGAAAAGCGTGAACAAACAGTTCTGAGGCTGAAGCTCACAACAACGACTCATCAAATGAAAATTGCAACATTTTGGTGTGCTCCCACTTATCAAAACAATCCAGATGGAGTCCTAGCATTATAATCTGGCTCATATGCCTGTAAAACGTACCTAGTGTTCCCCTCGACACTGCTGGAATTGGGCTGAGGACTCACTGGACTCAGTCCAACAATTTATGTCACCTCGTTCTCAGTGACAGGTCCTGTGCAAACCGTTATGGCAAAACCATGACAGAAAATGGTCTCACTCTGGAAATGAAAGTTGTGGTGCATTCACTGAGATGTCTTGATTCATGACTGAACCCATCCAGACATCTCCCTCTCACTGCCTGCTCATCTCCCTTAAGACACTTCAGTCCTATCATCAGCACCATCCAATTCTAAGAGTACAGAGGGAATTTCTGAGAGTGCAGCCACAGTTTGGTTAGTCACCAGCTTACTTAAAGGATAACTTCAAAAGCATCAAAGCTAATTAGTGGCATGAGTCCTACTACTTTCATACAGCAGCTTGATCAAGGGATTTTACATCCTAATCCAAAATCCCCTTCTGACCATATACACAATCTATCAACTGCAGCCCCACACAATCTGTCCTACACCTATTTACCATGTTCCTTCGAAGCACTCTGATTCTGTGAGGTACATACCTTCCAAGTGGTTACACAGGAATGTATTTAGAGTTTCTACAGATCTTCACAGGAAATCAACTAATGATTAATGCAAACTCAATAACAAACGTACAGTCTGTGAGAAAGAGCAGCCAGCAGTAAACCATAACTCCTTGTTTTAAGGTGAAACTGCACCTATATGTAGCATATATAGCATAATCCATGACTAAGATTTCCCCACTGGCACGCAATTATTCCATTAACACATTAGGAGGAGAGGACCTGACAGCTACAGAGACAGGGTGCCATCTGTATCCTGCCCATGCACACAAAGATTACTTCAAATCTTTCCTAGCTCAAGGCAAGATCTCACCTAGAAACAAATTCAAAGGATGAGTGCTTCAGATGCCTCATCACTCAGGAAAATGCTTTGTGTACTGAAAATGACCAAACCAAAGCTATTTCTTAGGGAATACTGCATACTCTGCCAATGAGTCCTCTACAACACAACCTCAGCCCTATGGAAGGGGCAGAGGCAGGCTTACCCATGGTACACACTGTACTTTGCATGCACAAGCAGAAGTTTTCAAGCACCCCCATTTTTACAACATCAGTGCTGGGCATCACCAAAGGTCCAGCTGTCCCATGGTGGTTCCTCACTTTGAGCCACCAGTGCAGGGAATATCCAACCTTTTCCTGTCCAGCAGCTGTGAGTGATGCAGCACAAGTACTGATATATCAGATCACAAAGCCAATCAACCAGAGAGGACTGGACACCTGTCTTGTCAATCACTCACAGATCAAGTTATTTAAACAAATTTCAGGAAATCACAATTATTCCCTCCAGCTCCTGGCATTGTAAACAGAACAGCTAATACAACAGAGAACAACTTGATTAACAAGGCGTTTATAATTTATAGGGAAAGAATGGTTATTTCAGAGTTACATCATCACACAGATTTGTTAATGTCAATGGGCAAAAAATTCCAACAAACCCATCCCCAGGAAGAAATGCAGGGGCCAGGAGAGAGAGCAGTTTCATTTTAGAGAAGGGTAGGGAGTGATGCTTTATGAGAAACAACCTATTTATATAGCAGCCCAAGCCAACCTCAGCACACAGAATAGATAATTCTGTAATATACAGCAATATTTGAGTCCTGAGATAACCCTGCTGGGCCACACATCCCCAGCAGCAATCAGAGATACTGAGGAAGTCCCACTTAAGCATGTGCTGCATGCTCCAGCCAGCTCACCCAGAGGCTGTCCTCTGGGATAATCCCATTGCAGAGCAGCAGTTCAGCAGCAGCAAACACATACAGTCCCCACCACATGGGTAAGGTGAGGCTGAAGGAAAAAGGAGGACAAGATTTTGGAATATGAGCAGGGAGGTGGAGGGACATGGCAAGCTGGGAATCACGCAAGTAGAGCAACAAGATGCAGCTTCACAACTCTTCTAGTGAAAAGTGAACTTATTTTAAAATACATTGGGTAGCATGGTTTGCTTCTTGAGGCAAGGCAGGACAGAGCTGCCAAGAAGGAGGTTGTAGTTTTTTTATCTGGGTAGGGCTGGAGAAAACACATTGATGGGAAGCTACTATTGGCTGAAAGGAAGTGTGTGTGAAGTCTCTGGCAGAAGATCTCTAACAACCTTCTGCGCCAAAGGAAGAGGGACTAAGAGGATTCACACGGCTTCGAGAACTGAGATGACAGAAGATGGTAAGAAGACAGAAGAGAAGAAGGTCCAGAGAAATATTTTTGGTACTTTCTCACAGTTTCATTTTACAACAGAAGCCACCCTTCTCTGCACATGGAAGGTCTCTGCAGCACACAGAGATTAAGCCAGTCCTTCCAAACAGGCAGTGCATTTATCACAGCTTCATTGCAGGATACACACATGTACACCCACATACCCAGCCCTGTCACAGGTCACTGCAGGCAGATCCAACTGCTTATTCACAGTCTGGCCAGCTCCAGGAGCTTCCCACTGCAGGTTTCCATACTGATCTCAAGAGCTTACAACTCCAGTTAAATGCCGGTACGATGCGGCGATTAGTGAGACAAAAGAGGGAATGAAAAAATGATTGACTCAACATGTTAAGCCTCTGTGATATACGACCAGGGTGAACTCGTGACAAGGTCACACACTGAATCAGATACAAAAAAACCCAGATCAGCTCTGCTGCCTGGGCATCCACTCATCCACTAGCCTGTGGAGAGAACTTTCCATAAAAATTCCTCCACAATGTGCATGTTTCCCAAACCATTAGAATGTTTACAGAAGAAACTGCCTAGGTATACAAGCCTTTCCCTCACTCAAAGTGAAAGACTTCAAAAGCAGATTCTAGAAATCCACAATCAAAAGCAGGACAGGCTTCCTGAGGGTGAGGGAGAGCAGGGGAAAAGGAAGTGTGCTAATAATAAAACCTGAGTAAAATCCACACATAATTTGCAACAAGAAAAGCAGAAGATAATGCCACCTGTGGATCCAAGGAGGACAGATCAAAAGCAAGGCCATCTCCAGCACCCTTAGACTAACACACAAATGGATTTCAGTGTATTTGTGGACGTGCCATCACTACCCTCAACTGCAGGTTAAAGCTAGAGACAGAGTAACATTGTCAAGTGAATAAATGATGGATACCAGACAGCCCGTGAAAATGCATTTGAGGCAGGTGTCATCTTCCATTACAGGGGGAATCTGGCAGATTCTAGGAAAGAAATTCCACACTCCACAGTTAGGTCCATTCTACCAAAAGGAAAGCAATTAGTTTTGATGCTTGGACACACATTTTGTCTTACAAATTGCAACACACTCCCAGGTACCACAGGTTTCAATAAATACTCCAAGGTTACAGGTCAAGGAGAAGTTCCATTCTCAGGATAAGCACACGCTCCTTCTTTATTTAATTGGGAAGCCACACAGAGCTGTGGCTTATTACTGCAAATGTTTTCAGGACAGAAAGTCCTAAGCTTTGCCTGCTTGTCACAGCATCTTGTGGATTTTAACACTAACAGCTACAGTTAAAGCCTGTGAAATCTGATCTGCACCAGAAGCTCTGTTCACACAGACTACAGAAAGCCCCTACAGTGAATGGATACAGGGGAATAGGCTCAGAGCAGGAGAAATACACAGTTGATGTTTCTAGTTGCACAGGAGTGGGACATGCTCAAGGGAGCACCCACAAAATCCAGTAAGAAGCCCTCTTACCCTCTCCAGGAGAAAGCAAGCAGGGTGTGGAGACATTGGTGTGCTCAGCAAGCTGGACCAGGACAGCACTGCAGGGAAACTGCTCTGACAAGTGCTGGTCTCAGTGCAGGAAGGCACAAGAGCAAGTCTCAAACAACCACTCCAGCACATGCCTGGAGACCTGCACAATAATGTACAGTGTATGCATTTTTACAAGTTCATGCTTTAGCTCTCCTCTTGCCCTCTTTCTTAAGAAATAGGACTAAAGGATTATGAAGTTGTTTGTTACTAGCAACAAAAGCTAGGAAATATTCACGCAGCCAGTGTTGCTAAGTTTGAGGCCTGAGCAGATTTGGAGACAATACTACAGAGTCAGTTGAGACAAACCATTTGCTCCTGAGCTCAAAAAGCCCCTCTTGCTTCATATGTATAACAACCAGTTCCATCTCATTGAAAACAGTAGAATATGCAAGCAGCAGAGACAGGCTCCTTCCATTCCTCCTCCTCCTGCCTTTATAACACACAACAGTACACAAAGGGTACTTCATTTCCCACCTGGTTTTCTCACACCAAGTAACATGCTCGTTGTGTCTGTTCTTTTCTACACATGAAGGAGGAACACAAAAAAATTCCTGCCTATGGACAAGAGTAGCCATGGGATGTATTCCCAAAGTTGCTTCCAAGAAGCCAACCTGGTGCCCTCAGACAGGAACACTACTACACCAGGGGCTACGCCAAAGAAATACCAAATGCCACATCACATCCTTTCAAAAATGAGAATAAGGGAGGGAAAATTATTTAGGAGAAATCATACTACTTAGCAGACAGAAACGCCATTTTCCATTCAAAATAACTTTCTTCCCAACAGAAAAGCAGCTCATCGCAGACAGAAAAGAAGTCTCACACAACTCAAGTGACAACCACCGCGAAACAAAAGGCCACCAGGAGCATCACCAACCACGAGGCTGCTACAAGGGCTGGGTCTAGGCTCTGCACAACAAATCAACAGCTCATCTGCCCTGCCAGGGCAGAGCCCCTGCAAAGCCAGGGGGGGAGCCAGTACCTGGCACCTCACTCATCCAGGTCTGTGCCCAGCACCTCCACACTGGGAATAACAGCACCCAGCACCTTTCATGCATGTTAGGTGGGACCTTGGCGCTGGAGTAAGTTGCCAATGCAACAATCAACAAGTCAAACCAATTAATAAGGGGCCTGTTGTCATTACTTTAGCTGTGGAAGTTAATACACATGGAATGAAACTCTCCTGCAAAATTAGGGCAACACAGAATATGGGTGTTTCCTTACCACAAGATATGTAACAGAAAAGCCCCTCAAATCTCAGCAGTTATGTATGCTTGCTAAGATTTACTGAATGGAGGGAGTTGAACCTGGTAAATCTGTAGTTTGCAAGTCTGGAAATGATCTTAAGCGGGTGCTGGTGTGTATTGAATAAAACAAAAGGATTTCACAATATCAGAATGATACAATATAGGGATGTAGCGATTTTTTCTTCAGGCAGGGGCAGTTCGACAGGCATTAAACAGCATCAAAAATGCTGGTTTTGCACAAGCTATTTATTCCCAGCCTCTAGATGCCTGAAAAAGAGGCAGGTTGACTAGTGAGGGACCAGCATGTCACTTGCTATTTATGCTCTCACAAGTGACTGAATCTGACAGGGACAGTTGATAACCTTCTGAAAATAACTGAACTATCAAAGAATCTGTGTCTTAGCTAACACAGGTTTTTGGTTTTGCAGCTTGCAAAAATGCAGACTCTTGGTCTAAGGAGATGATCTCACAGCTCTACCCTGGAAGTAATTGAAGTGGAATATCTATTCTCTCAGGAAAATTCATAACTCCCTTTCTGAAGATCTCTATTTGTCTCTTACTGAGAATTTTAAAGTCACCTATTTCCTTTGCAGTATGTCAGTTACAAATATTGCTGGTTTTTTTTTTAATTTAGGTAATTAGAAGGGCTCTTTTTCATTTTCAATCAAAAGCAGATTAGACAAGTTAACCTATGTGGGGCAATCCAGAAGTTACAGTTCTCCTGACCAAATGCATGTAGCTTGGGTCATCCCAAACCCCACATTTCCAACTTCTCTAATTACTAACTACTGTAGGTCTACTAAAACATAATGAAGATTGGCATATGGAAGCTTGGGGGATGATCCCTTCCAAGCACTCCATCTTCCAGCTTTTCTCTGCACACACAGAGCCAGGTACAGCAGGAAGAAAACTGGAAGACTTTCATACCCTGTCAGTTTTTAGCACATCCCAGGTGTGTATGGCTGGGACCTCAACTCCTGTCACTAGCAGGGAAGGGAAGCACAGGAAAGCATTCCCCAGCCTGCATGGCTGCTGTTTCTGATGCTGGGGAGGTCAGTGTAAGCAGCAGTGGAACACCAGCCAGAGCTTCTCCCCATGCACATGTGTGCAGTGATTTACTGGGCACCTGCAGGCACCCAATTCAGTTAAAGATTGGTGTCTACAGGCTCTCTGCTGTAGCAATGGACCAAACCTGATCAAGTTAAAACACCTGCCCAATTCTATATACTCCAAATGGGGGAAAGGGCAGAGCAGGCATCAACAATCAGAAAAAGAGGGATTCCCAAATTCCCAGATACTTGGGAATTGCTCTTGCATAGGAAGAGCAATTATTTCATGTGAGCAGAATGGTGGACAGAATGGAGAGGCATTTGGTTAAAAGCAGTGTCATCTATAATTATAGATTCCTCAGTGACAACAAAATAAATTGGGAATTGTAGAAACACTGAAGGGGCATTAAAAGTTGTCACTGATGGTAAAAGTAATAACTCATTCTGGAGCCTTCTCTCTCTCTGCTCCTCACCACCACCTCGGTGGGAATGTGCCAGGCTCTTTCCCAGCAACAGAATTCTTTCTGTAAAACATTTTTGTAAGTTGCAATACCTCTGTAACTGAAAATAGAGGCAAATGCAAGCGCTTAGTGGGACCTTTGAAACCCCAGCTGTGAAGACTCATTAACTGTAAGTACATTTTTGCAGATGCACAGTTCTGAATCTGACTCATAACTCTCCTCCCATGACAGCAGGACCCGGGATTCAGGTAAAAAGGCTTAAGATAATTGATATGGATTCTTACTCAGGCAAATTAGGAGGAAGAAAGCAGCAAAGAGGAGACTTAAGGGATATGGTGAAGGAAGGGGGATCAGAAATTTGCTTTCTTTAGGGATGCACCATTTGCAGTTCTAAGGCACAAGGAGGGCAGTATGAGATGGGAATCTATGTTTTATCTAACAAATTTTATGCATCTTGCTCTTGTATGGGGGAAAACAACTCTGGCTTCAAATACCACGTCAGAGTGAAGGCCCCTCACGAATAGTTACTGGGGATTTCAGTCATTTTGTCCTTTTAAGGGCTGGAAATGTTCAGGTTTACCAGGCTCAACTGCATGTAAGCGTAGTCCTTGCATCTGCAGCTCTGGGTTGTCAAAGGACAGGATAGATATCTCCCACACATAAGGCATATGGCAAAGTGGAGCACTAAAGTCACAGCTGACTCAGAGCTGCACACGAGGGTATGCACCTACAGTCACATGTGCACGTGTGTGTGCACCAACAGCCGGGGCAAGCATTTACTGCCAGCACAGCTCTTCCCGACTGCATTCCAGCGAGGACAGAAACAGCAGGGTCACAACCTGCAGTAGGAGTCTGTCAGCCACCAGCCTCTGACTGCAAGCAGTGTGCTGACACACACCAGGGAGGAAGGCAGACCTTGGTGTCCAGCAGCTCTTTCCTGCTGGCATTTCTAAGCCTGATACAAGATTCTGGTAACAACATTTAAACCGTGGTGCTGTGTGTTATACAAGAACAGATCTTCCTTCACAAAAACCTCATTGGCTTTCCACCACCCCACCAAAAAAAATTTAAAAATCTTCTAGCAGCATTGACCGAATTGTAAAGCAACCTGGTTGGCTTCCATGCATCCGATGGCCTCTTCCAAGAGTGAAAACTCCACGCAGACATAGCCATAGTCGTAACCTGGGGACAGCATTTAAATACAGACGGGAGTCATGTTAGTGCCTTGTCATAAAGAAAGCCACATTAAATAATCAATTTCCCTTTCCCTCCAATGACAAGCCCTTTAACCACCACCCCTGTACCTCAGAATGAAAAAGAAAGAAACCAGGGACTAGCTGGATGATGATTAACTGTGCAGTTTACCATGAATGTTAATAGTAGTGTTCCCACTTTCCCTTACACAACCCAGTGACAGTCACACCCTTTCTTAGGGCAAGAAATAATTGCTTTGCTGTTTGTTTTTTCTAAGTCATAGTGACTTTTCATTGCCAGTTTCACATATTGTGCTACCTTGGAGGCAGCTCTCTCCAAAGTAAGTGTTGATAAATCATTTCCAAGTACTTTGCTGCAGATGTATTTTACACGAATAGCCAGCATTTTAATTGGGCAATATTTCAGAAAGAACTAACACAATTCCTTTGCCTTTGCTATTTTTCTTTCAACACCTGCTTACTTTTTGAAGTCCAATCCCTTGCATTATGAAAAAGTGCAGCTGAGCAGGAATGAGAACTCCAACTTTCTCATTTTGGTATAGATGTCACTGCACACATAACAAGAGGGTGTGGGAGCGTTAAGTTCAGATTCAATAAACTATAGAGCCTTTACTCTTCTCACTCCTTGGAAAGCTGTCATCTCCATCACTGCAGAAGGGACTCACTGATTTAACTGTGTACTCCAGTTACCTGCACTGAAATGTTATGTCCCAAAGTAAAGTGCAGGGTGAACACTACAGAAACCAAGACGTACTCAAGATCTATCCCTGATGTTGAAACTATCTGCAAGAACTGGAGCGCTGTGGAACAACCTAAAGTCACAACCTCACCCTTGTCAAGGGGTCAAGGCACCATGCCAAGGCCACCACACTCCAAAACAGTTGTTTCCAGATGATCATGGGCAGAGGTGATCCTACATGGGCATAAGCAGTGAGAGGGCATGGCTCCTTCCTCCTGCTGCTCTTTTGGCTGGTTTGGAGCGAGAGGAAGGCTGGTCTGCATGTGATTTGTCCCACTTTAGGCACCTAGCTGTCCTGGTGAAGAGTTCGTCTTCCCTCCTACTAAAGATGCACATCTCAACTCCGGTATTTCCAGTTCAGGTATGCGTCTGGGTCCTACTGCTTCAGCCCCTCACCTTCTATGAAAAGGTAACTCTATGCATGCTTCTCTCAGCCTCCTGGAAAACAGCCCCCATCTCCCTCAAGCCTCTGCCTCAGAAGATTTGCTGCACTCTCTAGTTTTTCCTTCTCTCTCACTTTACCATCTTTGTACTTTACCACATCAAAGACAGCACCACACAAAATTATTTCATCATCAAACCCTACTGATGTTTTTTATCTTTTTTTTTTTTATGCTGGGAGGTCTTTGCATGCTGTTCTAGCAACACAATCCTGACTTTGCACCTTTGCCTCTAATAACAAGACTCAAATTTGAATCCAGCACCTCTTCTACCTCACAGAGGAATTTATTCCCCTTTCCTATATTGTTTTATTCAATATAATTATGCTAAACGGAAATTTATCAATCTGTGTGCTGTTCAGCTCAGTGGAAGATGCAGTCCAGCAGCTCAACATCTGTGGTGGAAGGCAGCTAAAGCCACTTGACACTCTTACATCAAGTGGGCACCTGGAACTAGAGGTGTGGTTTCAGCTGGCAGGATTGACAAAATCAAATTGATTCAGCTGTTCCCATAGCATCCATTCTGCTCTGCAGTACAGCCACACCGGATCACATTTTGAAAATGAAGGAGTTCTCCTCTCTGCAGAAGGCAGCTGCTCTCCAGAAGCAGTGCTGCCCCTTGCTGGGAGATTGCTCTGCATTCGGGGCAGACACCTCTGCTACTCCATGCACAGTGTGCAGCCTCACGTGATACATTTTAAAGCCTTACTCAAATCCATAACTCGAGTCACTTCTTTCCCTTCTGCTTAGAAAAGGGCTGCATGAATGATATTTGTCAGCCCATAAGGCTCCTGATTCCCCTTCAGAGAGGATTTTTGAAAGCTTGCTGTTATGAGCAAGGCAAGATCAGAGCACTCTCTTACTTCCATGTGTAGGAGACCTTGTGAGAGACACAAAGCAAGATTGCAGAAGTTTTCATTCTGTTTGCTCTGAAATGAGAGGATATTTACATCCCAGTCCTCATGAAGGCAATGAGTAGTTTAGACATGGATTTAATCCAGCATGACACAACTGAGAGTGCAAGGCTGAATGTTACAGAGATACAAAAGCTCAGTGGCTTGGGGGAATGTACACCAGAGATCATTCCAAGCGTTACATTGAGACAGTCAAGGGGAAGCCCAGCACATTTCTCCTTCTGCACTTTCCCCACCTCTGCTCTCCCCCACCGATCTCATAAACACATAGCAATAATATGTACAAAAACAACAACTGTGGGCCCCATAGCCTGCCAAAATGCAGCTCCAGGCCAGACGTTCAGCTCCTGCAGTTGACTCGCAGAGGGACGCAGCGTTCTGGAGCTCACTACAAGCTGTCCTTGCACAGATAGCACTGAAGTAGTGATGCAAGAAGAGAGCAGCCTGGAGCCACTTGCTGAAAACCACTGCTGAAGATGTGTGGGGGCTTGACACTTTTCCCCTCCCCCAGATGCAGAGCTTTGCATGGATCTGACAAGCCCACTCAGGATGTGAGAACTACGGAGTAACATCAGCTTTGGGCAGCACGCCACCCCCGCTCTGCCCCCCTGCCCACAGCTCCTCCAGAGCATCCTTCCATTTTAGACCATGGCAGGGAGGGACTGAAATGGAAGCCTGTGGAACAATGGCACCACACCTTCAAAACGCAATGGCTGCTGATTTTTCCACCATCTGCAACGATCACATTATCCAGAGAACAACACTTGAAACAAAACCAAGTGGCTCGAGGCTGGTTCTTAAGGGGAAGCAACTACAGAGGCTTCTGCCACCAGCCATTGTTGTGCCTCTTCCCTGCCTCCTCCACAGGGCTGGTTCAGCTCTGTGTAGCAGCTGCTGAGCTTGGGTATTTTTTGTTTCGGAAGCCTTCACACAGTTTGCCTGTCAGAATGCCAACAATTTAGGCGCTGTTACCAGAAGCAGGGCATGGGATTTTGATGGAGGATTAGGGCCAGGCACCTAATGGCAGGAACTGGCTCCACAGGCAACCCAAGGCAAGCAGTGCTCCCCTGTGAGTGAGAGCTCTTGGACACCCTTTGGTATTCTTCAGGCCATAGCAGTAAAACCAAAGCAATCAAACCAGCAAAGCAAAACCACTGCTGAAGAACAGTGTTGGGTTTTTGACTCAAAGAGGCCTAACTTCACATGCAAGGTTTCACATGAAGATATAAATCCTGGTTTCTTCACCTATTGATTAGTACGATACTACAGTTTCAGGATCCACAAGAAATCAGAATGCAGTAATGATTTGCAGAATTATATACAATCAACATAAACTCTGTCAAAAAGGAAAGAAATCTTTGTATGGTATTTCCCCCACCACAACCTCTGAGCACGCTGCAGCACAGCTGCACTGTCCAAATGATCTTTCCAACAGGAACACTTGAACTTGCCCAGATTTTGGCCCTAGCACAGCCATAAAACATGCATGTCCTCATCTCCCCCCATGCTTTAGGTCAACTGTGTAAAAGGACTCTTATACCTTATTTAGCTACTTCCTTTCAGCTGTGCAAGTCTACAGCACCATGGGCTGTGTACGACAGATGAAATCAGAATGCAAGGAGAGCGTGCACATAGATTGCAGAGGACTTCTGCTTTCCCTTAAGTGCTTCTATGTATACAAATCCTTTACGGATGCTCCCAAAGCATGCTCGGCTGTCTTCTGCACTGAAAACGGCACAAACACTAAATCCTTAGGAGTAAGGACACATTTAGAGCTCCAGGAAGCTGCTCTGCGAGCATTGGAATAAGGAACATTCTGCCTCAGAAACAGACATGTTTTAGCAAAGTGAATTTTGACAGCAAATGGAGGGTCCCTGCTAGCAATAGTTTGGCTAAAAATCCTGAAAGCCTGCCTTAAAATTACTGTTCTTTGGCTTCAGATATAGAGATCAAAGACTTGAGATTTAAAATAATTCTTGTCTCTATACAGACACAGTTTCTACTGAACAACTGACACACAGTAATGTGTTACTTCACCATAGTTTGTTATATCAAAGATCCAAATAAAGGAAAACCATAATGTTGTCCTCATAGGGGCTGTAAGCAGTGTGAAGGCAAAAAAAAAAAAAATCTCTGGAGTTTTAGAAGACCAAATGAAAAGATCCTGTAGTGATAGCAGCCCTGTCTATGCCAAAACAAAGATAGTTTTGGAAAGAAGGCAGGATGGCAACATGACAAAGGATCCAATCCAAGAGGCGATCCAGCTTCTTGGTTCTAGGAATGAGTGTGCAGTCAACTGTGCTCCTGCACAAGCCCAACAAGCTTAGGGCATTAGGTCACCTCATGTCCATCACCTGCCACTGCAAAAACAACTGTGACAAACCCCCATCTGCTCTGGTGCAACACAAAGATGTTCCTTCTCCTCCAGGACAAGAAGAAGAAGATGGTCTCCCATTAAAGTAACTTCATGTAGCAGCTCACCAAAGGACACTACACTAACCTGGGAGCTGGGCCACCTGCCAGAAAGGTGGAGGTCCCTGCATTTGCCAGGTGGGGCCAAGCAACCTCAGGGCAGATGGATGCAATGCAGTCTCCACAGGCAGAGAGCTTCCCCACCATCACTACAACACTTGACTTGTGTTTTTTCTCCTAGGATGACAGAACTGCCACAGAAGAAAAGCATTTGCAGTTCTGGGGACTTCTACGATTCAGAGAGATGGCACATTAAAGCAGAGCCATGGCCAGCAGCTGAAGCAGGAGATTCTTGCTGCATGCTCTCTCCAGAGACAGCTTGGCAGAGCAGGGTGCAGCTGAGGAAATGCTCTACAAAGCTTCACTCATGCTAGAGAAAAAAGTTCTGTTGCTCCAAGAGCAGCTACAGCATAAAGTATGGAGTGACTGTGAAGGACTTCTACATCCCTGAAGGAATCTGCAGTCTCACACACTGACCTTTGGGGAGCTCAGGTAACGGAGACAGGGATTGTGCACCCTGTTCTCAGAGAATCTCCCATTCTGTGGTTGAAAGGAAGATCCACCCCATGAGTGGCATATTTTGGCAATGTGCCCATGACCCCACACACACAAGATTTGCCTGTTTCCTCCAAGGCAAGATGCAGATGTAGGTCATCCATACCAGAGTGAATAATACTGGAAAACACAGGGCTTTCTCTGGATCTCTGTGCTATTACACTGGGCTACTATTAGGAGGCATCATACACCCAATGCTTCCAAGAAAACAGCAGCTCCTGGACATGCTCAGGAATGGCTGTACCTGTGCTTACTCAGCAGGCACTGCCTTTGCAGTGAGGATGGGCATCAGAGTAGTGCCTTGCATGGCAGGCAGAGGAAATAAATCTGTCCAGTCTGAAAAGCTGGAGGGCACCCCCGCAGCACGCCAGGGACGGCGGCAATCTATCTACACTACCACAGAAGCCAAAATCATGAGCTCTCTCAATACCAGCTGGTGGATTCTGAGCATCCATAAATTTGTCAGATCTCTTTACTGCACAGATAAATTGGTCTTCAGAGCTACTAAAGCTGAAGAGCTGTACTGGAATAAACAGGACAATCTGTAACAAGCCATATCCCCAGTCCCTTTCAAAGGCTGAGCATTTACAAGCCACACCTGCTGCTGGGAAAAGGCCTGTCACTTCCTGCTGTCCCTCTGTGTAAAGAACTACACTCTTACACACTCATTCATGACAGAGAACAACACTGAAACCACAGGAAATGAAACAGAGCTGTACTCTGAAAGATAGAGCACTACAGTCCATCTTCTTTCCTCCGTCCTGGAGAACAAGACACAGAAAGGACCTGCCTGAGACACCCTCAAAGGCAGACACCAGCAGCTCCATAAACCACAGGAATTACTACAGTCAGAGCCCCAGATGGTTGTCAACCCTTCTTGGCCCAAGGAGGATAGTTTATACACCAGTACAAAGGAGAGGAGGGAAAAAACCCAATGATAAAGATTGTACGCACTGTAGTTTTATTAAAGACGAAGTATCACATTATGTTTGTACAGAAACCTGGAATATGAGGCATGCTGAGGCTTTCACTAAACTCCATGAGAGAGGACTGTGAACTGCATACCTGGGAAAATGTTTCATCCAGGAACTTGGGTCTAAAGTGCTGCTAATGTGAACCTGGTGTCCAGAATATACGACTTGTCATCTTAGCACAAAGTAATCAAGGTAATGTCAGTACACTGTGCAAAACCTTGAAAGTTTTGCTCCAGAGACGCAAAAGGAATGAGCACCTTTGTAAAAATGGATTCTGCAAGTCAAAAAGGCTGTGAGCATGTTTTATGGATGGATGTGTTTGTTGCCTCTTCGGAATAGGCCTTATAACCCTGAACCAAGGTTGATCACCATCACAAACACTGACTTAGACCAGATTTGTACTTCCTATTTCCTAAGCCACCACATCACACAGAGGAAAGAGGAGCAAGAACACCTTTTGCCTCCTGGAGACAATACACTAGTGCCCTGAAACCAAGCAAGGCAAGCCAAGAGCCTACTGCCCACACAGCAGGGAAAACTGGCAAGGACTGCTATTGATGACCATGGACTAATTCCAGCTAAGTGGATTTTTGATTCCTGGCAGGCTATTCAGGCTACAAGCTAGAATCAATTGGTCCAGGCAGATCAGTGCTGAAGATATTTCCACAAGTCCTGGCAGGTAAGCCCTGCAGTCTGCAGAACTCTGCTGATGACTGGGGGATCACACCTCAAGGGGAAACTCCTTGTGCTCAGGGATGGTCACCTCAGCTCCCAGCAACTGCCTGAGGTCAGCGTGCCTGAGCCATGGCTGATGCTGCAGAGTGGGCCACACAACCTCCACTGCACAAAGCACAGCAACAGGAGATTATTCATCCTGTGGTGCATCAGCACCAGCCTTGATGCTGAGCCAAGCTGTCCCCTGTATAATTAGCACAACAGGCCAGATGCCCCTCTGCCCCACAGTATGTGCCAGAGCCATCCCACAGCAACACTCAGCATGTGCTTTGTACCAAACCCAAGAATCTAAGTCCTTGTGGGACCTGTCCTCATCTAACTCCAGAGGATTGGTGCCAAGCCCTCTATATGGGGAAGCCACTAGCTCACCACAAATCCACCCTTCAGAAGGGTTTCCCCAAGGGCACTGCATCACTCCAGAGAGGAAACAAAAAGGTTTCTGTTTGGCACAGTTCCAGAAACACTCCCTCCCCCTGCAGAGGAGCAGCTCACCTCTCCAGTCCTACCTAAAGCTGGGAGCTGCAGCACGATGGCACCTGTGGCAGGAGCAGCATCTTGCCAGCATTTCTGGCCTCCAAGAGCAGCCCTCCCCAAACACCACCCACGGCAAGGAAGCTAAAACCCTGTGATATGTGGGCCTGACAAATGCACAGCCACTTCTGCCTCAAGGGAAAGGTGATCTCATTGCCTTGGAATGCACTCCAGCCATGGAAAATGGAGAATTTATCCCTAGTGAGGAGAGGTGCACCAATTAAAAAAAAAAATCAGCACCATTTTTTCCATCATGAGCTGGAAACCTCTGATTGAGTTTTAGCAAAATATAACACTGAAAAATACAATTCTGAATTCCAGAGGCTTCCTGATATATTCCTGAAACCAATGATTCACTGTTGTGATATACAAGATAGACTGCACTTGGAGAGGGAAAAAAAGCAGCACCTTTTAAAGATTTATCTAAGGGGCTTATTAATATTTAACAGAGCACCAATGCGGCAGAGCTTAGAGAAGAACAAGCAAGATAATCCAGTTTCTTGTAGGACTTGGCCAAGGCAATTTTAAGTTTAACACAGGGAGGGATAAGGGAAGCAGTTCCGAGTGCCACATAAGGGGCTGGTTTGGAGAAATGAAACATCACGTGAATGCTAGGGCAAGAAGGTGGCTGAGTAAGCAATAAAGCACATTTAGAGGCAATAATACTTGCTAAAACAAAAGCTTTTCAAAATGAAGCAGGCAGCTGCCATAAAACAGCTCATGTTTTCAGGTGACAGTACGTTTCTTGGGTGCTCCTTCACCAAAAGAAGAAGCCTATCCTTGAGCATCAGTCACCTGTATCTGTGTGGACATTGCTCTGGCCCCAAGCATTACTGCTGCTCAGGCAGCTTCCACCTGCTCCAGGCATTCCTGTTCCATGGGTGCTTTGCTCCTCAGGGGTGCTGTATTGTGCTCCCACACACACACCCAGGGTTCAAAAGCAAGTATTTGCAAGGGTCAGAATAGGGCTAAAAAAAACAAATCTCCCAATTTCTGAAGTGCTTCACTAATTTTAGAGACTACATAAAGTGGCTGGGGTAGATCTCACTGCTCCTGCTGACTAGAATCCAGTTCACCTGCTCCCTCCAGGTCCACTTCAGAGCTCCTCTCCACATGCTGCTCTCCACCCTAGTGAGGGTCTATTCTCCAGCAGGCTCTCCCAGCCCAACAAAAATTCCTCTCAATTCCCCAGATGGGCTTATGGAGTGAACTAGAAAAAGTCTCATGGGCTGCCAGCCATTTCTCAGGCTCACTTTCCTTGAACAGCTTTCACAGCTGCTGGTACCAACACTACCACGAATCCTGGTTGGAAAACACATGTTCCAAGCTTATCCCACTGCATGCTGCATCCAGGAGAACAATTTGAACAGAAGGCTCAGAGTGTGCCTTTTGCTTTCACTTATTACTTTGGACACCACTGCAGTGTCTTTTAAGATAAGCAGCCCTTTAAGATAAGGCTGGCCCCACGTGCTTCCTTCTCCAGGGCACACGTGTGTGTGACTCAGCCAGATTTCTGTGCATATCAGACCCTCAAGATGAGATCTCAGGCTCGTGTCTGACATTAGTCAGGGAAGTGGAAATAAAGCCTGTTGAAAAACAGGCAGGAGGTAAGTTTAAAATATGGTCAAAATCAAAACCAGGGCAAGGTGTGTTCATGTTAGACTCCTCAAAGGTCAAAAGGTATCAGCTTCAAGTTGCTGGCAGTCAGCACCAAGGCGGGAGTATGGACAGTAACAGGAGCAGGAGAGACTCCATTCCATGAGCAGCCAGTGCTGTCACACAGTTCACTAACACCTCCAAGGAAGGGACACCATGGTGCACAGCCACATGAAAGCCCTGAGTCCAGCAAGCAGAGACAAACACCTTCAGCTGGGATAGGGGAGCTCACAACCCCTTCCCAGAGAGCTGCTGACAAGTCATTACCACAAGCACCTACAGGAGCAGTGGGACATCCATGCTCTGCCTCCACACAAGGCTCCAGGACATACTGCACACCAAAGCAGCTCATAGTCTCTGAATGTTCAGGCATCAACTCAAAAATCTAACTGATGGAAATTACAAGTTAATGTCTTTTAGGGTAATACTATAAAGTCTGGCTTTGACATTTTATCATTGTAAATATCTGCTTCTTTGATTTAAATAGAATTACTATGCCACTTCTTAAGGTCTCTCACTGCCTTGTTTAAAATCTAGCCATCATTTTAGTCTGTGGGCTTCAGAGACAAAATAATCTAAAGAATCAACAGCTTGAATGCATACCAAAATCACACCAGGTATATTAAGAACAGTTCCATTCTCAGCACAGCCTTCAGTGAAAATAGACTTTCCTTCACACATACAGAGTACGTAAAAAAAAGGGGCTTTATAAAGAAATTAAGCTGCTTTTTCCAAGAAAAATCAACCATATATTTTTCCCCAAACCAGAAAGAGTCTTGTAAAAGATCATACAGTGGAATCATTACACTGAAGCTGCTGAGATAAGCTTTATGATAAGCGTTATCTTTTTGAGAAACTGATCCAAACCTCACTTATTTTGAGTTAATTGCGTGTTATTTGTTACGGCTGTTATTGTTCCCCTCACAGCTGCAGGCATTCTTCTCTCAAACACACTCAACATGCACACTCATGATTAATGTTATTTTTAACATTTCTGGACAGCACTCAAAAATATACAACCCACTCAGACTGGCTTAGCACGTGCTCCTCTGAGCCAGGCTGCCATTGTCCCACCGAGCCGATACAGCAGTGCAGGTGTATCCCAGAGACATCAGTAGTCCAAAAAGTTTGCTTTTAATTCTTATAGATATTTACACAGACACCCCATCACAAAAGCATTGTTTAGCCTATGACTGGCTTCTAGTTTCAAAGAGGTTTAGCTTTTCAGAAGTTAATAGCAATTCAGTTCTATACATCTCTCTAGGAGGAGCTCATGTGAAAAGATGGATTAATTTTACTACAGCTTCTAGTTACCCAATTTCTAAAAGAAGTATTCACAATGCAGGAAGCTTTTATTGCCCTAGACACATCAAACTTGTGCGAGAAGGATCAGAGAGCTGTTTAAATGCAGCCTCAGGACACAATGCAAAACAAAGGCTTTGACGACTCCACGTAACCTTGAACAAAACTACATCGCTTAAATGACTGATGTTGACTGGACAGGGTTAAACAACAGCTTTACACAGCTCATGAAACATGAGCTAATTTTAACTTCATTCTTTGCCTCCCCACAATTGCCAGAAAAACTTTTTAAAAAGCCAACTTTGCAGCTGAAGAGACAGCCTGAAACAGAATGCAGCTCTTGGAGAGACAGCAAAAAACTGCAACCCTCGCATCACATGTGACCACCCGCAGATACCGGAGCTTCTGCACATAACTTCAGACACTGTGTCTCATCCTGAGCAGCCTTTGAAACAGGGAAGGGAAAGGAAGAAACAGCAGTTCTCTAGTGAGGGCAGTAAGTCCTAATAACGTACATGGGAAGAGATTTACAAAGAAATTTCCAGTTCAAGTTGATTTATTACTGAAGTGACATGTTTCAGAAGGAAAAATAAACCACAACAACTGACAAATCTCATCAGCACAGGCAAAAAAGGAGGGTGTTGCAATTATTGTTTTGCAGTCAGTGATGTGTGGGTGACGACAGCCATGCTGAAATATGCTTAGGAAAGAGGAAAGGAAGCAAGAAAGACTAACTGTGCCCCTTAAGCCCTGCTTGTTGGGCCAGATTACGTGACACAGGGATGTTCTTTAGTTCAAAGGTTCCTGAGAAGGTTGTGAAATCTCCTTTGACAGCTTCCAGAAACAAAAATACACTCGACAAATACCCCACTGCCCCAGTTTCTCAACACATTGGAAGCCTTTATATAATGTATTGACACCAAAAGTTCCAGCTGCTTCACATACAACCCATACTGAAAATATGAAAAAGCACTGATGAATGTAGAAGCCTCTGTTCTCCAAGGTTTAAAAATAAAACTAAAATAAAATACCAGTTTCCAAGTACTTCCTACTAGTGTTATCCACACCAATTCCCAGGACTCACCCTTCCTACCATCGCACATCTGTGTTCCAGTACAACTTTTTCACAAAGCAGCCTTGTAAAATATTTCTTTCTTCAGAATCCTATACACACTAATCAGAAGTGTGAACAGCAGAACTTTATTCTTTGAATGGGGAAGAACATCTAGACCCAGTATTTGGATGTCTGCTGATAAAACTTACTTTGTCTTTTTATTTAACCTGTCTTCGTACCTAAGCAGGGCACCAGTTTCAGGTTACTGAAGGAGAAATGTTAGGATGGAATGGGTTTCCTGAGGACACTATTTGTGCAGCATTTGTTCCACAGTAAGACCACCTCAGAAACAAGATTTAGAACAATCCTAAAGGATTTAGTAATAGTTAAAAAAAAAAACTATGGAAGAATTAACCTGCTGTCCCATGGCTTTACTCTTGATAGCTATTAGAACAGCCTTAGTGCTCTTCCTGCTGCTCCTACACCTCTCCAGAAGCAGCTGGACACATGCTTTACCTCTGAGGCAGCAGTGAGTATAGCCATCAGTTATGAGGACAGGAGGACAAACTACAAAACTCAGAGGGCATTTTCATTAAAAAATACCTGTAATTAGGGCATGTAAGACTTGAACCAAATTGCCTAAGAGGATATTGGTGTAAAAAAGACCCTGTTGTCACCATGAAACTAGAAGCACTGGAAAAGCATTCTCACCTGAGCTGTAATCTTTCAGGCGCAGGTCCTTCACAGGTGTCCCATCAGGCCCTCGGAAAGCGTTGAGGATCTACAGGAAAAACGAGATCCACTTCATCTCCAAAATCAACCTCCAACCCAAGGTACTTGCCAATGCACACTTCTGTCTCTCCAAGAGTTCTAATCTTTCTAGGTTCAGTCCGTTACAAACTGACACACTTTCCAGCAGTACCTGAGAATTGTTACCGAGTTTTCAAAGTATTTTTGGGTTTTGTTTGAAGAAGTGAGCCCCATTTACACCACAATTCAACTGTTCAAAGGTTTATTACACGGGTTTCAGCCAGAGGGTTCAACTCAGATCCTTATTTAAGGTCAAAGATGTCCTACTTCCTTTAAGAAAATTAAAGTACAAGGGCAACAGTTCCGAGTCTTATCACCCTCTGAAGGACAAAGTTCCTGCTGTGAGTTCTCCTTTATCAAGCCTCAGAAGATGATCACTACAGCTAACCCTAGCAAAAACTGCTGCATGTAGGGGTTTTTATGGCTGGAACTTTCACCAAATAAACAAAAAACCCCAAAACTGAAGTCCTAATTCACAGCAGAAGCTTTAGGAAATGGAGCTACTTTCACCTTGTAGCCTACATAATTTTTTTTTTAACTAAAACCAGCAGGAACAGCAGATATCTTTTCCATCTTTGTAAGATCTTATTTAAGCAATTTTAAGTAACTAAGAACAAACAAGTTCACTTAGACACTACATGTCTTCTGAGCCCAAAATAGTAGTAACAATATTTGGTATATATAAAGCAGTGATGAAGTAAGGCATGTTGCAGAGTCTGGAGTCAAGGCTTCTAGCTATCAACACCCCACATGCAACCACAGGAAAACTCATCACTTCTAGAACACCCAAAAACCCAGAATAATCAGATAACAGGTAACATTGCAGTGACTTCTAAATCTGGATTTCCCCCTGGGGAAATGACAGACCATCTGATATGCGTTAACCAGACTTAAAAGTGGTACTTTAGAAACCCTCAATAGAAGGTTCTGGATGAGAAACATCCCACTTACATCATCCTTTGTGGCAGTCTCAGGCACACCTCCAAGTCGAATGAGCTTGCTTGGCTTCACATACTTGGGGCAGGTCCGGTAATCTTGGTCCTTGAGTTCATACAATCAAGATGGTTTTACAAATGAGAGATGCTGGCTCACAAGATACATAAGCAGTAGCAAAATAAAGCAGGGGAAAATTCAAAGGTAAAGGCCCATAAGCAGACTGATTCAAAGCTTTAACCTCTGTTGAAGATTCAGGGAGCTCTGGAGGAGCTCTTCACATGCTCACTGAGCTGTATAGCAAGATCCAGCTCCAGGAAAATAAAATGAGCAGATTGTATCTCTCTGCTTTCCAGCAGTGGGAGATTCAAATTCAACAGCAGTTATTCAAATTCAATAGCAGGTATTAACTCAGTAGTTACCACTACCTTCAGGTTTCCAAGATAACTCTGAAGGAAAACCAAGAATGTATGAGATCAGTTGTACACAGGACCACTCAAGCCAGTAGCTTCTCTCTGATACTGCTCATAAGCAACATCCAGGGGAAAATAATACAATAAGTTTATCTGTAACCACTTCCCCCAAAACCCTCTGTCTGGCCATTTTCAACCTGGGGACTTTCTGAACCAAATCTAGTTCTACATATTTAGCAACTCTCACTTGCTAAACTGCACTTCTCTTGGGAAGTGTTTCTGAGATAGAAAGGGTGCCCATTAAACAACCTGGAGCAGCGAATAATCTCAGAGAAGGATGGTGAATTACAATAGAACTGAACTCCTTCTAGTCTTTGGCCAACACACATAACAGAGACATCAACTGACAAAACCACCTACCTGAAGGTTCTTATAGGGCCTAGAATCTTTGCTGGGTTTTCCTTCTGCAAAGGACTTGCCATGTTCATAATCAAACATCTGATGTCCCGGCAGCCGGTGATCCACATCACGATATTCCATGTTCCGGTAGTCTGTATCTTGCCTCCCAAGGAAATCCAGGTCACCTTCACCCTTTAACCCCAGATCAGAATCGGATCTTTGCTGCTCCCCCCCAGAAAGCTGCTGCTGTTGCTGATTGTTAGCAAAGGTCTGAGGTTGCTCCTCTTGGTCCTGAAGAGTAGGAAGAGGTCCACAGCTGTTTTGGAAATTGTGCGAAGTGTTGTCTTCAAGACCCAGTCCCATGGATTGCTCTTCTCTGGCTGGTGCTTCCGAGTGTTGAACTTCTCCTTTTTGGCTACCAAAGGGACTTCTATCTAGACTAAGTGCAGACTCATCTCTTTTGCTGGTGCTTAAACCAGAGCCCTCTCTTTCTGCTAAAGGTACAGCAGATTGGTTGTGCCTAAAATCTACAAGGCTTTGATCCACGGGAGGCATTTCCCTATCTGAAAAGTCCATGGGAGGAGCCACATCTCTGTTCCTAAAATCCTGATCAGATCGGGATCTGTGCCTATTTCTGAAGTCTGACGAGGGTGTGTTCCTGTTTCTGAAGTCCAGATCAGAGGTGCCCACACCCCTGAAGTCCAAATCAGGTACATCCCTATTTCTGAAGTCTGAATAGGAATGTTCTCTGCCCCTGTAGTCTAACTCAGACATATCTCTTGCCCTAAAGTCTGAATGTGGTCCATCTCGACCTCTGAAGTCGAAATCATAAGACCCCCTTCCCCTGAAGTCTGATGGAGGTTCCTCCCTGCCCCTGTAATCCATATTGTGTGCTTCCCTATCCCTGTAGTTCATACGGAACGTGTCCCTGTTCCTGTAGTCCCCTGAGGGAACATCCCCACCCCTGAAGTCCATAGGGGGCCCTTCTCTCTCCCGAAAGTCTCCAGAGTACATATCCCTCCCCCTGTACTCAGGGGGTTGCTCCCTACCTCTGAAATCCATCTGAGACTCATCTCTGCCCTGGAAGTCGGGCGGTGGGAAATCCCTGCCCCTGAAATCATGGTGCCCGTCCCCACCTCTGAAGTCACTACGTGGTCCATCTCTAGCTCCATAGCTGAAAGAAGGTTCCTCTCTGTTGGCAAACTGAGGATTGAGGAGGCCTGAGAGTGCCTGGATATCAAAAGGAAGTGATTTTCTGCCAGAGAAGTTGCCAGAGTGTCTTTCTTGACCAAGACTATCAAGGGAAGGAGGATATTCCCTGTTCCACCCGGGAGCAAACCTTTCTTCTTGGCTCCCACTGTAGAAATAAAGACAGTATTATTCATAACGTGCTTAAGAGTCTGAAATCTACACAGCAGCACATTCTTCTCTAAACTTTTATAGAGCTGTGTAACAGTCTAAGATCCGCAGAAGATATTGATGTTTGGCAGTTTAAGATGAGGCAGCATACGACAGATGTGAGAAAGTAAACTTGGGTGCTCCCATTTCAGCACAATTTCCAGAAGCACTCAACAGAGAATACCTGCAATATTAATGGGTTAATGATGGTAGCAATCCACATAGTCCTGCACTGCACACAGCTCTGCAGCTGTCTGAGATGCCAGCAGCTGGTGTGTTGGTTCATTAGCATCACCAGCACACGCCTGTGAGGAACCCAGGAGCTTAAGCTCTCCGGGCAGTATGGAAACAGCTAACTTAACACATCATCCTGAGCACATGAAAGCAGAGGTTACCAAACAGGCTTTATTGACATGCTAAAAAGACTTATTTATGCTTCCTTGTGCTGGAGTCCAAACTGGCAAATTCTGAAAGCCATCAGTTCAGACACTGAGGGTGCCTCACAGGACTATGCCAACAATCAACATCCAAGATATCCCTGTGCTTGTGCCTCCAGACTGTCTTACACCAAGTTCACAAGACTATAGCTATGAGCTCTCCCAATAACTCCATAAAAAACGCTCAGGAAGAAGTTTCTTCTTAAGGCAGTTTTTCAAAATCCAATGGGGCTTTTTTTTGAGATGGAACTATCTGATTTTTCATCTAAGTAAAGCTCCAATACACTTTTTAAAAAACAGAATGATGCAGTATCAGCACATTTTAAAATAACACCAAATGCTACCCAAAGCAGTGGACATCTCCTTAGCAACTACAGCAAGTCATGTTGTACTCTGAGTTTCACTACAGAATCACTCACCAAGATTAATCAAAGCATGCACAGATTTCCTAAGGTACACTGTCCATTTCACCACCATGTAGAATAGAAATTAAAACTTGGATCAAAGTCAGCATTCTCCATCCAATACATTAAAGAATGACGCCAATAAAATTCACTTAAAAATCATTAGAACAGCACTACTGATATCGTCACAAGACACAATCACTCCCTCATCAACACTGTTACTACATGTTCTAGAGGATACTGATTTTCATCAGCTTTCTCAACATATTACAGTAGACAATTATTTCAAGTATTCTTATGACAGAAACCTAAGGCATGCCATGAGCAGTACCTTTATCACCCTGATTTTCAAGGGACTGAGGCACACATGAGCAAAAGATGAAAGAATTATACACAACAGAGGAAAATTCTAGGTTGTGGTGGCTTCATTTTTATACCCAGCGGTCTCTTGCAAACACAGGTCCCAATTAACAACCAGAGGAACACAAACTAATAAATCTATAATATCTAATATAAACCCACTCTCAGAGAAGGTGTGGATGCCCCATCTCTGGAAGGGTTCAAGGCCAGGTTGGACTGGCTTGAAGCAGCCTAGGATAGTGGAAAGTGACCCTGCCCACAGCAGGGATTTGGAACAAGATGGTCCTTATAGTCCTTTCCAATCAAACCATTCTGTGATTCTATGATATATGGACTTATTAACCTCATGAAAAGAATTAAACTCAAAGTTTTCATAAAATCGTGTGTACAATGAATGTGCCAGTATTTCTGAACTCATTTTCTTCTCTTCCAGGTGTTAACAGCACATAATACCAAAAGCCATCACTTTAGCTCAATACAGCTAAACTAAGTATCACCAGAAAAGGTGGTGTGGAGGACTAGAAATATAAAAAGCAGCTGTTGCTTAAAAACAAAATTTAAAACTTCATAGAAATGCAAAAAACATCAATTAACTTGTCTGTTCTTTGGCAATCACAACTAGCTCCATAGAGACTTCACAACTTCTACCAAAACAGTAAACAGTGAGTTCCCAAGGCTTATTGTATTTAAGAATGTTCCTGAAATAAACTATACATTCAAGTGCTTACCGAAAAGACCCCATTCTGTTGCCTTGTCGATGGTCTCCCCACATTTTGATCTTGTCTGGTAGGCTTCCAGAAATGGCTAATTCACTCTAACAACACCCGGACACCACAACCTGCTGAATAAACAACATGATGATAAGCCACAAGGCAAAGAACACACATAATATGAGAAAAACACTGCTGGTTAGAAGGGGTATGTGTAACATCTGATCAGGATCCGCAGATATACAAGACCACACTCAGGCATGAATGAATTCAAGTGTTGCATTTCTCCACGTTCAAATTTGTAAGCGCCAAATGACTCCTGAAATCAAACTGTCAATATGGTGGGCAAACAATTTGATAACTGCTTTGATTAACATAGAGCTTTCCAACATACTGTGCTGTCTGACACTATTCAGGGTGCAGCTAGAAATGTGAGAACGCCACCATCTATAAACAACAAGGACCGCTGCCGAACAACAGTTTGCAATTAATCCAAATTATTTTTGCCAAAAGCTCTTTGCTGTTCAAGGAAATGATCACCACTCTTGGTCTGCCATGGATACTCTGCCCTCAGAAGTTTGTAGAAAACGGAGGAGGTTTTGCCAATAAATCATGACAGGCACTGTTCTCCAACGCTGCCCTCATCAAGCAGAGTGACGCAAGTAACACTTGCCTCAACAGAAATCTAAAATTTCATCTACTTCCTCCCACCAGCGGAGAAGGTGAGGATTTCCTGGCGATAACCAAAGCCAGGACTTGAAATAGGAAGTACTTCCGTCTTTCCAAAAGAAAAGAAAAGGCTGCAGCAGAGCATGGAGAAAACTGAGAGACATGGCAACCTGATGGCCTCAAACCTGCTCTGGCCAATCCAGCTGAAGTGGGGCAGGAGGGCTGCCATTGTCACCAGACCAAGGCTGAGAGACCTGGTGCTTACACACTGTTCCAAAGAGGGATTATTTAACTCCAGTGGTTGAGGGGACGAGGACAGTACAGACAGTCACTGCCAGGCCTGGCTGGAGCAGCTCTTGTCAAAGAAAGGCACACAAAGTTCTGTTTGTTCTCCCTTCCAAAGGTCAGCGCTGCCATAGTGGAGGCAGGTCGGCAGAGCAGGTCATGACAGACCTTCCAGCAGGGAGCAATTCCGGATGCTGCTGCTGGCAGCTGTCTGTGCCAAGGAGCTGAGGGAGCTGCTGTGCCAAGAGAGAGTCTATGCTCTTGCCAGGGTCCACCACCCACCAGGGAAGGCTCAGGTGGGAGCCAGGGACAGCAGGTTCCAGCAGAAACCAAGCATGCAGAGGCTGAGGAAGGCAACTTGTGCAACCACCACTGATCCATCCACCCCAGTGTCCCTTCCAAAGAAACAGGTTCATTCTGTGGGCCACTCAAGCCTGAGAGTACCAGCCTGCTTATATTTTACATGGCTCTTGACAAATAACTGCCCTTTTCCCAAGGATTTCCTCCATCTTTCTAGGAGGAAAAGTTCTCTTTCTAGGAGAACCAAGAGAGCACCCCCTTCATGACAAGGGCAGACAAAGGGAGATGGCTCCTGTTGTCAGCCAGTCCTTTCATCTGAGATCTTTTGCAGCCTACAGACCTCGCATTTCTTGCTCTTCCCTTCTGAATTTCCCTCCCCCACTCCAGTTCTCCATAAGTCAACATCTTACCAATGCTTAAAAAAAAATAAAAATAAAATCCCTTACCAGCTGGGAACTATTTAGACATAATATTCAAATTATCAGACAAGGCAAAAAATACCATTGGGCAGCTATGAAGCCTGGCACAGACCCGCTGAGCCATGCAGCAACCTCCGGGAGTGTGAGGTCATGGTTCAATAACACAGGGAGCAACACTAGCTCTGACAGCCCCCACTCAGCCTGGTTTGCTCCCTGCCTCCGCCTTTGGCAAAGCACCAGGTGAAAGTTGTGCCAGCTTGTGCTTTTCTGCGTCTGCACCACGGATGACCCTCAGAAGAGAGTTATATTTAACCCAGGTCACTTCAGTGATACGCTTTGCCACACAACTCCACAAACCAAGGTGACAGCAAACTGCAGGACAGGGACAGGAGGGTCTTAGCCTGGCTTTCACTGATGCCAAGATCTCCTGAAGGTACCCTGCTACAACTGCTCCAAAAAAAGCACACCATGATGAGACATCGTGAGGATTCACCCTTCTGCCACGGGCAGGTACCTGCCAGCTCAGCTCCCACCTCCCAGCTCACAGGTAAATGCTCAGAGACAGGTCAGTGGGAGTGAGGCTGTTTGCCAAACACACCCCAGGCCAACAGCAAATCATGGCAAAAAGCCACCTGCGTGCTTGGAACTGTGCATCCATTGGTTTCGTCATACTCTGGTCACAACCAAGTGTTTGAGGAGATGGAAACAGTCCAGTCACTGGCAGAGGCCAGACCGACAGCTCTCTAGGACATGAGCTGTTACAATTACCCTGAACACTGGGGAGGCAGATAATGCATCATCTCTCCCTGCTCCTATCCCAGATGGCTCTACTTCCTGGGGGCAAAGCCTCAGCTCCACCAAACATACAGAAGGCACAAGTCTAAACAAGGAGATATTTTGTAGTTTTAGTTCCTCCAGTGCGTGGTGGTCACTCAGCCCTCCCAGGAGAGTGTGGTGGAGCTCTGGATGCTCCCTGGCAATTACACCCAATGACTCCCTGAGGACCATGCCCCTGCCCTCCCCAGACAACTCCAGAGAGGTTCCTGACTCCACTTCCCACTCTGCACATGCCAAGCCTGACAGCAAACTCTTGGATCTGTTATTCCAATTTATATCCTGCTATGGTAAAATAATGGCTTTGATCGTGGGAATTGTGCAGCTGAGCCAGACTAAGCAACTGGTCTTGTTGAGGACTAAATAAAGACATCTGTATCTGTCAAGGGGCAGAGTGGAAACACCAGCACAGCCCTCAAGTGTCTCCTCACCAATTTACACCCAACTTCACACCTTTTTTTCCTAATATGGGGGAGAGAAGGGTAATTGGTGACAGACTGGGTGCTATTTTCAGAAAAATACTCTGATATTCAGAGCTTCTCTCCACGCAGATTTTGCCAAGACTTGGTATTTATAGAGCATAAGGAAATCAAACACAGAACTACACACAAGAGCAGAGGAAGCAGCTTGCTGTGGAACAACTTTCAGTACTCAGTAAAGTTTTTGTAAAGCTGAAGAAAGGAAAAGGCCTCTGTGAAATCCAAGTGCTGCAGGAGGTGCAAGAGAAAACTATTCCCCAAAGCTACAGAAACTGCAAGTAGCCAAGAAAGGCAGTTACATCCAATGTTAAAGTTGGAGATCCCTAATTCAGAAGAAATATCAAAAGCATGTCACTGACTTGTGGAAGTGAAGGGAGAGGGAACCATTTTGGCTCTCATAAGTGTCAGGCTGGAGAATTTTAATTTAAAAAAGGGAATGTGCATACTTTTCATCTGTATGATGCTTCTAAAAACATGTATTAGAGACAATCAGGTGAATTTCTAACACACACCCCCTACCCCATTACTATCCTAACCTTGCTTGTCTCAAAGGACTTCACAAGTGCGTTCCCAAGCAGTGAATGCTGGGAAAGACTCTCACACCACCAACACCCTGTTGGGATAGGAAAGTGGATTCCACCTTCAGCAGCACTGCCAAAAGCAACACCACACAGCAGCAGCAACACCAGCCTCTTGAGGTGCCAATTGTTGTTTCTAAAATCGAAGCTCGGGAGGTCACTATCATCACTCCCAGCCATTCCTGACCACTGCCTTACCAGAGCCAGACCACATCCTGCCTCCACCTAAACCTTCACTTACAGCCCAAAATCCCATTTAGCCCATCACTTGGGATTACATCCGCTAACACACAGCTCCCATCACATCCCTCTGCATCCCAGCATGAATCCAGCCCGCTTGGGTCCATCCCTTTTACAGCCACAAGCATTCCGAGATGGACACACACACATGATCTGGTGCAAAGAAGGCCCTAATCTTGACCAAGGCCTCAGAACAGCGCTGAGATACCCAGAAACACCACAGGTGCTGACAGTGATACGCATGTGGCAGGCCCCAACACCACCATGTGGGATACAGTGCCCTGATCCAGGGCCGAGCACCCCAGACCCACAACCCCCATCCCACCAGGGCGCAAGTCCTGATGCAGACACCGAGCCCACAGCGCCAGGCCCGTCTGCCTCACGGCCCGCAGCGTGAGGGCCGCCCCCAGCCTCGCTCTGTTCCTGCGCCACGGTGACCCCAAAACCAGACACCCCGCCATCCTCATGGACTCCGCAGCCTCCCCTCCTCCACCCCGGGAGCCCCTCGAGACACCCCTCGCCCCTCTCACCCCACTGAGCGAGATCCCCTTTATCCCAGGCGATCCCCTTTATCTCCCGGGAGCCCCTCATCACCTACTCCTCCGCTTCCTCCTCCTGCTCCGCCGCTCCCGCCTCGCACAGGCCCCACGGCCGCCACGGCGAGAACCCGGAACTTCCGGCTCCCTCCTCACTCACGGGCACCCAGAGGGTGCTGGGAATTGTAGTCTCTGTCACCCCCTCCCCGCCGCTCCGTCTCAGGCGTGTTCTTGCTGCTCACGGACTACAACTCCTATGATCCCCCTCGGAGCGCACCGCCTACAACACCCATGATGCCCCGCGGCGGGTCGCCGCGATGGCGGGGGTGTCGCCGCGGTCGGGGCCGGGACCGGGGGTAGGGCGGGAGGTGACCGCCCGCCGCCGGCCCCGAGCCCTTCTCCGACCCGCCTAGGCCGTGCCCAGGGGGCTGCAGGGCGGCCCCGGGAGGAGCCGCGGAGGTGGGTCCCTGCGCGGTGCCATTAACGGAGTCCTGGGCCTGTGTCGTGTCGGGGCTGCAGGAGCGGTGACACCTGAGCGCTGAGGGGGGAAGGGTCGGGGGCGGG
>VWZP01005995.1:982451-1002856 GCA_013396995.1 Dicaeum eximium | reverse complement strand
CCCTGGTGCGCTGCCCGGCACCCTCCAGGGCTGTCACAGGATTTTAGTGGGGTGTCTGGCTTCTCCAGGTGCGGACGGATCCCAGTAAGCTCCCCGGGGCTGTCACAGGCTCCCCCAGATGAGAACAGAGCCCTTGTCTGTACCCCAGTACTCTCCAGAGCTGTCACAGGGTTTTGTGGGGTGAGGATTTAGCTCCCCGGGGGAGGACGGAGCTTTGAGCAGTTCCCCAACACCTTCCAGAGCTGCCACGGGTTTGGGGGTGGGGGCTGCATGAACTCCCCAGGTAAGGACAGGGCCTTGATCTACTCCGTGGCACCCTTCAGGGCTGTCACAGGACTTTGTGGGGGCTGGTCTGGCTCCCCCAGGTGCAGTGTTNCTTGGGCTGGTTTTCCCGCAGGGAAGGGAGGAAGGAGCGAGCTGGAGGCATGGCCTCTGCTGCAGAGGGCATCCAGCTCCCGGGGTGACACCGTATGTGCCAGCTCAGGAGGAGTGTCACCAGCCTCATGCCATTGCAGCTCGGTCCGAGGAGTGTCCTAAACCCCTCCCTTTGCAAACACGAGGCCTCTGAGATCTCAGGTGTAGGGACAAGCCCCATCCAGGGCCGTGTCCCTTCCCCCTCCTGCACAGGGAGGCTGAGCAGCTTTCATGGGGGAAATGGGGCCAAGCCTGGATGAAAGATGCCATGGCCAGGGGACTGGAAAGAGCTGGGGCTGCATGAGAGAGGAAATCCTGCTGGATTAGAGCAGCTTTCCTGACATCTCACCAGGGCTCAGTGCTGCCTGCTGAGCCAGCGGGATTGGGCCACAGGTGCTGGCCTGGCCTCGCCGGACAACAGAGCATTTCAGGGCCTGCTTTGAAAGGGAGGGGACACAGGGGTGACACTGTGGGTCACATGCAGGTCCTGCCCCGAGGAATGGCTGCAGATGTCCACAAGAAGAAAAGCTGGGAAGTGCCCAATGGGTCCCTGGCGCCGGGAGATGGGCAGCACATGGAGAGGTCCGAGAGCCCCACGCCGGGGTTGGCACAGGGCACGGAGCCAGGTATGGAGCACAGCTCACCAAGGAGGGGAGCAAGGGGGGAAAGAGTAGCTCCTCATACGGGCTGGGACCTCCACAGTCCTATGGGCAGGGGGAGATGCTGGATATCACCAGCAGGACCCGCACCCACAGGCTGCTGTAGGTTGGGGAGAGGAGGCAGGTCCCCTTTGCAGCCTTCCCCCGACATGGGGGACACGGGTGGATGCTGCACGGCCCGTTGTTCCCAGGGGCGGGCCAGGAGGGAGCCATGTTCGTGCACACGCGCTCCTACGAGGACCTGACCAGTCCCGAGGACGGGGCGGCCGCGGCGCGGAGCCCGGAGGAGAGGCGGGGAGAGCCGGCCGAGCAGAGCAGCATGGAGCAGATCAGCAAGGACTTCAGCGAGCTGAGCACACAGCTCACGGGCATGGCCCTCGACCTGGAGGAGGAGATGAGGCAGAGCAAGGAGGGCAAGCTGGAGCCATCCCCGCAGACCGCCCGCCGCGACTCGGTGCTGTCGGGGAAGGAGGAGGAGGACGTGACCATGGACGCCTGGCGTTTGCACCGGAAGCACGTCTTCGTGCTGAGCGAGGCGGGCAAGCCCGTGTACTCCCGCTATGGCTCTGAGGAGGCCCTGTCCAGCACCATGGGCGTCATGATGGCCCTGGTGTCCTTCCTGGAGGCCGAGAAAAACGCCATCCGGTCCATCCATGCAGGTACCGCCCTGGGGGGGATGGGATGAGGGGGGCACGGCCTGCCCATCCATGCGCCTGCCACCGTGGGCCATGTCTGCTGTCCCCAGGGACAGATGGGTTGTGGGGGGAGAGGCTGCAGCCCGGCTGTAGCCCTGGGGAGCCAGGCTCACAGGTGTGCCCCCGGCCCTCCGGGGACTCCCTCCCAAGCAGATGGCTACAAGGTGGTCTTCGTGCGGAGGAGCCCGCTGGTGCTGGTGGCAGTGGCACGCACCCGGCAGTCGGAGCAGGAGATTGCCCACGAGCTGCTCTACATCTACTACCAGATTCTGAGCCTGCTCACCTGGACCCAGCTCAACCACATCTTCCAGCAGAAGCAGAACTATGACCTGCGCCGGCTCCTGGCTGGCTCTGAGCGCATCACCGACAACCTGCTGGACCTCATGGCCCACGACCCCAGCTTCCTGATGGGTGCCGTGCGCTGCCTGCCCCTGGCTGCCAGCGTCCGGGATGCTGTCAGCAGCAGCCTGCAGCAGGCCAAGGCCAAGAGCCTGGTCTTCTCCATTCTGCTGTCTGGGAACCAGCTGGTGTCTCTTGTGAGGAAGAAGGATCAGTTCCTTCACCCCATTGACCTCCATCTGCTCTTCAACCTCATCAGCTCTTCTTCTTCTTTCCGGGAGGGTGAAGCCTGGACTCCCATTTGCCTCCCTAAGTTCAACTCCAGCGGTTTCTTCCACGCCCACATCTCCTACCTGGAGCAGGAGATGGACCTGTGCCTGCTGCTGGTCTCCACTGACCGCGAGGACTTCTTCACCGTGTCCGACTGCAAGCGGCGCTTCCAGGAGCGCCTGCGGCGGCGGGGGGTGCACCACGCCCTGCAGGAGGCCCTGCGCACCCCCTTCTACAGCGTCGCCCAGGTGGGCATCCCTGACCTCCGGCACTTCATCTACAAATCCAAGAGCTCCGGGCTCTTCACCAGGTGAGGCCTGGGGACACACTGGGCCAGGGCCGTGGCATGTGGCATGGGCCAAGCCCCTTCTCCAGGGGTTAACGGGGTGCTGTGTTCCTGCAGCCCAGAGATTGAGGCTCCCTACGTGCAGGAGGAGGAGAAGGAGAGGCTCTTGGGGCTTTACCAATACCTGCACAGTCGGGCCCACAACTCTTCACGGCCCCTGAAGAACATCTATTTCACAGGGCCCCGCGAGAACCTCCTGGCGTGGGTAAGGCCCTTGGTGGGGTTTGGTGAGCCTGTGTTTTCTGGTCCTGTGTGGTGGGGAACGGGGATGGTAACACTACACAGCACCAGCTCCGTGGTCCCCAGGGAGGACCCCAGCCTGTGCATGGTCCTTTTGGGGGAGCCTCCCCCTGTGCGAGGGAGGGACAGGCAGGGGTAGCAGTGAGAACTGATGAATTCTGGCACCAAGGGCTGTGCCATGTCCTGTTGTGAACTCAGTGCTGTGGAGAAAACCCACTGTGGGGACAAATCCCAGGGTTTGGTTCTCCCACTTCTGAGCAAACCAGGTGCCACCTATTTAGGGTACCCCACTGCCACTTTGTGTCCCTGCACTGGAGCCTCTCTGCCCATTGCTGGTAGCCCAAGGGGGGAAGATGGAGTGCCAGCCCCAAGTGGGACACAGTCCTGTACCCAGCATGTATCCTATTCCTTCTCCCAGGTAACCAATGCCTTTGAGCTCTATGTATGCTACAGTCCCCTGGGCACCAAGGCCGGCGCCATCAATGCTGTCAACAAGCTCATGAAGTGGATCCGCAAGGAGGAAGACCGACTCTTCATCCTCACGCCCCAGACTTACTGATGGGCATCACCCAGGGCATGGAGCCAGCTGGGAGAGCCCCCACTGTGCTGGGGAGCCCATTCCCATGGATTCCTGGGTTGTATGTCCAGGGGAGAGGGCATGGTGGGACCCCAGAGCACAGGGAAACCCCACCTGTGGGACTGTCCAACCTGGTTGGTAGAGATGGGGTGCAAAGGGAAGGGGATGAACAGGACTTTCTCTCAGCTGCAGGCAGTGCCCCAGCTGGGGGGCTGCTCTTCCTCTGCAGTCCCCAGCTCCATCCTTATTGTGGGGGTCCTGTATTGGAGCTGCTGGTACCCCAGGTTACTGGAGGGGAGCAGAGCCCCTGGGTCCTGCTCCCTGTGCCTGGCACCTCCCTTCTCTGACATCCTGTGGCTGTGCCAAGGGTGGGGGTCCCCAGGGGAGACGTGGCAGCACTCGGGAGAGCCCTGTGTTGCTGTGCCCACAGATGGTGGGTGACACTATCCAGGCTGGCCTGGGGCACACACTGCTCCTCTTGGGGGGGATCTGGACCCCCCAAGTGCCAGGAAGCCTCTGCAGTCCCAGAGCGGGTTTGCCCCCTCGGCATCTGAATGAGCCTGGACCCTTCCCAGTGTGGCTGTGAAAAGGATGTCTGTCCCTGGGGATGCTGGCAGGCAGGGTGGGTCAGCCTGCCCCAGCTGGGACAGCAGGGTCCTGCTTACCTCACCACAGGGACACAGAGCAGCTCCAGAGACCCGAGGTGCCCAGGTGTTTGTCAGGGTGCTTGTGGGCTCATGGTTCTGGCTGTGGGTGGTGGGCCCTAAAGGAGCAGCTCAAGCACATCTCCTTGGAGCCCCCCCCCCCCGGTACAGGGCTATGGGGCTCCCCAGCCCATGGAAAGTTTTCCCCTTGGCATGGGAGCACCCGTCCCCCAAACCCAAACCAAGCCCTTCCAGCCGGCTACGCTGAGCTTCCTGCACCTCCCTGAGCACTCCAGGCACTGGTGTGGGGCTGAGCATCTGTGAACGGCCCAACTCCATGTTTTGGGGCTGTCTGAATAGTGCTGGAATAAGTGTTGGAGGAGGGGCAGAGCCATCGGGGTGAGACCCCGGCACCGAGGGAGCTGGGAAGGATCCGGCAGGGCTAGCACAGGGATCTGCTCCTGTATTTATGCTCCTGCCAGAGTGTAATCGCTTGTCTTTGCTCATAAACATTATCTGGACCCTAAGTTAAGTCTTGTCGCATTCCTGGATGTTTACTGGAGTTGGGGGATGACCAAGCTGGGCTGGAAGTTTGTTACAAGTCTTGGTACGGTGCAGTCCAGCCCCGGGGATCTGCTGGGAGCCAGGAAAGCTGCCTGGAGTGGTGCGAGGCTGCCGGGGTTGTGCTGGCAGGAGGCGGCGCTGGCTGGGGAGATTGGGAGCGGCAAAATCCCCGGGCTGAGCTGGCCACGGCCAGCTCATGTCGAAACGAAGCAGAGGCGCAGCCGGAGGCAGGAGCTCTTGGGTAAGGCCCGGAGCCAGCGGAACTGCCGGGCCTTGCACAACACGGGGCGGGAGCTGGGAGGGCCGGGGCTGGCCGGACGGCAGGCACAGGGCATCTTCGGCAGGTTCAGCCTCTCCGGGGACCAAAGTCCCCAGCACCCTGCTTACCTGGAGGAAAGGTGCATGTGCAAAGCTGGGGTTCATGGCCTCAGCGCCCGAGGGCATCAGGGCACTGGAGGGCAAATCCACGTATGGATCGGGATGTAAAAAATCTTCCCGCATTCCTCCCAGCAGCACAGCAGTCACTCCCAGAGGTGCTGGCACCTCCTGCCACTGCGGGCAGCCAGGGAGGAAAGGGACATGAGACACAGAATGGACACAACATAAATAACCCTCACAGCTACCCTGGCAAAGCTATGCCTCTCCCAGCCCGGCTCTCTTCTCCCAGCCGGGAACTCCGGTGCTGAGCCTGCCGCACGCCTCAGGGCTGCCCTCTCGGCCTGGAAGCGAGCAGGACCGCGGGGCCACCGCGGTGCCTGTGGGGAAGCGGCACTTTCGATCCCGTGTGTCGGGGTGTGAGCCGGCCCTATGGCAGCGGGGCTGGGGGCCGAGGGGCCAAGGGGTACCGACATGCAGGACCCCACTCGTACCCAGGGGTGCTGCTGTCAGCCACCTCCCAGCCACGGGAATGCCCCGACGGCCACGCGGACCTGCAGCGGGCAACCGAGGCACTGTGCCAGCCCTACCCCGTGCTCCGATCGGCGGCCGCGACTCACAGCCCGGCGCCTCTTGGGCACCGTGCCCAGCTGTGCCTGTCCCCCCGGGAGTGCCCAGCGACCCTCCGGGTGTCCCGATCTCCTCGTTCCCCCGATCGCTCCCGGCCCCCCGGGCTGCGTCTGCCGGTGCGGCCCTCGGGGAGCCCCGGGCGGTGCAGGGGCAGGACCCGCCCAGCCCGTTCCGCCCCGTCCCGTCCCGCCTCGCCTGCTCCGGCCCGGCCCCGCTCCGCTCCGCCCTGTCCCGGCACGGCACGGCACCGCACGGCACGGCAGCGCCCAGGTGAGCGCCCCGCCGCCTGGTACCGCTCGGATCGGACCGGACCGGACGGATGGGGCGGGGGCAGCCTGACTCAGTGGAGACCCCGGACCTGGTGAGCTGCGGCGGGGCCGGGCGTGGAGGCCGGGGGTAGTTCGGGGTCCCAGCCCCGGGAGGCTGGCGGGGGCCTTGTCCTAGTCCCGCAGGGATCCCCAGTCCCCGTTGCTGTCCCGGGGGCTGGCAGGGTCCCTATCCCGGTCCCCGGAAGGGTCATTGCAGGGCAGAGATGCCCCAGGGTGACAAGCAGCGTCTGTAGGTGGCAGAAGGCAGGATTTGTCCCTCTGCCGCAGGCAGCTTGGCATCACCTCCTACTCATGGTATTTCGGAAGAGGTTCAGTGTGACTGATCCTCCCTCGGCACTACCCATCATCATCTGGCCCTTGGGAACCCTGGCACCCCCAACTGACACTCGGCTGAGGCTGTGCCCGGGTCCTCACCTAAAATAAGCTGGTAAAACCCTTCCTTTTTTATTTTGGCAGATGCAATGGTGGCCCGTACTCCATATGTTCTGAGCCTGCTGGGTGCTGAGCGCTGTTGATAACCCTACACCAGTGGCACTGCACAGCATGGGCCTGTTGTGCTGTGTGTGCCTCTGGCTGATGCTCGCCCTGGCCCTGCTGGGTGCCGGTGCCTGGCAGTGTCCCCGCATCCCTTACAGCTCCACCAGGAACTTCTCCATCCCCTACACACTGCCCAGCCTCGATGCTGGCAGCCCCATCCAGAATGTTGCTGTCTTCACCGACTCTGATGGCCCAGTCGCTGTCTTTGTGGCCATCCGCAACCGCATCCTTTTGGTCAGCCCCGAGCTGCGCCTGCTCTCCGTCCTTATCACCGGCCCAGTGGGCAGTGCCCAGTGTGAGATCTGTCACCTGTGCCCACCCACCACAGATGGCCCTGAAGACACAGACAATGTCCTGTTGCTGCTGGACCCGCTGGAGCCATGGCTGTACAGCTGTGGCACGGCACGGCACGGGCTGTGCTATCAGCACCAGCTGGAGGTGCAGGACGGTAAGGTGGCCATCACAGCCACGAACTGCCTGTACTCGGCCGTGGGCAACAGCGCTGCCTTCTGCCCTGATTGTGTGGTCAGCCCACTGGGGACCAGTGCCACTGTGGTGGCCACCTCCTATGCCTCCATCTTCTACCTCGGCTCTAGCATCAACAGCAGTGTAGCAGCACGGTACAGCCCACAGTCGGTGTCCGTCCGACGCCTGAAGGGCACCTTGGATGGCTTTGCAGATGACTTCCAGTGGCTGACGGTGCTGCCGCAATACCGCAACAGCTACAGCATCCACTACGTGCACTCCTTTGCCGACGGGGACCACGTCTACTTCCTGATGGTGCAGCCGGAACAGCCGGGATCTACGGTGTTCCACACGCGCCTGGCGCGGCTCAGCACCCACGAGCGGGACCTCCGCCACTACCGCGAGCTCGTCCTCGACTGCCGCTTCGAGTCCAAGCGCCGGCGCCGGCGCAGCAGCGAGGAGGATGCTGAGAGGGACATCGCCTACAATGTGCTGCAGGCAGCCCACGCTGCCCGCCCCGGCGCACGCCTGGCCCGCGACCTCGGCATCAACGACACCGACACGGTGCTCTTCGGTGCCTTTGCCGAGAGCCGGCCGGAGAGCCGAGCGCCGCGGGAGAACTCGGCCGTCTGCGCCTTCCCCCTCCGCCTCCTCAACCAGGCCATGGAGGAGGGCATGAAGAAGTGCTGCGGCACCGGGCACCAGCCACTGCTGCGGGGGCTCAGTTTCTTCCAGCCGGTGGAGTACTGCCCACACAACGTGAGTGCTCCACCCTGCGCCGCATCCGGCCCTGGGACCCTGGGGGTTGGCTGGGATGTGGGAAAGTGGGTCCAGGAACTGGAAGACACTGGTAGAACGGGATAGATGGTGGGGTGGGGTGGGGTGGGGTAGGGCAGGGGGAGGGTGGCATCACCCAGGTGTGAGTCAGTCCAGCAGCCACCCACCACCTACTGCAGGGTCTGCTGTGTTCCGGCAGCCCCGGCTGCACCGAGGAGGCTGGGTGCAGATGGAGATCCTGGTGAGCCCCCACCTCACTGGTACATGTGCCAGCACATGGGCACACTGCCACATGTCATGCGTTGGGCCAATTCCTCTCTTGGTATGGCCCCCCTGGGCGCCTCGATTCCAGCCCTGTGGTGACTGTCTCTGGATCCCAGCCACCCTCCCCAGCTTGTTTATGTGTGGGAGGGGGGGCAGGAAAGCCACAGGGCCTCGGTGCTCTGCAGGCTGAATGTGTGAGGTGCGGGCTGCTCCTGCCTTGTCCCCCAGGCCCGGCCACCGCCTTCTCTGGGCAAATAAACCGCAGGCGGAAGTGCAATTAGTCACCGGGGTTCCTCGCCTGCCACAGCCGCGGGGCAGGAACACCGTGTCCCAGGTACAAGCCCTGACACGGCCAGGATGCAGATGGGTGGGCACCCTGGCAGGGCCCCCTCGTCCCGGCGTATGACACGAGTTTTGGCGTCCTCAGCCAGGCTCAGGGCAAAGTGCAGCCAAATCCTCTCCTCTTCCTGCACAGAGCAGACAGCTCACTGCTGCTGACTCACACTCTGGCAGGAGAAACTCAGAGGGGACCCCAGCCCCTCTGCATTGGGGGCATCCGGTGGGGACCCCATGGCTCTTGGTGTCCCTCTTCAACCCAACTCTTTTCTGAGCTCCAGGGGCTGGGGAAGACTGGGGTTGGAGTGTGTGTCCTGTGGTGCCAGCACGAATAACTATATCCAGATGGGGTGGGAGGGGAGGGCAGGATCTGACGCCACGTAGGGGACTGAAGGAGGGCCTGCTGATGTGTTTTTTTCTCCAAAATTTTCTCAGCCTGGAGGGGAACTTAAGCAATCTGGTGCTGCCCCAAAATATCTCACAGATCAAGCTGGTGCCTGCCTGTGAGGTGGGAGTGCCTACCTGTGTGGGAGTTGGGGTGCCAGGGCCAGCTTTATGTCACCCAACCCATGTTTGGCCACAGGTGAACCTCTCAGCACCGGTGGTCAACACCAGCTGCTGGGATCAGCCCACCCTCATCCCTGCTGCCTCCCACAAAGTGGACCTGTTCAACGGGCAGCTGACAGGTGTCCTCCTCACGTCCCTCTTCGTCACCGCCATGGGAGACGTCACCGTGGCCCACCTGGGCACAGCAGAAGGACGCGTCCTCCAGGTGGGATGGGGGGTCGGGTGGAATGGCAGGTCCTGGCAGGCTGTGGGGTATGCTCAGCCCCCACTCTGCCCTGCTGCAGATGGTGCTCCAGCGCTCCAGCTCCTACCTTCTGACCTTGTCCAACTTCTCCCTGGGAGAGCCGGGGCCAGTGCGAGGTGCCATGGGGCTGCAAAGCCACTCGCTGTTCTTCACTGCTGGCACCAAGGTGAGTGGAGGGTCTGAGGGGCAGAGAGTGGGCATGGAGCTCCACGTGTCCTCTTCACCTCCACTCTCCATCCCCAGGTGTGGCTCCTGAATGTCACTGGCCCTGGCTGTCGCCACTTCTCCACGTGCCAGCGCTGCCTGTGGGCCGAGCGCTTCATGGGCTGCGGCTGGTGCGGGGATGGCTGCAGGCGCCGCCACGAGTGCAGCGGCCGCTGGGTCCAGGACAGCTGCCCGCCCGTCCTCACCGACGTAGGTCTGCGCTGCCGTCCCCCTGCTCCTCACACCTCCCAAGCACTCGGGTGGGGAGAGACGTGGCAAATGGGGTGGCATGTGGTGGGACCCCCTCCCTGGGACGGGTGTTGTGTTCCTCAGAGAAGGGTATTTCTGGACCCGCGGCAGTCACTGGACTTTGGGGGGCTTGGAGTGACACAGGTACCTCTCCCACAGTTCCATCCCCGGAGTGCCCCGCTGCGGGGTCGGACACGGGTGACCCTCTGTGGAATGACCTTCCGCTCCCGCTGGCACCCCGACCCCAGCCGCGGCCTCCCCGGTGCCTCCCGGGTGGCAGTGGGACGGCGAGGCTGCACCGTGCTGCCGGGAGAGAGCGACAGCTACAGGTGTGCAGCGGTGCTGGGAGAGAACAGCAGCAGAGGGGGGTCTGGGGCTGCCCCCGGCCTGGGGCTGATCCCCCATCCCTGTCCCGCAGACCCCCGCCCCCCTCGCGCCGCAAGGAGTTTGTGGATGTGCTGGTGTGTGAGCTGGAGCCGGGGGGCCCGGCAGCAGCGGGGGGCCCGGCCGACGTGGTGCTCACTGTGGAGGAGCCCGCCAGACCCTCCGGCTTCCGCGTCTACGGCTCCGCCACCCTCGGCGGCTTCGTCTTCGTGGTACGGTGCCACCCTGGCAGTACTCCTGGCAGGGTCGGGCGGGTTTGACTCATTCACCCGTCCCACTGGCCCCATCTCTGCTCAGGTGCCCAGCGTCAGTGCCCTGCACCCCCCGTTTGGCCCCCAGGGGGGTGGCACCCTCCTCTCACTCCATGGCAGACACCTCTCGGCAGGGAGCAGCTGGCGGGTGATGGTCAATGGCTCCGAGTGTGCCCTGACTGGGCAGCCCAGGTACCCCCCTGCCCTGCCCCCACCTGGCACAGCGGGGTCCCCAGCACGGGACGGGCACGGGGAGCCCCTGCAGTCCCGCTGTCCCCTCCACGTCCAGCCGCGGCTCTCGTGTCTCCAGTCAGGGCAATGGGACAGTCCGGTGCACGGCTCCCGGCGCTGGTAGCCTGGGCGCAGCCCGGGTAGCCCTGTGGATCGACGGGGAGGAGTTCCCGGCCCCCGTGCCCTTCCAGTACCGCCCTGACCCCACTGTATCCGCCATCGTCCCCAGCTGCAGCTATGAGTGAGTGCGTGGGCTCCCTTCCCCTGGATGAGGGGACAGCCCTGTCCTCCCACTGCCCTGGCTGGGCTGCACGAGGTGCTGAGGATTGCAGGCACCCTGGGGACCATGTGCACCCCGGGGAACCTGAGCCCTGCCCGCCGTAGGGGCTCGCTGCTCACCATTATCGGCACCCACCTGGACTCTGTGTATCGCGCCAAGATCCGCTTTGAAGCCGCTGGTGTGATTACCCAAGCCACAGTAAGCACCGGGGTGCGGGGCCATCGCCCTCGGCCCTGCCCACCCCACCCCAATCCCTGGGCACATTCCGAGCCGGTGCTCAGCATCTCCCTGCCCGCAGGAGTGTGAGGACCCGCTGGCACCAGACCGGCTGCTGTGCCACAGTCCAGCCTTCCCCTTCGAGAGCAAGGTGGAGGTGGTGCTGGGGAACCTGAGCGTGCTGCTGGACGGCGCCGACGGCCGCTGGCTGTTCCGCCTGCGCTACTTCTCCCGGCCCAAAGTGTTCCCCTTGGAGCAGGAGGGCAGGCGGCTCCGCCTCAAGCCCGGCGACGATGAGATCGAGGTGCACGTACGTGGCGCAGTGGGGTGAGCCAGAGTAGGGGGTCCCACTGCCAGGACCCTCAAGCTCACGGTGCTCTCTCTGGGCAGCAACTGGGGCTGGATGCCGTGGCCACCTGCATGAACATCACTATGACGGTGGGGGGCAGGGACTGCCACCCCAACGTCCTGAAGAACGAGGTGACGTGCCGTGTGCCCCGCGAGCTGCGCCTGCCCCCCACCGGGGCCCCCGTGGAGGTAGGAACCCCCCGGGTGGGCGACCACCCGCGCCAGTTCCCCCCCACCCCATCTCTGCTGAGCTCCTGCTCCTCCAGATCTGTGTGAACGGAGCCTGTGAGGCGCTGGGCTGGGTGCTGTCCCCCCCCACCTCGCTGGACCTGGCCGCCAGCCTGGCTCTGGGCATCGGCATCACCTTCCTGCTCTGCTGCATCCTGGCTGCCGTGCTGTTCCGCTGGCGCTGGAGGAAGAAGCGGGGTGAGTGCCGTGCTCGCCCGGCATTCTGATGCCCCCAGACCCCGGCCACGCCACCCCACCCACCCCACTGCTGCCTGCAGGTACGGAGAACCTGGAGCTGCTGGCACAGCCCGGCCGCAGCGACCCCCCTGTCACCACCCAGCGCCCCGGCGTCGACTACAGAGAGGTGCTGGGTGAGTGGGTGTCCCTGGTGGTGGCGGGGTGCTGGGTGAGTGGGTGTCCCTGGTGGGTGGCGGGGTGCTGGGTGAGTGGGTGTCCCTGGTGGGTGGCGGGGTGCTGGGTAAGTGGGTGTCCCTGGTGGGTGGCGGGGTGCTGGGTGAGTGGGTGTCCCTGGTGGATGGCGGGGTGCTGGGCGCTGCCAGCCCTCACCCCCCCTCTGCCTGTCCCGGCAGTGCTGAGCACGGCAGGCGCTCCCGGCCCCGTGGGGCCCCGCACACGGGTCACCAGTGCCGGTGCCAATGGCAGTGCTGGTGCTGGTGCAGCGGGTGGCGGATCCCCCATGCCCCTGCTCAGGGCCACATCCTGCTGCCTGGAGGATCTGCGGCCGGAGCTGCTGGAGGAGGTGAAAGACATCCTCATCCCCGAGGAGCGGCTTGTCACCCACCGCCACCGGGTCATCGGCAAAGGTGACTCTGCACCCCGATTTGGCTGTGGCGTCACCTGCCCAATGTGTGCGGTGCCAGCTTTGTGCCACCTGTCCCTGCAGGGCACTTTGGCAGCGTCTACCACGGCACCTACACGGACCCGCTGCTGGGGGACCTCCACTGCGCTGTCAAGTCCCTGCACCGTGAGTAGCTGCTCCTCCCACGCGTGCTCCCATGGCACAGCACGGAATGTCCACAGCTCCGCTCTCCGCAGGCATCACGGACCTGGAGGAGGTGGAGGAGTTCCTGCGCGAGGGCATCCTCATGAAGAGCTTCCACCACCCCCAGGTGCTCTCGCTGCTGGGGGTGTGCCTGCCCCGCCATGGACTGCCCCTCGTCGTCCTGCCCTACATGCGCCACGGGGACCTGCGCCAGTTCATCCGCACCCAGGAGCGGGTAGGGGGTACCCCCGGGGGGGATGGATGCTGATGGGTGCCAAGGTCTCCATGCTCACTACTCCCATCTCACAGAGCCCCACAGTGAAGGAGCTCATCGGCTTCGGGCTGCAGGTGGCCCTGGGCATGGAGTACCTGGCCCAGAAGAAGTTTGTGCATCGGGACCTGGCAGCCAGGAACTGCATGTAAGTGTGTCTGTGCCCTCCAGACCTCCACCACACGGTGGGTTTGGGGGTGCCCAGGAGTCCCCACCTCGACCTGGTGTCCTACAGGCTGGATGAGACACTGACAGTCAAGGTGGCTGACTTTGGGCTGGCGCGGGACGTGTTTGGCAAGGAGTACTACAGTATCCAGCAGCACCGCCATGCCAAGCTGCCTGTCAAGTGGATGGCACTGGAGAGCCTCCAGACCCAAAAATTCACCACAAAGTCTGATGTGGTAGGCATGACCCCCCTCCCCATCCCATCCTCCATCTCCATCCTACCTGTGTGCCCATGGCAGCTCTGTTCTTGGCAGTGGTCCTTCGGGGTGCTCATGTGGGAGCTGCTGACACGTGGGGCGTCGCCCTACCCTGGGGTGGACCCCTACGACATGGCCCGGTACCTGCTGCAGGGGAGACGCCTGCCACAGCCCTCTCACTGCCCCGACAGCCTGTGAGTGGAGCTGGGGTGGGCAGGGTGGCAGGGCACTGTCCTGGGGGCTGCCAGCGCTGATCGGGCTGTCGCTGCAGGTACAGGGTGATGCTGAGCTGCTGGGCGCCGGCGCCCGAGGAGAGACCGTCCTTTACGGGGCTGGTGGGTGAGCTGCAGCGTGTCCTGGCCACGCTGGATGGTGAGCACTATGTCAACCTGGCTGTCACCTACATCAGCCTGGACTGGGGTCCTCCCTTTCCCCCTGCTCCCCCGGAGCAGCTGCCTGATAGCGAGGATGAGGACAAACATAATGAGGAGGAGGAAGAAGAGAAGGAAGAGGAGGAGAACGACGACACGTCTGTGTGCTGATGGGATTCCCTGCACCATGGGGTCTCCCAGACCCCCGTATACCATAGGCACACTCCCCCGAGGAGGGATGCAGTGTGCAGCCAGATGCTATGGGGCGCCCTCCCTATGGGATGGGTGCTGGGAGCCAGCTGGTGCCATGGAGTGCTCTCCCATGGCTCACACCCAGACCCTGCTGGCTGCTCCCCAGAGTTGGTCCCACACCACAGGATGCTGGGGGCTCAGTCCTGCGCTGGCTGGGTGGTGTGAGGCTCAGCCCCACACTGATGAGTCTGTGCTCTGGGGTCTGGGGCTCAGTCCCACAGTGGATGGGGCTGTGGGGCCCCATACCCAGCAGGTGCTGTCGGGTGGCCTGGCCTTCCCAGGGCTCCCATGGAGTTTCCAGCCTCTTGGCTGCTCAAATCACTCATTAAAACCTAATTATATTTTTTCCCTGGCTCAGGCTGTGTCTTTGAGGGGGCCATGCCCCAGGTTGGCAGCATCCTCATGCCCCTGCATGGGTGAGGTGTCTCCCCACCCACTCCTGGGACACCCACCTCATGGGAGGCATTGAGGAGGGGACACCCACTGTTGCTGTGCCAGTGAAAGGAGGGCATCTGCACAACGGTGCTGCTGTGGCCACCCTGGAACCATCCCCCGGTGCCTGCCATGCCAGGGCCCCGCTCTGCACCCTGTGTCCCACCATGGCCCTCTGACCTTGGGATGTCTGGGAAGTTTATCCTAAAAGTCCTCCTCCCAGCCACATCCAGCCCGTGCACAGGGTGGCTGTGGGGCACAAGGAATGTGAGGAGCACCATGCTCCTGGGCATGGGGTGATGATGCCTCTACAGTCCTGGCATATGGGTCATGCTGCCCCTGGGATTCGTGGCATTATGGATGCCTGGGATATGGAATTGCACTGCCCATGGGATCATGATGTTCCTGAGATGACAGGTGGCCAGGCATCAGATCAGGATGCTCTTGGGGTCATGGGTGCCCAGCCATGGGGTCATGGAGCCCAGGGCATGGGATTACAGTGTCTCTGGCACTAAGGAGCCTGTGGGGCCACAGTGCCCAGGACATGCAATCGCAGTGAGGGCACGATGGCACCCAGTCCATCTACTGCTCCTCACCCTGCCTGCCTGCACAGGGTCCTGTGGCACACTGCTCCAGGCTCGGGGCTGCTATCTGGTGACCAAGAGTCATTACCAGCTTCACTTAATGACACATTTATTGCTTCAGTGCTGCCAGCACAGGGGACAGTGGAGCTCATGCCTCAGAGTATGCCAAGAGATGGGCATGGGTCTGTGATGCTTGCTGCCCAATGAGCTGGCTTTCTGTTCCTTTTGGTGGAAGTGGTGGCAGATGTCACATTTGCAAGGAAGTCGTCCTGATGAAGAGGTCCCTTCTGCCCCAGTTTTGGGGCAGAAATCACCTAGAACACGACACTGGAAAAGAAGAGGAGAGCAGTGCTGGGCATCTCTCACCTGGGTGCAGGTCCAGAGTTTGGGGCAGGGGACAAGGGTGGGGGGACGGATGGACGGATGGATGGATGGATGGATGGATGGATGGATGGATGGATGGATGGGCAGGGGATGTTCAGGGGATGGGAAAGGGATGCTGAAACCTGAATAATCTGTGGCTGTGGGCAGCACCGTTCCTGCTCCATGTCCAGCCACGCAGGCCCTGCCACCAACACTGGCTTTAAATAAAACCTCCTCAGCTGCTCATTAAGCGGTGCTGGAGCCTGGGGCCGTGTCAGCTCCCATCAGCCACGCTGTCCATCTCCTCTGGTGCCTCGCACCTGCACGGCTCCACCGCCACGTGCCCGAGGGAATTTTAGTGCAGCTGGGTCCTGGCATCCCACGGTCAGGGCGGCTGCCAGCACCGTGCCTCAGTTTCCCCACAGTACGACTGCTCTGCTCCCCTGGCCTGGGTTTTGGAGTGACCCTGACCTCCAGCGTAGGTGCTGACCTTGCACATGCAAGGCCAAGCAGCATCCTTTTGGCTTGCTGCTGAGTTGCTGTGGCAACAGGAAAAGCTTGGCACTGTGTGATTGTTAGGGCTGGATCAGAAATGGGAAGTGCTGGGCACTGGTACTGGGGGATGCTGCATACCTGGGGGGCAGCTGGAGTGGCTGATAGAGGCACCTGCAGCTCATGGGGTGCAGTGATGCAGGGATGGATAGATGCATGGATGGATGGATGGATGGATGGATGGACAGGTGGATGGGTCAGTGGATGGATGAGTGCATAGAGCGATGTGTGGATGGATGGATGGATGGATGGATGGATGGATGGATGGATGGATGGATGGATGGATGGATGGATGATGGATGGATGATGGATGGATGGATGGATGGATGGATGGATGATGGATGGATGGATGGAGGATGGATGGATGGATGGATGGATGGATGGATGGATGGATGGATGGATGGATGGATGATGGATGGATGATGGATGGATGGACGGACGGACTGGCACCCTGGCTATTTCCCTCCTCAGCGTGAAGCAGAGTGGGTGCCCAGGGCTGAGTTTGGGTGGCAGATGCATGCCAGGCCCGCTGTCTGGTGACACAGGGGACAGCTGTGGGAGCACCCGGCGGAGCAGGGCTGTCCGTGCTGGCAGGGGAGTGCCACAGTGAACTGCTCGTTAGCTGACAAGTCTGGTGTGGTTACGGTGATGTGCATGTGGGCGGCCCCCGCTTTAGGCTGCCCCCTCCCCCCACGAATGTGCTTGCAGAGATGACAGATTTCATGCTAATCCACATTTATCCTGCCCTAATTACACTGCGGGAGGTGAGAAGCGAGCACCCAGGCTTCCATGCCAAGGGCTGGCATGTGCCCACCCCTGTCCGATGCCACCTGACGCTGCTAGCAGGGACTGGTACTGGCACTGTGCCCACTGCCATGGCACCAGAGACACGCAGGTGACCTCTCAGGGTGGCACCTTGCACGGCACCTTGCACCCCTGCCGCAGCTGAGGGGTGTCCTAGAGGTGCTACCTGGGCACCCACAGGTGGGCACTGGGTGGTGGCACCCTGAGGTACAGTGTGGCTGGGCATGGTTGGTGGAGCACGGGCCTGAGCTGTGGGCAGGTGAGGCCGTGCCGCGCCGTGCCAGGCTGTGCCAAGCCACCTCGTGTCGTGCCCATTCGACACGGCTGCGGCAGAGCAGGCGGCGTCCCATCCCAGCAACGCGCCGTGCACACACAGCACTTTAAATGTTTTATTTGGGGAAAGTGCTGTCGTTAGCAGGGATTAATTATTAAAATCGGAGCCATCTATAAAACATGAGTGGCCGCACGCGGGGCTGCGGGTGCACAGGCAGAGCCGGGCACGGTCCCGCCGCCGGCATCGCCCGGGGATCTGCTGCGACGGCAGCCGGGGATGCCGCAATGGCACCGCGACACCGGGTTCGGGCTCCCGGCGGCGAAGTGGGCGCAGGCAGCGCCTGCCGTGGGGTGGGGGCTGGACTGGGGACGGGCAGAACTGTGCTAAATCAGTGTTTGGGTGAGGCGGTGGTCTCGGTGCCAGCCGTGCCGGTGAGAGGTGGCAGCAGGCAGCCCGAGCTGTTTTTAGCGGCTGCCGGTGCTGGGCGTGAAGAGCAGCCGCCGCGGCACCGACGGGCCATTTTTAGAAACCGGCAAGTTTTGCTAATGATGGCTGTGAGCGGCGGGGGGCAGCACCCCCAGGCCCTGCTGCCCGGCCCCCGCAGCCAGCCCTGTCCCTCTGCCCTCCCCGCCCGGCCCTGGCACCTGGAACTGGGGCACCTGCACGGCCCGGGGCACCCCTGCACCCACCTGAGGCTCTGCTGGCCCCCGGAGAGCTTTGGTGCTACCTGGGGAGCTTCAGGGGGCCCTGGGAAGCTTTGGTAGTCTCTGAGGGCCTCTCCTGGTCTCTGAGGAGCTTTGGTGGCCCTCGGGGAGCTTTGGTGGTCCCTGGGAATCTCTGCTGACCCCCGGAGGAGCTTTGCTGACACCTGGGGAGCTCTGCTGTCCTCCAGGAAGTTCTACTTTACCCCAAAGCCTTCCAGATTATAAGGCACATATTTTTCTCCTTTCTCTGCCCCTGAGACAGCACCAGCCCTCAGCTGGGGAGGCTCTCCTCACCCCAGCACCCATTCAGAACCAGTGCCAGCCACGTCCCAGTCCTGGTCCTCTCCCTGGGGGCCAGTTCTCTGCCTTGGGGACAGTTCTCCCCCTGAGCAGCTTCCCTGCACCCTGGTCCCTATGGCTGCAGGTACTGCCAGAGACCCAGGGGACCCTCAAAGCTGTTTCAGTGGGAAGGGGAATCAAACCCTGATGCCATGGTGTCACTGTGATGCAGAAGTACACCGTGGAAAACAAGCCCCCTTACCCCATCAGGGCTCCAGGAACAAGGGTCAGCCCTGCATGTGACAAGGACCAAGCCAGTGGAGAGGTACAAGGCTTTTTGTACTGTCATCTACACGGGACAGGCCACATCAGGGCAGGCTGGCCAGGGACAAACAGCCACGATCAGTGGTGTCCAGCCAGGTGTGGGGCAACCCTGTCCTCACACACAGTGTGGTCACCGACTGGGATGGGCTGGCGGAGCTGTGGCGCTGTGGGGGACACCATACGCGGTGGCCGAGCTCAGTGGCTCTCTGGCTGTCTCCCTTGACGCCTTCCAGGGCACATGGGTGCCATGGGACACCTATGGGGAGGGCAGCCCTGCCACTGTGCACCGCCACTGCTGCTCATCCCAGTAAAGGGCAAGGGGTGGCGATCAGCAGCTGCACCGCCTCTTTTTCTCTCCCCCTTGCTCCCCGCCGGCCCCCCGAAAGGAGGGATGGGGTTTATTTGGCCCAGTTGCCGGGCCGACGTGCGCAATTATCGCTGATTGCCTGGCGGTTGCCATGGCGATGGCAAGCACGCAGGGATGCGGTGCCGCGTGGTGCTTGAGTCACGGACACGCCGAACACCCCCCGCTGCACCCCACTGCACCCCACCGCAGGTGTGCTGAACATGCATCCCGCTGTACCCCAGAACAAACAGGCTGAGCACCCCCCGCTGCACCCCCTGCACCCCCCAGCACCGCCTGGGCTGCCCCTCCATCCCCTCACCCGTCTGGGGCAGGGGGATACAGCCAGATCTCCCCCAGCTGAAGCAGCGGAGTATGGCCAGGTGTTCCCAGCCCGTGTCCCCCATCTGAGGCAGAGGTGTACAACCAGGTGCTGGCAGCCCCAGCAGCCCCACCTCGGGCAGCCCAGGCTCACCCTCTGCAGAGGTGCTGTAGGAAAAATCACCCCAGACCAGCCACGCCACCCCACACTCAGCTCTGGGGTGCATGGGGCAGCGGGACACGGCACTGTAAGGACAAATGCCATTGGGGTCAGCAAAACTCATTACCCCAAAATGGGGCACGGAGGGCACCAAGATCTGAACCAGAGTCAGGACCAGGAGGGGACCACAGCACAGTGATGAGACCCTGTGGCCGTTCTGCCACGGGCAGGAGACTGGTGCCAGGAGCTGACAGGCACGAGCTGGGGTCAAGAACAATGGAGAAGTGCCACCACATCGCTCATGCTGCAAGCAGCCAGCGGGCAGCCCCGAGCCACGCGGGTGCCTGCCGGGTAATTCTGAATTACGCTCCAGGTCCCCGCGAGGTGCAGGGATTAATAACCGTGGTGCGCTGCTGCCAGCCGGTATGATTAAACTCTTGATTAGAAGCTCAAACTACAGAGCCCTGCTAATTCCCCCTGGTCTCACACACCCTTAATTACCCAGCACGGGTGACGACAGGGCTGGGGCTGGCAGGGCTCGGTGCCACACACGGGACGGGTGCCGGCGGCATCCCAGCGGGCTCTCCCTCGGAATGCCGGCTGGTCTGCACAGAGCAGAGGGCAGACGCTGCCTTTGGGACACTGGTGTCCCCCACCCATGGCGGGACGGGGCTGTGGGTCCCGGGAGAGGATGGCCACGCCCCTGTGGCGGCTGAGGACGCTGCGAGTCGGGAGGTTTGGGGAGCCGGGGTTTGGCGGCCGCCGGGGCAGGAGGGAGGGAAGTGGGGGTGCAGTTCGGAAGCAGCACCATATGGGCAGCAAATGCCAGCGTGTGGCACGCAGCCCTGGGGAGGCTCCGCACACGTGGCTGCCCTGCGTGAGGAGCGGGGGGCGAGGGGCTGGGGAAGGGACGGGTGCCCTGCTGTGCCCCGGGGCCGTGCTGCCCACCCCGGGCTGGGTCCCGGGCCTGCGCTGTGCGCAGAGGTAACAGAATCAGGGTGGCCGATTTCTTGTCCCTTTCTTGTTCCTTGCGCCCGGCTGTGGGACAAGGACAAACCCTGTCATAGGGACGTGAGTAGAGCCTTTGGGCCTGCCGCTGGAGGAGAAGTTGCGTGGTTCTCACTGGATGGTGGCACAAAGGCAGGAACATGTGTCTGCCCGTGTCTTCATGGCACCTTTTAGTGCCCTTAGGGGACAGAAACCGGTGATGCTGAGCCCACGCTCAGCTTCGCTAAAATCCTGCTACCATCCCATCCCATCCCATCCCATCCCATCCCATCCCA
>VWZP01005995.1:952778-975530 GCA_013396995.1 Dicaeum eximium | reverse complement strand
CCTCGCAGCTGCATGCCTGCAGGGCCGGCTCTGCCCGGGCTGCCGCCGCCGCCCCGCGCCCCGCCGCTGTATCTCTGGCAAATAAAGACCCCGCTGAGGACAAACTGAGACAGCACCAGCGCCGCCTGCCCAGTCTCTCTGTGGGGCCGGGGGTGTGCCACGCGTGCCGGCAGCGCGGCGCTGAGCGAGACGCGGCGGGCTGGGAGCGACACCGCTGCCCGGGCAGCGAGGGCAGCGGGATCCCTGAGCGCTGCCGCCGGGCAGGATCCCGGTCAGGATCCCGGGCAGGATCCCGGTGCCACCGCCGGGCTCCGCGGGGCACGGGCCGGGTGGGCGGGGCACGGGGGGCGAGCACAGGCCGCGCCCCTCAGCCCCGCCCCACAGGCCACGCCCGCTCGCTCCAGCCCCACCCTGGGCCCCGGCGCGGTGTCCCCTGAGGTCAGTTCCGGGGCGGGCCGGAAAGCGCCGCGCCGCGGTCGCGTTCAAACCGCGCAGCGCCGCGCGGCTGCTCTGCCCCGGGGCCGCCACCCGCTGGAGCCCCCCCGGTAACCCGCGCTGGCCGCCCGAGCTGCCCGGCCCCGCCATGCCCATCCGCGCGTACTGCACCATCTGCTCCGACTTCTTCGACAACGAGCGGGACGTGGCGGCCGTGCCGTGCGGGCACACCTTCCACCGGGCCTGGTGAGCGCCGGGGCGGGCGGGGCTCGGGCCGGGCTGTGGAGTGCCGCGGGCACCTCCTGTGGCTCCGCGCGAGGGCCGTGAGGGGCTGCCGGAGCTGCCCGGGCTGTCCCGAGCACTCGTGTGAACGGGCTGGCCCAGGAGGCGCTGGAGTCGCCGTCCCCGGAGGTGTTTGAGGAAGGACTGGATGTGGCACTGTGACATGGTGGTGATCACAGGTTGGACCCGATAATCTCAGGTCTTTTCCGACCTGACTGATTCTGTGATTGTGTCGCTATGCTCCCTTCTCTAAGAGAGGCGGTGTCACAGGGCGTTTGGAGGGAGCGGTGTTGGGTTATGGTGAAGCTGCCCTGGTAATGCCATGCTTTTCTAGGACTGTGTTGAAAGGAAATAGTTCTTCTGAGGAAATAAACTTTGTATGTGGGGAGGGCGGGCGTTTTCTTTCCTGGCTGAGGTGCTTGGAGAGGAGTGCGGGTGTGATTCTCACTCGGCAGCGCTGCTCGGGCCTGCTCTCTCCAGCAGCCGGCGGGGCAGGGAGAGCTTCCAAAGGTAACCTGCCGGCTCCAAATCATTACCCTGCTTCCAAAATAAACCTTTCCAGTGTGACGTGATGGCTTGGTTGCAGAATGAATTAGTGGCTCTCCTGAGGAGCCCGGCGAGTTTGCGTTCATCGTGCGGGAGCAGAGCCCAGCCCGGTGGCCCTGGCTCGCAGATCCGTGTTCGGTGGCACCCCTGGAGCTGGCTGGGCCGGGATCTCAGCGGTCACATCCTGGCACAGCAGCTCGTGCGTGCATCCGCTCGCTCCTGCGAAGCTGCGGCTGTTCAAAGCCCGTCTCCCAGAGAGATCTCAGCTCTGCAAAAGCTCTGCCCTGGTAAAGATAAGCTCACATGCTAAATTCAGCCAGTAATTGTCTTGGAGATGCGGGTGGAGCATGCCTGTGGAGCATGGAGCTGCTGCTGGCCACAGCGCTGGACCGAAGGTCTGCAGTTCTGCTGTAGTGTGTGACAAGGAGTCATCCTGCTGGAGAGCTGGGGTGGCCCCTGGGAGCAGTGCTCCAGGACTTTAAGGATTTACTGTATATTTTCTTTTCTTTCTCAGCCTCTTCCAATGGTTCGACACTGCCCCGAGCCGGACGTGCCCGCAGTGCAGAAACCAGGTAAAGCTGTCCCCTGGGCACACCTGTGGCACTGCCACGGCACCAGCCAGCTGTGGCCTGGGGTGGTGCTGGGAAAGGCTCATGGTAAAAAGCAGAGGGACTTTCTGTCACTTGGCACTCCCCAGAGGCTGAGAGGATGAATTCCCCTCCACAGCCCTTTGGGTTGCAGTGGGCTGAGGGTGCCCTCCTGCTGTCTGCACTGCAGCTCCTCTCAAATGGGCTGTGGGTTTTCACAGCTTTTACTTAGGCTGGGTAAGTATTGGCATGGTGACAGGAGGGGCTGCAAGGGCTTAACAGGGACACCTGACTGGTGTTTCTGGTGTGCCCAGCCCATTGCTGTCAGGTGAACAGCCCGTTCTGCTGCACGTGGGCCTTACAACCCCTCCTGGCTTAGCAGTACTCGACCCTCCCTTGGGAAGAGCGATGGCTGGGGAGAGAAGGAAGGATGTGCTCTGCTTCTGAGATAGAAAGCTGAGGCTTGAGTTTCTATTGGCTTAGCTGGGACCTGAACATCTTTGAAGTCCCTTGTGTGACCAGCCTTCATGCCACCAGTAGGTCTTGGCACGCAGTGGCTGCAGGAGATGTTTCCTCGCTCTCAGATGTAAATTTTTAGCCAGCTGCTGCTTGGGTTTATTCTGTGTTCGTGCTTCTTTCCTCCTCTCAAGGTCTTGGCCCTTGTTCCTTCCCTGACTTGTTGATTCCCTCTGTTCTTCTCTGCCTCTTACATCTCTGGGTTACCATGGAGTTATCGCGAAATAACATCTTATGTGGCAGTAACCATGCAATTAACTGGTGTCATGACTGTATATAATACTTAAAACACAAAGCTCTAACTGCATGGGGGAGGTGTGGAGAGCTATCAAATTCAATTACAGCACCTTCTGCCTGCAGAAAGCAGCACGTACTTCTGTCTTAGGATTTGGCATCATGTTAGCTCAGCATCAGCTGCTTGGGGCTGAGCTGCCAGAGAACAGACTGCGCTCGATTCAGAAATGTCTGAATCTTTCTGCTGCAGCTCAGGAGCTTGGCTGGAGTCACACTCCCAGAAACTGAGTGGGGGGTCTGCTGCTGTGCTGTTGAGCCAAAGCAGAGCATCACCACTAATGGTGTCAAACACGTGATCTGATTTGCCTTTCATGGCCTTGTCACAAGACAGTACCTTCTCCCCCTCCATCTGTCTTCCGTATCCGTTGTTTCCATATTTGTGCTCATCAAACTCTTCTGTCTCCTGTGTTTAGGTCAGCAAAAGACACATCATCAATAAGCTGTTTTTTGATGTTACTCTGGAGGAGCAAGCAGCACCGGATGCCGAGACCTTGCAGGTAACTTGACAATGGAGTTCTTTCCTCACGTGATGCTTCAGCCTCCTGGAAGGGTGGCCTGGCCTGCTGGTCCTCTGCCAGCAGGTGCTTCCCAAGCTGGAGCTTGCTGTGTTCATGTGTCTGACCTGAAGCATAGCAGTCTCTGTGGTGATTTAGCATTCCCTCTGACCAAATCCCATGTGGTTACTCAAGGAGCCTCCTCTACTTCCTGCTCTTCCTTCTGCTTCTTGCTTTACCTGGAAACCTCCTGAAACAGCATCACATCGGACTGCTGTTCCTCCCTTGGGAATGAGGGTACAGAGCTGTTCCCAAAGGCAGGAGAAGGGAAATCCCAGATGCAGGGAATTGCTGCTAGTATCTGTGGTGCGGTTGTGCGTGAGCCCTGCTAACCCCTCTGGAAAGAAGGAGCCATTGGAGAAAGTGCCTCCTCCCTTCTGTGCAGGGAGGTTATTGTGCAGATTAAAGGATGTGGGGCAGGGTGATGATGAAGTCATGATTCCCAAAGAGAGATTAGGAAAGGGACTGCCTGAAGCCATACCAGCAGCAGTGAACAACGTGGAGGCTGAGTCCTGGCAGGATCCTGGCTGGAGCTGGGATACTGGGTGGTGTGCTCCAAGTGCCACCTTTGGGTGTGGAGAGTTGGGTGTAACTAGGGATAAACACAGAATGGCTGTTCCATGTTCTCCTTTGTGTAGTGTGGATGAAACAGGGCTCCTTCTGTCTTGGAATTATCTGTTCCAAAAAAAGGGTGGCCGGTTGACCTTGGTATAACGGGATTCTTGTACCCTCTTGTGTTTAGAAGCAGCATGTGCAGCAATTACCATAATTAGCAGTTGCCATGACAATTCTATAGGTACTTTGTATGTCTTTAAAATAAAGCCAGCCAGACTAGAACGTCAGTAGCACTGTCTTTCTCCAAGAGCACCAGTAACAAAACTGAAGACCAAAGTGTGCTGAGGAATGGAAAAGCATCTCTGGGCACTGGGAGCCGCGTGCCCTCGCAGCAGATGAACATTTCCTTTTGTACGTATTGAGATCTGTTCTCACGAGTGTAATGAGATGAGTGACTTGGAAATGGGTTGTCTGGAGAGGATCGCCCTAGAAAACCTTCCTGTTCTCTCTCACCCCCACCCCAGGATCCAAATTGGGCTCCCCCAGCCTTCTGCTCCAGGCAGGCTGTGCAGAAGTGCTCCCTTGCTCCAGGGCAGGACTGTGGAGCTGCTCCTGCACAACAAGCTTAATGGCAACTCCTCCTGCTCCTATAAATCCTGTGTGTATGTGTCAGAGCAACATCTAGCTTCGGTGTACAGCCTGCTTAATGATTTCTGAGGTCACCAACAGAAAGAACCAAATACTTCTTGGGTAAATCAGCATCATTAGCTTGTGTGGGTATTCACTGCTGTGTGTGCTGTACAAGTTGCTGCTGCAGCAGTTTCATGTGGTGTGCTGCCTCGTTATTGGGGGACATGGAGTACCTTAAGAAGACAGATGCCTTGTTCACAATGGGTGAGGGACTAATGTCCACCTAGATGTGAGGTCTGTCTGATTCTGGCCAGGCAGCAGTTCAAAGCAAACACATGGTGGGCCAAGCCTGCGCTCTTCAGAGGGTGAGATAAGAACTTCTGGCATCCTCAGCCAGAATCAACTTCATCTGAAGAAAAAAAAAATTTAAAATCCAGGGTTTATGATGAACCACTGCCTGGCCCTCCAAGAGCCTGGGCATAAGGTGGTGTTCATCTCTGTAATCAACTGGAGCTGTATGTGTACAGCCCACAGCTGTCTTGGATTGAGCATTTGGTCTCCTGCCATAAAAAGGATGTGCTAGAAAGCAAAGTGTGTAGCTGTGGTCTGCTTGTCATCTTGGGGTAACAAGCTTGGGGATTCTCTTTGGAGAGCCAGTCTTTGGCACCCAGTGAAGTGGTCAGAAGAGCTCCCTCTTGATCTAAAACCCTTCCTGTTGTTGCAGAATTAGCCAAATTATCTTTTGAATGGTAATTGTCTTTGTTACTGTTTCTCACTCTTGCTGTTACTCAGAAATGTTTACAGTCAAAGGAATGCTGGGGCTGCTTTGCTTTCCACCCCCAGGCTAAAACTTCAGTAGAAACACCAGAGGGAACCTGGATCCCTCGAGTAGCTGCAGCCCACAGGCTAAATGTCCAAGTATGTCTTTCATTACTGAACCTGGGTTTAGCCTATATTAAATTTAAAGATGGTCCTTGTGAGCAGAGCAGTCTCCATGTGGCTGTTCCCAGAGCAGGAAAAGGGTGAGTTTTGGAGTGTAACACCTCAGTGAGTCTGTCAATAGCTGCTTGTCATCTGGGGAGCGCAGAATTCTTCCAAATGAGATCTCAGCTTGCTGAAGAGGAGGTGGAGGGATGATTCCTGCCTGTAAACCTGCTGGGGAAGGTAGAAGCCTTGGAGGACAGCTGTCTGTTTGTGGTCAGGATACACTCGTTTGATCTTGGGAAAATGTGGTCTTGTAAAGCAGTCTGGCAGAGAGAGGAGAGAAAATTGGGAGCAGCTTTTAGGAGCTGTGGTGGAGGATGAGGGATTTCAGATTAAGTTGATGAATGAGGTAATGTTACATAGCTGCCTGAAGTAGCCCAGGGTTTCTTTGCTATCATGATAATTAGCACATCTTGTGAGCTCACTAATCGTTCCTGAATAGGACTCTGAGGAAGGTACTTCAGAATAGTTCCTGCAGCAGAGTTAATTCCACATTAGCCCTCCAGCAGTTGTGCCCCTTGGGGCAAATCCCAGTCAGCTCTGCTAGGCTTTGCATTTAGTCCCTTCTGCTTACCAAGCTTTCCATCCCACACTCTCTTTCCTGCCTGTATTGTCACTGGCAGAGCCTAGCTCCGGTCCGTCAGAGCCCTGGTCACTGCTGGTGCTATTCTCGGCTCAGATTTGCATGTAGCATTCCGGGTTGCACAGATTTGTGTGCCTGTGTTGGCATTTTATTGTGGTTTTATTCCACTGCAGTTCCTGCCTGACTTATGTGCTTTCCTCTGCAGTTCTCTAACACAGCTTTTAAAGTCATCTTCTGTTGACTCTTTCCTGCATATATTTATCTCTCTGGTTTTAATTTTAAATATATATATAGATATAAATAGCCTCTCTTTTTAACCTCTCCACATTTCCTTTGGCTATTCGCCAGCGTTAAGTTACATCACTTCACTTTCTCTAATTTAAACTACAGGGCATCTGCTGCCTCTTTCTGATCCTTGATGAAGGCGTTAGAAATAGTTGATGTTTCTCAGACCCTTGTGGTACCCAGGAGATTTTGTGCACTCTCAGTTGGCATGTTACAGATTGGTTTCTCACTGATCTGTTTCCAGCCATTCGATTGAGCTGTTAGCTCATATCAGCATGCTGAACTGCAGTGACTTCAGTGTCTGTCAGCATGTTTCAGTGCATGCTTGGTTACCTTTTCAGGTGTTTGGATTCACCCTCCTGTCTGCCACCTGCATCTGATTAAAGTTCACTTCAGTTTAAAGAACTCTCAGTGATCCAGTTAGTCTGGCAACATCCCTCCCTTACTGCCTTGTTTAGGTAAAACATTATAAAAATTGTTCTTGCCTGATTTCCTGTGTCTCCCTGAGAGCCTTCCAAAATTATTCAGCTAAAACAGGATGACTGAGTGTGAGAAACACAAGGTTGACAAGGCTAAGATGATCTTCTCTTCTCCCCCCGAAGAATGCCAGTTGGAGGTGCTCTTTCTGTTCCCTGTGATAGTCCAGGCTTGTAACTCTGTGCTTGTTGTTTCAGTATTCCCAAAAGTCCTGCTGGGAAACCTCTTGGGTCTTTGTAAGATCTGATGAAAGTATCTCTCTCTGCAAGGCGTTTCCTAATGGGGTTCTCTATGTTGTGTTTCAGAATGAACTGGACATGGTGAAGGCCCAGCTCTCCTTGAAAGGTGAGTTCCTGCTGCCTGCAGGGGATCAGCAGCCCCCAGTCAGCAGCTCCTGTGCTCTACCTGTGCCACGTGGCTTGCCCAGGTCTGAGGAACCCCTGTGCAGAGGCCACCCCTCTCTGAAACCGAGGGCATGGTTCAGGCTGCAGACTGTTGCACTAGAGCAACCTTTTCTGAGGCGAGAACACCTACAGTGATGCAAAGCTTACATGACAGAGCCTTGTATGGCCACAGCCTGGCCCAGTCTGCTGTAACTCAGGAGTTCACTGTGGGTTTAGACAAGCAGATGCAATTTTTTTGCCCCCTTCCTAATCACAAGCTTACAGAATTGCAGCAAAGTTCTATCCAGAGCAGGCTTGAAAGCAAAAGCTTTGGTTTGCTTGCTTGGAAACTCACAGCTGCATCTGGCAAAGGCTCATTCCCTCCAACAGATGAGAGGGTGAAAGTGGTGTCCAAAAGCAGCAGTGGAAAGGCTTTGGATTTGTTTGGCTGTTGCAGTGCCACATGTGTTGCGCGAAGAGCAGACGGAGTTCAGTGGGCACGCACTTCCCATCTTCCCATCTTTAATTTTAGAGGATGTTTGAGGGAGGCAGGAAAAGCAAAAGCCCTGGAGACTTGTCGATGGGTTTTAAGCATCGTCTGTAGGCAGCCTGTCATCAGAACATGAGTCATGAGCAGCAAAAGGAAAATGTCAGTCTAAGTGACAGAAATCCTAAAACATGCTAGCAGAAGGGGAAAAAAAAACGTTTAAAGAATGCTGGGGGCTCACCCACGCCCCAAGAGTTGTCTTCCCTCTGCGTTCCCTGCATGCACGAGACAGACGTGAATAGCCAGTAGATTGAGGATTCGGTCCTTAGCCTGAGAGCAGAATTGGATGGTCTGCACGTCTCTATTCTGAGGCCTGTTCTCCTGCCAGCTTGGTTGAGTTTAGTGACTTGGTAGAGAGCCAGATCTTCTGGGGAAGGTGGCTGGGATTCTTGCTAGGATATTATCCAAGAAAAACTGCTTGAAGGCCTGCTAATCTTCTTGGCTTCTGGTGAGTAGAGGTTGGATTTGACATTCCCTGTCCCATTCTCTTTTCATACTGGAAATGCGAAGCTCCTTCCCACCTCCTGCCTCCTTTGCTGTGGGTACTCTGCTCTCTGCTGGTTCCTGTGTATAAGTTCTGGATGTGAAGCTGTGCTCTGCTCTGTGTGCTGCAGAGGAGCTGTCAGGCTCTGATCAGCCTGCAAAAGGCTCGAGAGGTGCCGAGCTCCGAGCAGACCCAACAGGCTCTGTGGGAGGCACTCTGAATGAGCTGAAAACTCATTCCTGCAGCACGGAGGGATTTGATTCCTGCCATCTGCCTCTGGGCAGCTGGGAACGGAGGAGGGGGAAGCCCTAGCTCTTTCAGTGGGTGTGGAGTCCCTGCAAATGCAAGGGAGCGTCTCCAGGCACTGCCTCTGGTGGGAAAGGGTTATTCAGATCAATGGAGAAGCCACCCGCATGCGGCTGCTGGAACACGTTCCTCTCTTGTTCCTCGGTCCCACATGGCTCTTTTGCTCCCTGATTGAACAGTGAAGCTTCACTGCAGGTCATGCTTCCACAGGATGTGGAGACAGAATTTGAAACTGGATAGCTTGCAAGGAGAACAAGATTTTTGGAAAGGCACTCTTTGGCTCTCTACTATTTCCAGGCTGGTGCCACAGGCAATTTTAGCAAAGACTGAAGATGCTGAGCTGAAGATTTTGCCCTGCCCTCAGCAGGGTTAGATGGAGGGGTTCCTGCTTTCCCTCATTACCCAACTGCTTTGAGCTTCTTGACAATGCTGGCTGTTCCCTGCGTAGGTCTGGCAGCTCCTGTTGTTGCATTGTGAGCTGTCCTTCCCTTATCTCCAGAAAACAAATGGAAATCTGGTGGTGGTTTCCACTACCTTCTCTCTGGTGGTCAGAGGCATGTGCTTTGCTCCTGGATTTCTGGGGAAAGGGACAGCAGGATGCAGAGGTTTTGTGACCTGCAAAAAGTGGGCACTTGGGGAATCTAATTAAGTTGTCATGTGTCCTGCAGTGTCCCCAGTGTCACTGCCTCCTGCCCTTTGGTGTAGCTGCTGTGGTTGGTGAGGGCACATGCAGCAGTTTGGTGGACCCCTGCATACAGCTGCCCAATGGCCCCCAAAGGGGTTCCTGACATGTAAGATTCCATGTGGAGAGGATGGATACAAAGCTCTCTTCTCTATGACAGCTTGGTGTAACTCAAGAGCAATTATTTCCTTGTGCAAGCCTGGCTTTGAGAAAGCACAAGAGTTAAGATACATCATCTTAATGCTAGCAGGACTGGCACTGGAAAGTATTAAGGGGAATTTTTTATCTTTAGTAAAGAAATCTTGAAGCCTGCTGGCACTGAGAGAAGCAATTGCTCAGTACAGACCCTGGTGCAGACACCACTTAGAGAAATGGCTCTCTCCAGGAATGGCCGAATCCTGGCAGCCTGGAGCTGAGCCTGCAAGCTGTCTGTGTGCTTCTGCTGCTGTGCTGAGTCTGGGTTACCAGGCCATGACTTTTTTGTTTCTTCATTTCCAGAGAAAGAAAAGCGGGAATGCCAGGCTGTTGTGGATGGGCTGAGGGACACTCTGGATGTGCGCAATGCCACAATAGAGTCACTCCAGAAGATGCTGGGGGAGACAGAGATGCTGTGCTCCTCTCTCAAGGTACCCTTCCTGTCCCCAGCAGGACTGACCATCATGCAGTCAGTGTTAGTTCTTTTGAAGATCTCTGCAGATCCTGCTAATAAAGAGATTGTGCTGGTGAGATTTTGGGTCTGGTGCCTGGATTTTCATTTTGGTTTGATTAATCGAAGCAAGTGCTGTTGCTGGACTCAAGGTCCTGTTTGTGCTCTGCCTGAGGTGATTCAGAGGCATAAAAAGCCTACAGGCCTGTGGTTTGTGTACAGGTGCTCAAGATAGAGGTATCCCTGGTGAGGGAGAAATGCCAGCCCAGCCTGAGGAATGTGGCTGAGCCTTACTAATGAAGTGGCAGTGCCGGTCATAAAGGTGGTAGCAGGGAATCTAGTGTGGGAACGAGCCCCAGCACCCCGTTGCTGAAACACTGGTTCCCTGAGGTAGAATGTTCTTCTGAAATGGGTTTAGGCCAAGCGGGATTCAAGGAAAATTAGTTTCTTACTTTGATCGGGGGGGAGAAATCAAACTGAAAAATATGGAGGGGGAGTTGCAGGCTTCAGCTGAGTGGGATCTGATCCAGCTAACTCTCCTGTCTCTGTTCTGTTGCCAGGGCTTTGCCTCAGTTAGGTTAGTAATGTTGTGAAGTCCAGGCATCAAATATTCCTGTTGTGCTTCAGTGTGCAGTGACTCAGTGTGTAGTCATGTACTATGCGTAAACAGCAAGAGGAAGAGGGTAAGAGCAAGAGCAGCTTTGTTGGGATGTCTTGGAGCAGCTTTGCCTTGATGCTGGGCTGGGCAGTCTGTGCTCTGTGAAGGTGATGTGCCTGTCTCAAGAAGGAGGGGTTGTGAGATGCAGGCTGGAAAGTGGGATAGGTGTCTACTGGAATTCCCACGCTGTCTGACCCAGTATCCTAAACTGCGTTGTGCTTCTTTACCTGCAAGGCCAAGTGGCCCAGAGAGAGCTCATAGATGTGTGGTGGTGCTGTCATGCTATATGCAACCTGCAGCTGGGCTCTTTTGAGAGGAAGCATCTGGGAGATCTACCTGATACTAGGACAGAAAGAGTAAGGAATTAGTGCCAGGCAGGCCTCGCTGTAAGCCAGCACAAATTCTTTTGCCCAACCATGGGATTGTATCCAATCTGCTTGCATGTAAAGGCAGCCTGGAACCTGGCCATGCCATAGATGCTGGTGTGATCCTGGATGGGTCAGTGTCAGGATACTTCTGATGCCCCCTACTCGAGCAGAAATAACTGTGACTGTGGAAGCCAGTACTTGCTGCTCAACTCAGCATCTCAGTGCTTGGTTTCCCTGCCTTGTCACCTCTGGAGGAGGCTCTGTGCTTATCTTCTCTGTAGCAAAGCCCTCTCTGTATGCTTAAGTCCCTTTAATGAAAGCTGGGCAGGGCAGAAGGATTAGGGACTGGGGGTATCTTTTCTGTGGCTTTTGGGGTTTCCCAGCTGAATGCCAAGCACTGTCTTAAACTGCATCATTAAAGATTAAAGCACTAAACTTCTGCAGTGAAAATACAGGCTTAACTCGCTGTGACGCAGGTTAAGGCTGCAAGCTGGTCCTGTCTTCTGCTGGCACTGTCAGTTTGCTGCAGTTTCAGGCTGGCTGAAGCTGAGGACTCTGCTCTGACTGGGCACAAAACACTGCTATGGGGGTCTGAAGTATTGAGAGTTCTGGTTAGGGAAAAGCCAAAGGCAGGCTCCAGTTTAACAAGAGTGACACATGAGCAGCAACACTCTCCCTCCTCAACTTCCCAGTGGTTTCACAGCTGTTTGGTTTCTGTGGCAGGAAGTGGATAAAATCCTTGAACTTCTGTGTGGGAAGGAGCTTTACATGGCAATGATCTTTAGCCAGGCCTTTCCTCAGAATCAGCACTGTGCTGAAACCAGAGCCTTTCAAAGTTGCTGTGCAAGGTGCCCAGGCACACACAAACCGAGACAGCGCAGATGCATCAGAATGGTGCTAATTCAGCTATCCCCATCCTCTGCCACACTGCAGATGTGTGCTTTTCCATCTCAGCTGAGGTTCTGTGTTACTGCTGGAGAGGCAATAGGCTGCAGTAGGCTTGCAGCAGGTGAGAGAAGTGCCTGGTTTGGCTGAGATCTCCCTCAGAAGAGACCCACTCATTCCTGTCTATGCTCTAAGCAGCTGATGGCAAGGAGAGTTGGGAGGCTGCAGCTGTGGATGGAGAGAAAGGCAATAGCAAGGTTTGCTTGCTGTGGACTCTCTTGCTTTTGAAAAACAAATTGTCACCGCTGCGTACAGGGCACTGTGGAGCCCCTCCAGCGCTCCCAGCAGAGAGGGGCTGTGGCATAGGTTCAGCTCCAGCCTGGCCTTGTGATTAGCACTGACACCCTGCTGTGCTCACGGGGAGCAGAGCTGGGGGCAGGGGGGAGGGAGTCAACTCTCCATAATCCCGGGCTGCTGAGGTGGTGATAGCGTTTAGAGCTGATGTATGCTCCAGCTGCCTGCTGTGCGCATAAGCCGGGATGTTTCTCCTACAATCCCTGGACCCCTGCTAGTGGTCTGTGTGTGCTTGCTTCCCTGCAGAAGCAGATGAAATTCCTGGAGCAGCAGCAGGAGGATAACAGAAGTTCAAAGGAGGAGGCCCACCGGCTGCGAAAGAAACTGAGAACCATGGAGCGGTGAGATCCGGGGGGCTTCCTGGGCCTTGCAGGCTGGGCTGCACACCTCTGCCCTTTTTGGGAGTCAGGAGGGTCCTGCTGGGCCTGCTGCAACACCCACCTCTGCTGGATCATCTTACCTGTAAGGTCCGACACGGCTGCTTTAGCTGCCTTTGCATGCCTCTTGCCTGTGCTATGTTTGCAGACAGCTGCTCTCAGTACAGAGCAGCAAGGCAGGGTACTGGCCTCATCTCTAGTGCACTGAGCATGGCTATGTGCCATTTCTGTTATCAGAGGATGCTGGGGCAGAATGCCAGCCCAGGAACACAGTCAGCCACAGGGCTATAGGGACCAAGAGCTGGGCATCAGTTCCATGTGCAGTATCTGTGTACAGCTGCCCCTTCTCTAGTCCAAGCAGTGCTGCTTTCCCCTGTGAAAAGCCCTGCTTGAGGTGAGGCAGCTGTATCTCTTCTCCCATGACACCCAGAATGCCTGCAGGAGAAGCTCAGGCTGCACTAGCCCCTTGAGGGGGAAGCAGGGCTTTTGTCTCTTTCCCAGTTCTGTTTGTAATTCATGAACTGAGGTATGTTTTTGTTTGTGGTTTTTATTTTGTGCAGGATCGAGCTGTTGCTTCAGAGCCAGCGCCCAGAAGTGGAGGAGATGATCAGAGACATGGGAGTTGGGCAGGCAGCGGTGGAGCAGCTTGCAATCTACTGTGTCTCCCTCAAAAAGTAGGTGCTGCAGGCTTGGCACAGCTAGCTGGTGCTGTCCTGGGGGTGCCCAGGGAGAACCCTCTGCCAAGCACCGACAGGCATACGGGTTCTGCGGGGCTCTCACCACCTCTCAGGGCTTCCACTGGGCTCTGACTGACAGATCCTCGGGACCTAGTTTGGAGCCTGTCACACTGAACTGTTCCTCTTGTCACTGTAGTGACATGTGTGTCACCATGGGAACTGTCTCCAGAGTTGTCAGTGCACCTATGAAGTGATGATGATTATTCCCTCTGCTCTCCTCTCGTGCCTGGGGGAAAGCGAGCGGATGCAGAGCTCTGGGTTGTGCCCTCTGCAGCACTGCACTGTGCAGCTGTTGCCTCTGGCAAAGAGAGCCTGCACTGCTGCCCTCCCCTACCTGGATATCCATCTGGTCCTGCTGGGAAAAAAACACAGCTTTTTTTGTGTCCGTTCTGATGGCAGCTGAATAACTGCAGCTTTGCTACAAAGCTGTAATGAGGCAAGTGTCCCTGTGGTGTAATTGGGAATGAATGTGCATGGCCACTAGTGTGAAGTCTCTGAAAAGTCACTTAAAGCAAAGTCCTCTGATTGCTGCCAGCATGGAGGCTGTGCTTTGTTTTCTGTCTTTTTCACTGGCAACTCAGATGTCTCTGGCTCTGGTTCCCATTTTGCTGGTGGAATCAGGCATGGTACTCCATGCAGATTTTTTTCCCCTATGGTGTAGTGGAATGTGTGACACAGTGTTGGTACACTCACTCATCCTTGTTCCTTAAAGGGCATTGTGTCTCCTTGGCTTTCTCTGGTGGCTCTGCAGGTCCAGAGCTTCAATTTAAGGGTCTTGGCTTGTCTCTGAGAAGTTCTGGCTCAGCTGCCTTACAAACAGGGTGACTCTTTGGGTCTCTTTGCAGGGAATATGAGAACTTGAAGGAGGCACGGAAGATCTCTGGTGAGATGACAGAGAAGCTGAAAAAGGAGCTGTTTTCTGTCAATAATAAGGTAAAGGGAGAGTGTGAGTTGCCAGGGTGACATCTGGTCTGTAGATCCCTGTCCCTAACTGAGGCCCCAGGCCTCTGCAGTGACCCCCTCCCATGCTGATAGGTACAGGTGTGTGGAAGGGTCAGGCTGGGGTTTCTGGGCTCGTGGGCTGTCGTCAGGAGGGCAGTCTCTGGGGACAGTGTTGGGGCAGCATGTGCAGAGCCAGACAGAGTTTGGCAGGGAGCCTGTGCTGGAAGGCAGCAGCACACAGGTGCTCCACTGCTCCCACTGGGTTCTGGAAGTAGCAATTCCTTCATCCGGCTACACTGCTGAGTACTCAGCTGCCAGCTCTTCCTGCTGCAGAACTGGGCCCCTAAAGAAGGGGGAGGGGGTTTGGAGCCAGTATTAGTTGAGCAGGGCTTAGTTCTGGCTTGGCACATCCAGTCACACCCAGCCTTGTGCCTTCAGCCAGCTGAACTGGGCCAGGGCTCCCACATCATGCTGTGCCCAGGCAGGAGAGCTTCCCAAAGCACAGTGAGGACACACAGGTGGCCCTGCACAGAGCCTGCCTGGGCTGGTCCTGAGCTGGTGCAGAGCTTGGGGATGCTGCTGTGCCTCCCCTGCTCCAGGCCTGGCTGGGGTCTGTTAGCTCAGGTCAGGCAGGACTGTCTTTGTCTGTTCTGGTAGCACATCCCTGTGAAAAGAATGTGTGTACCCTCACTCCCCAAGGCACAGGTGTTCCCTGGGGCATCCCCGTGTCTAAGCCAACAAAGTGAGAAGCTGTGGGTGGATTTGGCCTACTTGTGTTACTCAGCCATAGCTGTTGTCCCCTCAAATGGAGAAGGAGGTTTTTAGATTGCTGTGCTGTGCTCCCCAGAGGAGTTAACCCCTACACAAGGTGGTGCTGCTGGAATTAGGCTGCTCCTGGCTGAGTCAGACCCAAGCTGTGATGGCCAGTGTGGGTCAGGAGGATGCGAGTCAGTGCACAAGGGGCTGCAGGCTTGGCTGACAGAGAGCTGACTGTACCCACAGCCCATGATCTGGCCCAGGCTCCTGGACCACTGAAGTGTCTGAAGTGGTAGCAGTCCACTTCCTGAGCCCTGCTGCTGTCATGCTTCCCTGTTGAATCAGGCTTGTCCATGTGCCAGCACTGCTGATGCACAGCCATCCTCCAGCCTGAGGTTTGTGATTCCTGTGCTCTGGTGTGTCCAAAGTCCTGCAGGAATGCAGAATGCAGCCACCAAGTGTTAGAGCAGGGGAAAACTCTTGCTGTCAGGCATAAATGCTGGGTGAGCAGCCCTGGACATCCCTCTGCAGGCAGCTTGTGGAATTGGGGAGGGATTGGATTGCACTGTTACAGAAGAGATTGGTCAGACTGACAGAGGAAAATTGACCCTTAAAACAGGGGAAGTAGCATGTGCTGCAGAGCACACTGCTCTCACAGGGCTCTGCAGTCCCCCTTAGCCAGGTAAGTGTAACCCACACTCTGTTGTGTTCTGCAGCTGCAGAAAACTACTTCAGAATTAGAGAAGACAAAGGAAGAATTAAAAAGCACACAGAAAGATCTGAAGAATGCAGACAAGGAGATCTTGGTGAGAATATCTTTGTTCATGGCCAGCTGCCAATTACTGCAGACTGGTCTGCAGCTGCAAAGCCAGGAGTTATGCTGGCTTTTGCTCAGTGACTAAATTTCCCAGCCTACCTCTGAGCTCCACCTGATGCTGAAAAGGGGCAAAGTATCTACTGCTAAATTTTTCCTTATCTCACTGGCTGCCTTCCCTTTTCTCTCCAGAGTTTGAAGAAAAAGATAGACATCCTGCAGGATACTCTGAAAGTCCCATCTGCAACCAGGGAAACACTCAGTCGGCTGGTCTTGGAAAGGTTAGTGAGCTGCATCCTCAGACACAGTACAGGCATGGAGATGACAGGTCCAAAGCCAGAGTTGAGAGTTTAACTATCATCTGAGAAAGCAGAGATGTACTAGTCTAGCAGGTGTTGCAGAAGTATGGCTGTTTTGTTCCTTGTATCCTTTTTCTTGTGGCTGATGAGATGATGTTTGGTTTACGTGGACAAAGTCTCAGAGGGTTTGGGTCAGGAGAGGGTGGAGGAATGGCCTGGGTTTTGACAAAGCCTTTGTCAATGTGCCCTGCCTGGGAAACATCCCTAAAGCTGCTGTTCTCATTGTTTTAGAGTTCGCCTTGTGATGAGCATGCACTGGTGTATGGTGACCAAAGATCTTAGTTAGGCAGAGGAATCTAGCCTGAAAAATGACAGCTGCTTTTATCCATCCTTTCTTGAGGAGCTTATGCCATTACCCCCATAGAACAAGCTGGGTTGTGTCTCTAGAGCAGCAGTGTGTCAGTGTGATTCCTGGGCTCTGGGTGCTGCTGTTACTGTGCTCAGCATTTGAGGGGGAGCAGTAATTTGGGACATTGAATTTAAACTCTGGGGTTCAAATTGTCCTTTCTTTGATGTGTAAGCAGAACAGGGCTCTGCTCCTGGTGCCACTGGTGTCTGAGCACTCAGTGTCATGGGGTGCAGCTCTGCCTTCCCCTGGGTGGCAGGCAGTGGCTTGGTGATTGATGCTTTTCTTGGCCTTGCAGCCCTGCTCCCATGGAGCTGCAGCATCCAAAGCTCCACCGCCCGGCCCACAGCGATGAGATCAATCTAGATGCTACGTACGATGTGGACACCCCTGAACACCAGCCCTGCACAGCTCCCTTTGGCCCTACAAAAAGGCAGAAGCTGGATAAAAAGCTGTGAGTTTTCCCTCCTCTTTCTGCTTCTAAAGGAGATTAAAGTCTCACTGCTTTAGAAGTTGCTGTGTGAGATCAGATAGCTCTCCAGCTGCCTGATGGCATGCTGCAAGCTTTGTCGTCATTTGCTTGGCCTTGTCTGTCCTTGCCAGTTCCACTTGCACAATAAATCTCTGCTGATTTGCTCCTTGGGCTCCTTACAGGCCTCCTGTGGTAAATCTGGCGAAGAAAGTTCTGAAGGAAACAGTGGAGGTAAAAGGACTAATCTTGATTTTTCTGTGTCACCTCTTTGATTCCGCTGTTAATGAGCTTGGAATAAAGAATCTATTTTCTCTCTTGTGGCCATAGACCAGCCCATCTGTAGAACCAGTCTGTGCTTCAAAGTGTTTTCCTTGATGGTCTTGTAGAAACACTTTGCTGCCTCAGGCCTCTTGGAACTGGGCAGGAGAAGGGAGGGTGGGGACCCACGTGCTTGCTGATGATTCTGCCCCAGATGTGCTTCACAAACACCACCTGGAGCTGACCACAAGGGCTGTGGGGTCAGCTGAGGTGGCTGTTCACCCAGCTTGGGGCAGTGTCCTGCATCCTGGGCACTGTTCCACATAAGCCCCAGTGAGAGGCTGGAAGCTGCTGGTTTTCAACCTGACGTGTGTTATGGCAGTAACCATTACCTCTAATAGCTGTCTGTGTTATTATGTATCTGGATGTGGATTCCATGCAGCAGATTGTGCTGGTTAAAGGGCTTTTCTTGTTATTTTGCGGGACAGAACGGGGCAGATGATCTGGAGGATGATGCTCTTAAAGGACTCTTGCCAGCATTCATCAGGAACTCTTTTCTCTCCAAGAAGCCATCTTCGGGTGGTTTGCTGGGTTCCCACAAGAACATGGGCTCTGTAAGTATGACTGTCCAGTTGGTGAGTGTGCCCAGGGCTGGCACTGCCACCTCTGTCCTGAACTGACACTGAAAGAGGAAGTGAATGAAGCTTTTACCTTGCCACATACAGTGTGTGGAAAATAAATCTTGGAGCACAACCTGGCTACTTCCCAGTCCTGCAGAGCTCCAGGGATGACAGATGCTCATTCCCTTCCTGGCAGCAGACTAAGTGGCTCTCATGTCCTATTCCTCCACCTCCTTGGAGCTTAGGGTGTTCTCCTTGTATTCCTGAATCCCAGTAACAAAATCCTAAGCCTTTCTCAGTTTATATGAAAAAATGATCAATATTCCCAAACTTTGTTAATACCCATGGGTCTGTCTTTTTCCAAAAGTGAGCACAAGTACTGAGTGTTTCCAACTGCCACCCTCTCCAGAAGCTGTGGTCTGCAAGACTGCCCCTTCCCAAAACCAGCATGAGGAGAGGTAGCCAAGGCTCTGTGTGCTGCTCCAGGCTCATTTGTTTCTCTCTCCTAGGTGAGGACGGGCTACGATGGCATGGGAGGCAGGACAAAGTTCATAGAGCCAGTATCCTTTCCTGCAGCTGATGTGGCAGTACTGATGCTGTGGGCACCTCCTTTCTGATCCTTGTCTTTGGTCTCACCAAAAAACGGACTTGGGATCCTCAAGGAATGATCTGATTCCTCTGAATAAATCTGAGCTCAGCAAAGGCGTCAAGGACCTGAACGTGCTGAGAGCACTTGTGGCTGGTTCAGAGGAGTGCATCAGCTAGAAATTAGTGCAATTTTCAGGGACTGCCTGTGCCCTTGAGATCTTACAGCAGCAGTGTAGCACAGCCTCTTCTGGCTGTGTGCCTGCCAGCCCATGCAGCCAGAGCCCTCATTCCTGTGGGATGCTGCTGCTCCGCTGGGCTGAGCTCACCCCCCTGGGTGTGGAGCTGCTCCTGCCTTGGGATTGCTCTGCCATGGGAGGCTGCAGGCTCTGGCTGCTCTGCCTTCACCTGCACAGTGTCCTGGCTCAGGAGGTCTTGCAACTCAAATAGATACGCTGTTAACATGCTGGTTTATGTGCAAGGGGGTAGCATAGAATCATGGAATCATTAATGTTGGAAAAGAGCTCAGAGTCCAACTGTTAACGCAGCATTAACAAGCCCACCACTAACCCATGTCCCTAACCAACATGTCTGCATGTTTTTTGAACACTTCAGGGACTTCCACCACTTCCCTGGGCAGCCTGTTGCAATGCTTGACCACCTGTTTAGTGAAGAGAGCTTTCCTAATATCCAGTCAAAACCCCCTGTTTGGGAAATGTTCCCTCACACATGGGACAGGCATGTGTCTGAGCTCTGCTCCTGTGAGAAGGTAGCAAAGCCCATCCTGTCCTGCAGGGAGTTTTTCCTTGGATGCAGATATATGGCTGGGTCTCAGGTCTATGGTTCAGGCTGGACTGCAGCAGATGTTGGATCACTTGTGTTTCCAGGGCACTGATCTGTGTTTTCCTTGACAGTTTTACCTCCAGACAAACCTGGCAGAAATCCGTCCATTATCAGTTAGGAGCAAGAAGAAGGTCTCCAGACCAGCGTCTGCAGCTCCTGCATTTTCCTCCAGTAGCAGCCAGGCCAGAATGGACACTTTCCTGCTGTGAGAACCCCTGACTTCCTGGGAGAGGCTTGGAATAGTCTGCAGGGCAGAGCACACTTGCCCAGAGCCTGGCACGAGGCAGTGTGCAGCCACCACTGCTGTACTGCTCACAAAGCACTGATGCTTCCCTGTGGAGAACCCTGCCCTTGCAGCAAGCCTCTGGAGGCCAAGCCTCTGGCTAATGCCTGGACTGAGTTACCCTCAGTTGATGAGTTATCCTCATTTTACCATTCCTTCCTCCCTTTTTCATGCAGAATTAACAGGGTTTTCTTGCCTTCTGGCCTCCTCAGAGCTCTGCAGTTGCTGCTGCTTTGGGCTCTCTGGCACCAGGTGGAACTGCACTTCTTGGATGCAGCCACAAGCAGGAGGTGCAGGAAGAGTGTCTGGGATGTCAGTCTGGAGAGCAGCAGGAAGAAGGGACCTGGACCAGCTCCATGCCTGGTGTAAATAGTTCCAAGAAAGTTTACTGGAGGAAGACGTCTGTAGAGCAACCTGTGTGGTTGTCGAGTGTCTGTATATTTATCATGAAATTACAAATTTAACACCTTCCCTCAACCACAGGGCTGGGGAGATCCACAGGTGGACTTGGGAGCTGTGTTGCCCTGTCCTGTTTTGGGCTATGAAGTCCAGAGTGGTCTTGCAGGCTTGGCACTGAAACTACTGACTTGGAAGGAAAGTACTGGGCTGACCCCCTGCTCCACTTGGAAGCAGAGATAGGTGTGCTGGTGTGACCTGTGTGCTTGGCATATGTTGGTGTGAAACTTGTTTATTAATTTCTATTTTTTAATAAGAGTGTAGAATGTTTTTATTATTTTGTAATAACTGTTCTGCCTTTTGATTAGAGGGTTTGGAATGGCCTGGAGAAGTGCTGAAGAGTGGCTCCCTTCAGGGGAGGGGGAGACTGGTGGGGCTGAACCTGTCTGGGTTCTTCAGCTTGGAGCCCTGGATCACGAGATCCACACCTGAAGCAGGGCTGTCAGAGCTGCAAGGAACAGATGTGAGGCACCTAATAAAGCACTCTCCTGTACAAATCTGACCATTCCCTATTTCCAGCTGCTTCAGGCCAGAATCTGTAATACTGGACTGGCTAAAAACATGTTTTTAGGGAATAAAATATATTACTGTGTACACTTGTTAACATAACTGGCTTCTGAGCATTTTCCAGCCTATTGTACCTCTGGGTGGAGTGCTGAATGTAGGGTGATGCATGTGCTCAACTCTTCAGGTTCCTTTGGGCTGCCAGCCCTTGGGAGCCAGGGAAGGACAGTGGTGGGGTGTAGCCATGGGGACAGTGATGCCCATCCCCAGGGAAGTGAACAAGGCAAAGCCCTGCAGAGCGTGAGCTGTGTCTCACCTGCATCACCTGAGCCTCACTGCAGAATTTAGTGGAATGGGGGGAGAGTTTGGAGGAGCCGTGAGAGAGGGCTGGGAAAAAAAGCTTGAGGGGAAGAGAGGGGGGACTTAATCAAGCAAAGTGAATTCTGCAGAGGGGAAGCCTGGGACAGGGTCTGCAGGGAGCCTGCTGTGCGCTGTCCTTGTCCCTTTGAGGTAGGTATCAAGTGTCTGTAAAATGTGAGACTTGCGCTGGATCTCTCCAGTTCAGGAAGACCCTTCTAAGTGAAGGTTTGGATGTGGGGCTGGTGGGGAGCAGGACTTCCATGTTGGGGTGCTGCAGAGCAGGTGTTGTGTCTGCCCATGATGGGAGAACAGATCACAGGTTGAAAAGGGGTTTTGGGGTTGTTTTGACACCATGGCAAGTTTAAACTGAGGTTTGAGCACCTTGTCTGCACCAGCGCTGTTGCTGGTAACTGCTCCAACCTCTGCTGCATTCGAGGTGGATGTTCTGAGTCTCCTGTGTTCATGGGCCACATCACCTCAGGAAAAAAAGCAAAAAACCCAAACTTTTTTCATGTGTCCTGGCCACCTGCTAAGTCCTGGCCTCTTTCATCCACTCCTGCACTCTTACTTTCCATAACTTGTTGCTGCTGGGTTGTTTCTGATGTGTTTTTGTTCTGTTCTATTGCACATCTGTTGTCCTGCCCAGAACTGAAGCTGCTTTATTATCTTACTCAGTGCTTTCATATCCTCCGAAGCTCTTTTGCTCCCGTATTACACCTTTAGCACCCCTCACTACTCCTCGGGGGACAGCAGTGACCTCCAGTGCCAGCATCCTCTTCCCTGCGGGATAGGGAGGGGCTGAGCTCCCTTGTTCCTGAGGCTTGTCGTAGCCGGTTGCTATTTCGGTGCGCTCCGAGGTGAGGCAGGACCCGGTTTCCCGTTTATTTTAGGATTTAGCGCGTGTGTGTTGACTCACAGCCCAGAAAAAGCAGCCGGCAGCAGTGCCCGGGCTCGGCTGCGGCAGGGCTGGAGTATCCGGGGCAGTATTTGGTCGCCCCGCGGTCCCCCCGCGGTGGGGTCCGGGCCGTGGGAGCCGCAGGGTGGCAGCAGGGGACCGGCGGTGGCAGCGCGTCCCTCCGCCCGCGGGCACTGGCACCGTTAATTACCGCCCCTCATTAACGGCAGGGGGCGGGAGCGAGCGCCGCTGCTCTCTGACGTCACGGGCAGCCTCTGACCTCACACAGAGAGAGAGTGACCATTGGCTGAGCGCTGCGGGACCTCATGGAAAGTGGGCTGCTGGTTGGCTGAGACTGGCGCTTAGGGACAGTGTGGGAGCCCATTGGTTTGGCCCTGTGATGTCATAGAAGTGCAGTGGTGGTCGCTGGCTGGGCTCTGGGTGGCCTTGGGAAGGACAGGGTGGTGATTGGCTGAGCCTCCATCGCCTCATTAGCCAGCCTGTGACCTCACAGGGAGGCGTGCACTCATTGGCTGAGAGTGACTGCTGTGCTCTCATGAGGTAGCAGGGTGCTCACTGGACAGCAGCCTGTGACATTGCAGGACTGCCTGTGACCTTACAGGGAGCGCGACAGTCACTGACTGGCAGAGTGTGACATCACAACGCAGTGTGTGACATCACAACGGCGCACAGCACTCATTGGCTGGCAGACTGTGATGTTCTTAGCCCATGACATCATGGGGGAGGAGGGTGCTTATTGGCTGACATGGTGTGATGTCCTGGGGCAGCCTCTGACATCACGGAGGCCGCAGGTGCTCATTGGTTGTTAGGCTGTGACTGCCAGGAGCAGCACATGACTTCATGGAGGAGGGGACACCTCATTGGTCAGTGGTGTGTGACATCCTGCAGCAGCCCGTGACCTCATGGATGAGCAGGTGCTCATTGGCTGTTGCGTGTAACCTCATGCGGGACTGCACGCCCATTGGCTGCCGCCCGTGACGTCACGGCAGACGGGCCGCTCATTGAGGCCAGCGCGGGAGCTCCAGTGGCTCCCCCTGGCGGGCGCGAGCGCTGGCGCTGCGCGGCGCCGATTGGCCGGCGGGC
>VWZP01005995.1:865794-952580 GCA_013396995.1 Dicaeum eximium | reverse complement strand
CAGGGGCGGTGGGTGCCGGTGTGGGGCACGGGTGTGTGGGGACATGCGGGCAGGAGGGCAGCGGTGCCGGGGCAGCGGGGAGCGGTGCCCAGGGGCGGCGGAGCGGTGCGAGGGGTGCCGGCCTGGCGGGGCGGGGCTGTGTGGGGACACGCGGGCAGCAGGTGCCGTGGGGTGCGGGTCTGAGGGGCACTGCAGGCGAGACAGGAGTGCGCACGGAGTGCCAGCGAGGGGAGACACGGTGCGGCTGTGGGGTGTGGGCAGCGGGGAGAAGGCAGCTGAGGGACGTGCAGTGGCGCTCAGGAAGGTGATGGAGGCAGGTCACTGCTGGAGGGTGCAGCTCCAGGAGAGCTGGCAGGTCCGGGACACCCGTGGGTGCTGGGGAGGGCAGAGGTGCGATTTGGGATTTGGGATGGGCTGGGTGTGGAAGAGAGATGGAGTGCCCGGGGAGGAGTGTCGTGTTTGGGGGACAGGAGAAAGCGGGGTGCTGCCCGGTGGGCAGAGGTCCAGCAGCAAGGGAAGAGGCATAAGGAGAAGGGAGGGTGATTCAGGGCTGGTGAGTCTGGTCAGGATGGGGGGATGGTGCCTGGCAGCACATGACTGGGAGCACTGGGGCATATGAGCACCCCAAACGTTGCCACTCCAAATGTGACCACTCCCAAACGTGGCCACCCCAAGTGGAGCCAGCACCAAACGGGAAAGGTCGTTATGTAAGAGGAGGGACATGCAGCCCTGCCAGGAGTCATCGGTGCAAAACCTCGCAGAGAACTGCACCGAGCTGTTCTCCTGCCAGGCAGCACCAGCTGGGAGCGAGACACTTTGGAAGCGAGTGTGGGATAGGAGATGTTCCTTGAAAGAAAAAAGCCAATCCTAAAACATCATCCTGTATGAAAAAATAAAGGCGAGGAGCAGAAAGTTGCACAGAGGGATGCGGGGTGTTTGGCTCTCAGTGCGTGGCCAAGGCGGTGGCATTCTGGGCTCTTCGCCTCGCCTGGGCAGTGCTGCTGGTCTTGCCAGTCGTGGTGCTTCAAACAGGGAAAATCCAGGCAGGAGCCTGAGTGGGAGGCTGCAGTCCTGCCCGGCAGTGGGCTCTGTCTTGCTGGGCTGCGATCGCTGCTCACAGGCGCACCGTAACATCCAGTGGGCTTCAGGGATGCCACAGCTGTGGGCAGGCTTCTGTCTGTAGGATCCCTGTGAGCTTTCACACAGCGAGTGTGAAAAAAATATCTCTGAGTGAAACTGTGCTCGTTTTCCTTTACATTTTTCTCAGTTTCTCTTGCTAGAGAGTCACAACCCCTCTGCTTTGGATTCTGCCAGTGAAAAGTTGTTTGTAGCTCTTAGAACAATTTAAAATTAAATACCTGTGGGGCTGTTTAGGCCGCTGTAATGAGAGGAGCTGAGGAAGCCATACAGGTCTGCTGTCTCTGTCCAATTTTGGCACTGCTCCTCCATTGCTGTCCAGTGTCTGTGTTGCTGTTGTGCAGTGCTGGGGTTCCAGGGGCTTTTAGGTTCCTGGAGCATGCGGGGTTGGGGAGTGGAGGAGCAGAGTCTGTAGCACTGGCCATCCACGCTCCTTTCCAACACCAGGTTGTTTTTTCCGACCCTGCTCTGTGCCTCGTACACTGAGCTGATGCTCCTGCGCCTCCTGGGAAGCTGCTGCTGGGGAGCTGCCCTCCCTTGCAATTAATTAACGCAATTAAAGAGGTGGGCCAAGTGGGGCTGTGCTGTGGAGGAGCAGTGGGATGGGGATGATGCTGAGCTATGGCAGTGTTTAAAACCTAAGTGTGGGAGGGGTGTGGGGGGCTGAGATGACACTGAGGGATTTTAATTCAAGGTAGCAAAGTGGCAATGAAGGCAAATCAGGCCTCGAGAAGAAAGTCGCTTTTGTGAGGTGCGGGAGTGGGCACATAAGACAGACCATATGTTGTGAAAGGTTCAGCAGAGCACAGCATGTGCTGGCCAAGGAGTGAGTGTGCAGTGCAAAAGGTGCTGCTCCAGAAATCTCAAGTGACCAGAGAAAGTGAGTTTCTCTCAATATCAGAGCAATTTTTTTTTTCCTCTGAATTAAGTAACCTAAATTGCATGTAAGCCAGTGAAAACCATAGTAGTATGACTTTTCTGTGTTATTTTTCACTGTTTGCTTTATGTTACACAGAGAAATAGCCTGAATACCTTGTAGGGTCTACCCTGGATTTCGGGGTTTTGTGTTTGAATCCATAATAACAGTTTCTAAGGAACTGTGCATCCACTATGAAGATACTTCAGAGAGTAGAAACTGCAAATAGGAGCAGCATCTTCTCACTAGGTTGTAACATCTACCACTATTTATAAAGTTTGATTTTCTGCTTGCATGCTTTGGCAAGGCACGGGGGAGCCAGAGGTTGGAGGGAAGCTGGGAGCAGTGCTCAGCTGTGGGGTGGTTTGGCTCTGCCAGCAGGATGCAGCTCTGGAAAGGCCAACATGGTGCAGGGTTGCATTAGGCAAGGTGTTCTCAGTGCAGACCTCCCCCTTGTGCAAGGAGCTGCTGGAATCTCACCTGAGGAGGCTGTGCCTGGCTCTGGTACTCCAGCAAGGACAGGTTGAGTCTGAGGAGGGAGGGAAGTGTTGCTGCTGGTCTGCTCAGACAAACAGAGCCTCTAGCCTGAAAGGAGGTGAAAAGCTGGGGCATTATTAACCTGTAGGATCAAAGGAACCCAGACTGGTTGCTGATGCATTCGGACAGAAAGCTTTGTAGTGCCTGGCAAGTTCTGGTCCGTTCCTCCAGAAACCCCCAAGCAGAAGGGACAAGCTCATTTCATGGTGTGGATGGATGGATGGATGGATGGATGGATGGATGGATGGATGGATGGATGAAAAAGGCTTGGATGGCAGAGCAGGGATGATCCCAAGTTCAGCACTGTAGCTTGGGGCAGTGCTTTACATGATTGGTTTTCCTGGTAACCTGCAGAGAGACTTTATTGCTGCTTCTGATTGTATGTGCCTGATTTATGCTGGATTCATTCAGGTTTTTGGTCTCTGCTGCTCAGCTGTGGAGCTTGCAAAAGGCTCTTTTTGACACCTGGATGCATGAGCTCAGACTGAAGGGTGGGAGAGGGGAAGAAGGGCAGTCTCCTGGGAAGCACTGAGGACCAGCCACAAATTTGGGGGCTGTCTGTGGGAGCAGCAGTGCTTTCAACAGCTCTGTTTCTCTGGAGCTGGTGATGCACGTTGCAAGCAGCTAGGCAGGCTGCAGGCTGTGAGGCCAGGAGGGAGCTTGCTCCCATGGCACACTGGCAGAGGTGCCAGGACCTTTGTTTTCCACACTGTGGGTCACACCCCAGTATTTCTTCAGCCTCAAGGTAGGCTTGCTGTGAGCTGAAAGTTTTGAAGCGAGCAAGAGGGAATATCTCCAGTACTGCATGGTAGAGCCTTTGGCATGGGCTGTGAGCTCCCCCAGAGCCTTCCCTTGGCTTGGAACAATGGCAAGGCAAGTGCTGATCCTGTTTACCCTGCTGTACATTCAGCATTGCTCTCTTTGGCCGGTGATGGAGCTTGAAGTAAAAAATCTGGTGATAGGGAAGAGTATAGAAGAAACAGAACTGAAAGAAAGCCCGTTAAATCAGAGAAACTTTGGATAAACCACTGCAGTTTGGATGCTCCCTTTTAACCTCTCAGTAGCTCACTTGAGTGTGTTTGTTTGCTTGCCATAAAGTACCATCACAATGAGAGATAAGAAGTTTATGTATAAAGATAATTGTTTAAAAAAAGCAACTTTGCCTATTTCTTTTTAAATGGGCACTTTTCCCAAGCTTGCAGAAATGAGCAGTCGATGTCCATTTTCATATGACTGTGCTAGAAATAAAACCAGACTGTGTGATGGGAAGTCAGGCTGCAGAGAGGGCTCATGCTCACCTGCAGAGCCCAGAGAGCCAGCTCCATCCTCATTGCCATGCTCTACTCTCCCCAAAGGCTCTGAGCCCTGCACAGGATGGGGCAGAGGAATCGCCATCAGAGGCATTACTGGGAGTTTCCTCAAATATTAAAATAGTTTTTCCCTGGCTGAGCCAGGGACTGGCACTCTGGAAAAGCCTGCCATGCTTCTGCATTTATTGAGCATTAGTTTATTTGCTGCAAGACATTTGGAGGGTCAGGAGGGAACTTAGGCTGGGTTTAAGTGAAGAGGGGAAGAACAGATACACAATGTTTTGAGATTATTAAACTTGTGTGAGCAAAACAAAAAGCAGAAGGAGTAGAAAATGGTGTACATGATGGATCGAGTCAAAATATTTGTGGTGTTGAATCCCCCACTGGGCTTCAATTCATCTTCCCCTGTGATGGGCAGGTGGTGCTGGCTGTGACACCGTGCTTTGCGTACTTGTGATTGCTCTGACAGCAGCCATTAGGCCACTGAATCCAGACGGCACAATTCTGGGTGCTTAAGTAACTCCAAAACCTCTTCTGGGAATGTGCTCATCAATATTCAGTGTTTGGCATCAATTATTAATGCCTTTATTTCCAAAACAAATACACAGATTTGCAATCTGCTTCACAGGTTGGGGTTTCTCACTATGGAACCAGCCCGGATGGTTTGCTCTGGGCATGGATCTTTACCCCTCGCTTTTGCTGGGTGAGGGGCTCCTGGGAATGTCCCTGCAGTGTCCACTTCTGCTCAGAAAGGATTTAGAAGAATTTGGGAGGATTGATATCCTTTGCTGTGTTGGCTTGTGCTGAAAAGTTGGAGGAGTCCTTGGCTTCTTCTGTTGAAATTTAAAGCTACGGCAGGGCCGCTTCCTTTGTGCTGGAAAGCTGAGTGCTGATGGTCAGCCTTTTAGTGGAAGGTGTTCTGCCCATGGCAGGGGATTGGAACTTGGTGATCTTTAGGGTCTCTTCCACCCCAAACCATCCTGATTGTTCTGCTGATGCTGAGGAGGGGAAAGGCAGCTCAAGTGGCCACATCCATTGGGGCTGGTGGGTCCCTTCACATTGTTACTCAGGTTGAGCAGGCTTCTGCCTCTCCACTTCTGCTTCTCCAGCGTGCTGGAATAAAGCTGTTTCTTTTCTCTGCTGTGTGAATCGAGCACATATTTGATGTTTCCCATCATGCTCCAATTCAGTGCAAACAGATAGTCGGTGCTGTGGCATATTCCTGCAGTTTAGATGAGTTTGGGGAATACTTGATGTGCATCTGGAATGGCAGAACACCACAGCCTGCCTGCCACAGCCTCTCTGCACAGCCGTCTTCACCACTTCCCTGGCTGGGGCTGGCACCGGGGCTGGCCCAGCGTTTTCCAGCAATCCTTTTTTTCCAGCAGTCCTTTTCCAATATCAGGGCAATTTCCTAGCGTATGAGGTGCCCCTTGGAAAGGATGGGACAAGCAGAGTGCAAAGAGTGCTTCCCAAGAGCACTCAATAGGGTGATACAGTTTGATGGCGAAGGCCTTGTGGTTTTTCACTAAATGTGACAATCAGATTATCACGTGGACTTTGCTGTTGAGCACTGCTGTGCGGGGATGTTCCTTAGGTTTTTTTTGGCTAGTGAGTGACAGCAAGTGCTGATGGTCATCCCGGTCCCACACATCATAAACTGGTTTTTTTCTTGAATTTGGTATCATCACTGTTGAGCCATCACTATGTTTTCAAATGTCTATTTGAATGACAGATTTGTTATTTTTGTATCAGTCTGTGAGCACGACTATTCCTACGAAGGATTTTTTTTGTCTTTTTTCGTGCCTGGAGGTGCTAAGCTCCGGTGTGACCCCAAGGTGCTGCTGTGCAGCCTGTCAGTCATCGATGAGCACCTCGTACCACTTTTCATGTCACTGATGCTGGGAAGTTTTTATGAATGTGGTGAGCTGGCTCCTGGCTGAGAGAACCCAGCACCTCCAAGGTGCTATTTAGGAGCCTGCAAGAGCAATCAGCATTGCTAGACCCTATTAATGCTGGCCTGTGCTTAATGGTCTGGAAGGGATGTTCATGAGGTGCTCTGCTCATGTTTAACACCAAAGATGACTTAACTACACTGATGGTGGTGTCCCGCTCACTCTTGGCCTCTGCAGCTTTCATAGTGGGTGTTTGATACTGAAGAGAGACCCCAGCCCCAGTAACAGACTGGGAACTGTGGGTTGGGAGGGCAGGAGACAGCAGCTCCCTGCCCATGTTGAGTTCCCTAGAGACAAGTCAGGAAAAGCACCTCTGAATGCAATTTTTATTTTGTTTTCTCTTATTATTCATTCAAGTGCCATAGTTTGGCTGGAGGTGGGGAGGGAATGTGCCCTCCAGCCTGGCTGCTGGCACTGGGTGGCAAAGATGGTTATGATGGCTAGCAAAGGCACACCTCTGCAGTTCAGAGGCCCATGCTAGCCAAATGGTAATGAAATGTATGTTAAGAGTGAGCATAAATAAGGAGCAGTTTACCAGAAGGCATAATGGGATATATGATCACAGGAGGTTTAAATAAAACCCTCGCCTCTGAATATACAAAGTCTCCCTCAGTCCAAAACTACAGTTTCTGTAATGAGCAGTAGATTAGCTGTTCTTAGTGGCTTCATTCCCCCCTGAAGATGTGATTAAATAGTTTGGTGCATTCTCTTTTTTCAAAAATGATTTAGTTGTGTTTCTAGGTCACTGTCAATAGAAGAAAAACGTTTGTATATTTAATGCAGTAGAGTGCGTTAGGCATTTTTCTGAGGAGCTACAACACAAACCCCTCTCCTGCCTGTTCCCAGACCACTCTTCTGTCCCTGTCCTTAGCACAGGAAGGAAGAGCCTTTACACCTTCTCCCTAGAGCACAAAGGTGAACATCTCTATGTGGAGACCGTCAGTGCTCCCTGGGGTGGGCACGGCTGTCCAAAAACCAAGTGAGTGCAGTGGAGTGTGCAAGGTCCTGCTGGGGAAAGGTGGAAGCACAGGGCTGGGGGAAACCTCTGGGCCATTACTTGCTGGTGGACACCATTAGACTCCCCCTCACACCCTCAAACAGCTGGGGTTTTTTGGTCTGAAGAAGAAAAGGCTACAGGGGGACCTTAGAGCCACCTGGACCTCTTCTCTGGTCATGTGTAGGTCCTCATGAGAAGAGCACTGTCCTCTTGGAGGGTTTCTACTTTTTTTGATAGCTGTAACTAAACTTAGAGCAAGCAGATGCTGCATAGAAAATGCATCGATGCTGCTTGAGAAATGTTGCAGAATTTTGAGGGTTTTTGGGCATGTGTGACTAAATGTTCTTCACTCGGTTCCAGGACCTGACAGGGACCACAGGCTCTCAGACATGACAAAGCAGTTTCCCACGCTGAATAGCTTTCAGATGAGGATTTGACAGCTCCTCTGAAGGGTGTAGAAGAAAAATCACCATGAATCAAAATATCATTTGGTGCAGATGTGGCAAAATCCCACATTTCAGCCAGGGGTGGCAAGCCCTCCTCCATCTGGCCCAGAGTGCTGGAGGCCTTACATGGCAGGGACACTTGCAGAGGCCAGATGTCAATAGCTGAGAGCAGCCCCTGAACCTTTTTTTTTATCTTTGTTTCCTTGCATACCAGTGGAACATTGCTTTCTATCCTATCTTGAGTCTTTCCTGGCCTTGGGGGCTCACAGGCTTTTCCAACTGCTGAGAGGCTCAGAGCCTGGTTCTGGTGGACATCCCTTTGCAGGACCAGTCCTGAGGGTTGTAGCATCATGAACAGGGAGATTTATTTAAAATTTGTTTTTATTTATGGATTTTTAGCTCTGTTTGGAGATGCTTGGAGTATGCAGCCTCTTCTGGCTGATCTCAGGGTGCTTCTCAGAGTGCTCCATCCTCAGAAGTTGTATGTGGGTATGAAGTCAATGTGAGACGTGTCTTCTTCAGGGATTGAACCCGAGGGGTTTGATGCTCTTAGCAACCCATCTGAGACCCAAATGGGTCTGCCATGGGCTTTCCAGTAGAAGAAGGAGTCTGTTGGTAGCTTGTGCCCTTCCTTCATCAGTCTAGACACGCGGACTACAAAAAGATTTTGCCACATCTAATGTCTGCAGAAGGATGAAATTGTGCGTGGGAATTACTTGCAAAGATTGACATGTTGTAGCTGCTAACCACCCTTATTTTTTTTATTATTTAACCAAAAAGCAGATTGCAGCCTAGAAAAAACAGCATGTTTGTTTTTTCTTTCATCTTCTAAAGAAAACATTTCACTTATAGATATGTGAATTTATGCATTATAAAATAGGAATAGTTGAAAATTGGAAATGTATAATAAGTTCTTAAGGGACTTGGTAATTTGCCTTTGTCTCGTGAAAAAAACCCAAATCAGCTGATAATACAAAGCTTATGAAAGGCTGGGGAAAATGCGGGGCTGAACTAGATATTTTTCTATGTTGACTCCGAACTGTACTTTTTCTTTTGATGAAACATGAAATTACTTTTAATTTATTTTGTTTCAATCCTAGTTACATAAACTATTATTTGATTGTACAGCTGGACTGAAAAACTGTAGGAGGTCTCACATTTAGGATTTTTCTGCCTCTCTCTCATTAAGCCTACAGCCTGATTTCTTTAAATGCACCTATTAATCTTCTTAGGGAGACAAATTGTTATTTGGTTGGGTTTTTTCTCTCTTTTTTTTTTTAAACAGTAACTTCCTAGTTAACTGGCAGAGTAAACTGTGCTGGTTTGCAGCCTTTGCAGGTAGGGCTGTGCTGAGCTGGGCACCGCAGTGCCAGCACCTGTTGCCTTGGTAGGTTGGGTTTGGTCTGCTTGGCTTAAACACCCGAGGTGGTCACAGCCTGAACTGTTCTCATCGTGCTCAGCAACAGCCTCTGAGTCGACAGGAAGGAGTAAATGTATTTTTTTCCATTTTAATTTTGCTGTAGCCTACTTCAGTAGTTCACCTGCAGTAACTTTAAGAGAAGTGGCTGTCCCATCTGTGGAAGTGTTCAGGGCCAGGCTGAATGGAGCTTAGAGCAACCTGGTCTAGTGGTAGGTGTCCCTGCCCATGGATGGGGGGTTGAAATGAAATCATCATTAAGGTCCCTTCCAACCCAAATAATTCTGTGATTTTTATGAACTTCTGTTGCATTTTTGATTTCCAGTCCAAGACTCATAGGGTTCCTGGTGTGAGACCCGTTAATGTGGTCCTTTTAGGACCAGCAGTAGGACACAAAGAACCCCATGTTGTCCTTCAAGTGTGGAGATTTCCCCCATATTTTCTCTCAGATACATCATCTTTGTTGTCTCCTGCCCACCAATGGTAAGCCAGCATAATTTGGGTTTCTTCTTCCCCGCTAATCACAGGATTTCTCAACACTCTGGGCAAGTGTTGGTAGCGGCCCTTTGGAATGCAGCCCTTTCCAACCTTCTCCGCTCTCCTCTGCTGGGAATGGCTCTTGGGAGGGTGAGGGAACTGCTGTCAGTCTCAGGCACATCCGTGGGCTGCACCAGCTCTAATATGAACTTGTGAGATGTCTGGAGCAGATAGTGCTGGAGCACATTGTGTTGGGGCCAGCGGCAGCTTTCCGTAAATACTCCTGACGCCGGCGGACGTGAGGAGGTGATGTTGGGTGTTGCTCTCACCCCTATAAAACAGACCATCCTTTGTATTCAGGGCAGATCTGTAGTCCCAAGGAGTGAAAATATTCAAGCCTTCTCCTTTTCCCACCTGTATCTAAGTTGTGGATGTTTTCTTGGGAATCCTGTAGCTGCAGAGCACACCAGGAAAAGTGGTTGTTTCCATTTATATAGACTGTATTATATAGAACCTTCTGTGATGGTGCTGATTTTCAGAGCCCATTTACCACTATATTAGATGAGGTTTTGACTGGTTACACACTGCAGTTATGACACAACATCAGTTCCTGTTGGAGTGGAAAAGATGATCCCTATCACTACATAATATGCCACTGATTACCTCAACCTGGCAAAAATAAAGCATCCAGAAACATCCCCCTAGGAGGGAACTCTGAAGAAATGTCTCCTTAGACATCCCTTTTCTGCTTTATTTTATCTGCCTTCCTCATCTTCCAGTCTCTCCTCCTCCTGCATTGTTAATGGATGTTAAGCTCTGGTTAATGGATTAGGATAGGATTGCTCTTGGCCGTACAACTCAGTTTCATCCAACCCATGTCCATGATTACCGATTTAATTTTGATTTATTATTAAGTGAAAATATAGGCCCAAACACTCTGAATTGACAACTTATCACACCTTTATATTTCTTTGAAATACGCAAACAAAAACCAACCAGCTGCTCTGGGTAGGAATAAAGTGCCTTCTGCTTCTCAACATGTCTAAAATTTGCTTCACTTACCAGCTAAACTTCTCAGCCTTAAATTTTACCTGCTGCCATTTCTGCCAAGCTGAGCCTTCTGAGGGTTCTGCAAGGACACATACATCAAATATGCAGATGCCTCCATCTCTTTGGGGACGAATGTTCTGGGCTGAGGTACGTGCAGCACGGAAATGCAGGCAGGGACAAGGCACCTCAAAGAGCTGCAGAAGCTGGAGAGGTGTTTTCCTTTGATCCTGTAAAGAATTTGGCAGGGGAATTTCAGACTCTTCTCTTTCAAAAGTACATTTAAACGAAACAGCTTGAGATATTGAAGTTGATGGTGTCTCTTGACAGTATTGGTAATGTATTTTTCCTTGGGTTTCCTTTACCTTTCCTATTGTGAATAATGAGTTTTACACATAAATACATAATTCTGAGTTTGGTTTGCATTTCCAATTCATATCTCTGAAAACCAGAAAGTGCAAATCTAAGACACATGAACACTGATACTGGGCCTGGGGAAGAGTTAAAGGGATGATTATGAGATAGCCAAAATGTGTAGAGGTGCAAAGACACGAACTGCAGGATGGATAAAAATGCTATGGTTTTTCACAGGCATACACAAAAAATTAGTCTTGTGTTTCATTTGCTCAAGCTCAGACAAATAAGGGTGCAAAGTCAGGATTTTTTGGTTGCTGCGTAGTCACCAGGAGCTGCCTGTCTCTCTGCAGTATGGCACTCTGATTTCCTCTCCTGGAAATTGCTTTTTAACTGTGTTTTTCTTTCCTTTTTCTAAAAATACAAATCAGTTTCTTTCTGGTCTGTCATTACTGCCTCTTTTTTAACAGCACTTCTCTTTCTGATGGATCTTCCTATTTTTTATGCCTGGAATGAGTGTTGTTCTTCATTCTGGGCTGAGTTTGGTTGACTCAAGCTGTCATGGAGATGGATAATGATACATTTTTTTGCATCAGATTTTAATTTTGGAGCATGGGTGGAACTCAGCCAAAAAAAGGGCCCTGCAGTCTTCCCAATTTCTTAATGGTTGAATACCAACTTCTTGTGGAAGGTAGGAGTGTGGGGACCATTGTGGTGTGGACATGACCAGGGATGTTGACCTGTTGGATCCAGACCCCTGGACTGACCCCTTTTTTACCCACCTGTGATGGACAGTGCTCCTGCTGGATTAGTTTTGTGCAGCCAGCCAGCACCTGCAGGAATTCTTCAGCTCCTGGACAGAGTCAAGCCTGAATGCAAAAGAAAGAATTGCAAAACCAGACCTTGGTGCCACTCTTTGTGGGGAAGGAAGCCAGAAGCAAGTCAAGGGAACAGGCTGCCTTTGCTCTTCTCTTTGAATTGCTTTCCAAAATGCGTTTTTCCCAAAATAACTTAATTGTGTTTTTTGGGGTGGATTGCTCTATATTTGTTGATGAGCATTAAATTGATGTTTTCTGAGAATGGTCCAACATGGCTTGCAGAACTCTTTGCAGAGCATCAGTGTCTCATTTAGAACCCACCACTACATGTAGCTATGGCTGTTCTCTGTGCCTCTGTATTTCTTGACCTTGGATTTCACCTGCCATGATGTTTCAAGACTTCAGGAGATCCTTCTACAGCTCTTTGCATTCACCTTTAGCTTTGAATACACTGAATAAATTTGCATGGCTCAGCAAACTTGTCCTTTCTTTATCCCCCCTCCTTCCCAAGCCATTTATGAATATCCCATTTATCCGATGGCAAGATCCTGCACCTCTACTTGTGAAAACCTGACCATCTGCCTCTATCCTTGGTGTCCTAAATCCTAATAAGTTATTAACCTATAAGAAGGATCCCCCTTATTTCTTCATCTTCTATTACTTCTTTCTCCCCTTTCTTTCTAGATTTTTATCCTAACAATTCTCCCACTTGAGATGACTTTTCATACTAAATATTGCCTTTTACTCCTGTAACTTGGCTGTTTAATGATATTGCTGTGTTATGGCCATGTCTTAAACCTTTTCTTCACAGTGCATGTTTTGCTAACAGGTGCCATGGAAACTTCCCTTTGTTACCCTTCCACCTGCTGCTTTTAATTTCTTTCTAACAAACCTTCTCACTTTTTCTCTTCCTTTTTTTCCCAGTTGTATCTGAAAATTATAGTAATCATGTGAATTTCTGTGGTTTTTTCCAGTCCTTCAAATAGATTGAAGCCAAGTCTGTTACAGTCACTGTTACTGAAAGTTTGTGTGTCAGGTTTGGCTCCTCAGAGCAGGCACATTCCTGTCCCAGGTTTAAGTCCAGAGCAGGTAGCTTCATTCTGCATTGCTTTAGGGAATAGCTAACGAACTAAACAAAAAATTGTGTCTCTGCTAATTAAAATCAGAGAGGCTCTCAAGGAGGGTGGCCGTGGGTTATAATCATAGATTTACAAGATAAGCTTTCACCAGCCGTGTGCCATAAAAATTCCTGAGCTTCATGCCGTGGTTTATCTTTCAGCTTTGCTGGCATTTCGTAAATACAGAGCAGTAATTCATGGTGTTGGCTTTCCTGGGACAAAGGCCTTCAGTTAAGCATGACTGCAGCAATCAGCTCTTCTACCCTTTCATTGCCAGGGCTCAGATGTAGGATGCGAGTGGATGAAGGCTGAGCAGAGCAGCTGCTTCTTGCCTGGGCTACTCTCCCCAGCATCCTCATCCTTTCTGCTGCCCACAGCATTTCAAGATTGTCATGGCTCTTTTTTGTAATTTTAACACACATAAATGACTTGCTCATATCAATCAGTTGTACCAGGGAAGGATAAGGAGGCAACACATCAAGTAGCTGAGTGGGAATGAGATTGAAGGGATGGCTCCAGCCCACACCTCTCTCTCCATGGCTCCTGGGGACGTTTCTCCCTGGTTTAGCTGCTGTTTCCCTACGTGCTCCTTGGTATTGGTCACAGGGCCATAACTCTGTGGCACATTCATTGCAGACCTTCCAAATCCTGCAGTAAACAGCAGAGGAGCTCTGCAGACAGCAGCTCACTTTCCTGTCCAACCTGCAGCATGACCACCCTCAGCATCACCTGAATTAATGCTTAACAAGGGGCACTTAATGACCCCAGACCTGCTGAGCATCCTCCCCTTCAGCAGTGTCCTCAGGTCCAGCAGCTGGGGTGACTGATGCCTCCTGTCCCTCCAGGTCTCCCCAAAGACTCCAAGGCCTCACCTGCACTGAAGATCCAAAGCTGACCTTCCAACTGCACCCATTCACTGAATGAGGTGATGTTCCTCCTGGTTTTGGATCTCCCAGATACCTCCTGAGTGCCCAGAGAGAGGCAGAGAGGGATTAGATACCCCATAGCCTTTCTAAGATCTCTGTGTTCTCCCAGCCACGGTGAAGCCCTGGCTCTGCACCTGCACTTCCCTGATTCTCATTACTGAGCTGTACAGCTCCTCTCATGCTGTGCAGCTGACGGCATTTTGATCAAGAGGTGGCTTCTCCTCTGTCTCTGGAAGACTTAAATGTAGTTTTCAGCTATCACAGAGGAGACAGATTTTCCCTCTTGCTGAAGTAGAATGAATATTGGACACTGCACTTATCCTTGAGATATTTTAATGCTTTGAAGTTCAAGATCATTAATGTTCTCAGCAACAATTATATAATTTAAAAAGGAGACCTGTTCAAACCTTTGGACCTTTATAGTGCCTGCTTCTGTAAAGCTATCTGAGAAGTGATCTCTTTGATATATATGGGACTGAGATCATTACCTGCCAACTCTTCTGTTGGGCCCATTTGCCTTTGGCTCTGAAGGGCTTGGCCAAGATCCTGACAGCGGTGGCCAGACGTTTCAGGCATCAGCAGCTGAAAGAGCAACTCCCCAGAGCAGCATGTGGTGGTCTGCAGGTCACTCAGTAACCTTCTGGCTTGTGAGAGCTCATGTGAGAGATGCAAAACTCTGCCCTGACTCCAGTTCAGGTCTTGGGGTTCATAGAGGCTGCTCTGGACTCTACAGGGATCAGTTGCCTTGCATTTAATTGCAGATATTCATTGTGGTCTGTGTAGGGTGTCTAACAGATATCTGACCTTGGGGTTCTTTGGAGAGGTCTGGGGATGTTGGGCTGGTGAGTGGGAGCAGCCACTGCTCTGGTTTTATATTGCAAAGTGCTCTAAGGGAAATTGCTCTTGGCTCAACTATAGCTAACTAAGGTGCAAATTAAGTATTTGCTTGCCACATAGCAAAATTAGAATGGTAAACAACAGAATAGAATAAAATAGGGTAGAAAATAAAATATTTCGAGTTGGAAGGGCCTTCAACAGTCATCTAGTCCAACTGCAAATGATAATGATTTACAAACCTTTACAAAAAGGCAGTTGTGCAGGAGTTGAAATAAGCAAGTAAATGCTTATTTAGAGCTTAAATCAGTCACAAACCCCTCTTCTAGTATGTATGTAGGATTCAGCTAATAAGATGGCAGATGCTTCTCAACAGCCGTGCCTGACAGAGCAGCAGAGAGTGACATTGATATGTTCTCCTGTTGCTGATTCTGGGCTACACTAGATATGGTGCTAAGCCAGAGAATAACTGGTTTGTGGTAACTGTGTAAACTGGAAATCTCCTGGTTCTTGTTGCCTTTCCATGGATGGCATTTTAAACAAAGGGAAAAACCAGCAGCAGCTCTAGGTGTGTTATCTCCTGCAGAACCAGGGCCAGAGGGAGAAGCTAGCAGGCACACTGTGCATGCAGCACTGCTCACCCCACAACAGCACCACCCCCTGGGGGAGGTTGTTAGTTTGGTGTGTTGGTTGCCAGTGGCTTGTGCCACCACCTGCCTGGCAGCCCCTCCTTGAAGCCCAGCCCCAGCAGGGTCTAAGAGCGAGGCAGAGACTCAAGACTATCACATTTCTCTGTATTTATGAGAACAGGTATGAAGGTGGAGGTTAGGACCCAAATGATTACCAGATTGGGTGGAAGCCTGGAGCAGGAGCTCAGGTACACTGTCAGCATCAGGAGATGTGCTTTAGGGATGCCTCAGTCACCAGGAAAATGCCTGACAGAAGCTGCATCTTACTTGACAGCGATAAGGCAACCCTGGAGCACAAAGCTGCAGGAGAACAGGGTTTTTCCACTGCTCACAAGAGCAGGTCATTAAACACTGTGGCCTTCCACAAGAGTGCTTGTGTTGCCATCTAATAAAATCCTCCTTGACAGTTTCTAGTCACCATTTCGTATTTTCAATTTTGATTTCAGCTGGTTTTAAACCATCCATTTCCAGAATGAATGTCTTCCTGCATGGACATCAGTGTAATTAATTTAGGGGCACTTGGATTTAAGCAGGTGCTTAATTCTGTAACTGCTGGTGGGGTTTTTTTTGTCAAAGCAGAGCCTGATACAGGATTCCCTGTGTCAGATGTAGGACTTTTTAGAGCTACATATCTGCCCCCAGTAAAACACCGAAGCGTGGGGTATATCTGAACATCTCTAATGTGAGATTTTCAGTGCACAGAGCTGAAACCAAAGGCCCTCCACATCAGACACTTCTTTTTCTGTTTATTTATTTAAAAGGTTGTCCTATTTTCTAGTCAGACTTGCTGACAGGCAGTATATACCAGCTAACATTGCTATTAATTTGCTATTATCCTGTGCTGTTCCATTGCCAACCCATAACCATTCAGAATTATGTCTTTGCAAGTCAAACCCTGTGCCATTTTGACCTAGAGTACAACTGCCTGCTTGTTTAGCTACCTGGTTTTTTCTAAATAGGTTATACTCAGTGATTCTTAAAATCAGTCATGTGGATGTTCACATCAGGTTTCAGTCAAACCAACTAGGTCAAATCTCTGCTCGTAGCTGAGCAGCTCTAATTCTTGCTGGTCAGCCCAGCCTCCCTCTTTTGGGTGTGAGCCTCTTCCCATGTCTCTTCATGCTTTATCTTGAGTTGTTTGCTGCTCATCCCCTTGATTTTACTGCAGATAAACAATCATTTTCCCTCTTTTTCTACCCAGTTTTCCTTCTTTCTATTTCTGCTAACAGAAAATACTTGCTTGTCCTCATCTTGCTGATTTTTTGATCTGGATTTGAAGCTTGGAGACAAACACAGCTCCTCTTTGGAAAGCCTGAGCAGGGCATGCAGTTTGTAAAATTATGATAACACTGCCACTTATTTTCATGGTTTTTATCTACTACAATGCAGTAATTAGATCAGTTTCCCAGCAAGCAAGGACCCATTTCTCTTAGCACCAGGCAGAGGAAGGGATGCAATCCGTGTTTCTCAGTTGCATAGAAGGGCTGCAGCTCCTGAAGGATTTACTCGGACCACAAATGCCAAGCTCCTGTGGATGCAATCACTGCCAGAGTTTTGTGGCAGCTGAGCAGGTGGATGTGGCCAGTGTGCTCAAGGCAGGGATGTGAAATCAGACAAAAACCAATAAATCAGTAGAAAACCAAGGCTGTCTCTTGAACTTTCCCACACAAGTCAACAAGAGTTGATTTACCAGCCGTGCGTGTAGATTTTGTGTAGTATCATTATTGCTTGATTTTATAGCAGAGACATTAACAGTGTTGGCATTTACCTTGCTGTGGTTATTGCTCCCAAGTTAGCACCTCGTGTGACAAAGGGCCTGTTGACATCTCTTGGGATGCTGGCTCCAAGCTGGGTTTTGCCTGTAAAATTCAGTGGCACTGATGAACCCACTTGAGTTAAATTAGAGTAATTCCCTCCTACAGACCCTGACTTTACCTGGGAATTCCCAAATAAGAAAGCTGTACCAATTTGCTGCCACAGAATTGTAAACCAGTGCTATGTCATTGCATTGCTTTTATCTCCACTGATGCTGCTGACATCTTTTCCCTGGTGCTGCTGCGGCATCAAAAGTCTGGTTTAGGACAAATCATGTTTTTCTGAAATTAAATATTAACCAGCAAGCAGTCTAACATTTGCTTTGGTTGTAAGTAGGACTTTGTTTTTAAAGCTTTCCCAATTTTTTTGTAATCTTAATGAAAAAGCATAATTTTTATATTAGGGAAAAATCAGGCATAAAAGATCTGTGGTGCTTGTGACATCTTACACTGCTGAGGTTGGTTTTGCGGTGAATGGCTTTGACCCTTGGTTTTCTGTGTGCTGTTTATGCTTCTGATAATCTTGGGCAGCTCTTCCCTCTCAGTACTTATTAATCTCCTCCCAGCATGTTGTGTCAGCCCTAAATAGAAAGGCTGGTTTCATATCCGTATCTGTTCCCGAGTGGAACTGGGGAAGTTCTGGGCCTTTTAATCAGGAGAAGTATCTGATGGAGAAGCAGAGCTGGATATGGATTAATGTCTCAGGGTGATTTTTAGCTCTGGGCTCCGTGGCAGCAACCTTGCAGCTTTGCCTCCTCTCTTTCATGGAGCTGAGAGTTAATTTTTGTGGGTGCTGACTTAGCTTTGTGCTGGAAAATGGAGGGAGTTTTATAAAGAAAGAAGGAAGACACCATTTTTCAATTAAAAACAATGAAAAAAGGAAGGAAGCAGTATTTTCCCAGCTGCCCACCCTCCCAGTGACTGTGGGCAGGTGAGCAGAGCTGCCTGCCTGCCCTTCTTGTGATAAAAAGCATTCATAAAATATCATAAATGAAAACTTTAACAGTATAATTGCTAATACACTCAGTCAAACACTTGATATTCTTTGGTTGTACAAAATTACTACTCTCTTGGTAACAGAGAGCGCTGCTGAGTTTGGACTCCGCAGAGATCTTTGTATCACCTAATATTTCTAATTCAGCAATTAGGGAAGTGCAAAATCAATACATCCCCCATCAAACGGGAAATCCTGCCTTATTAAGGCATTCCAATTTTTTTTGTTAGTAGATCCTAATGGAATTGGGAGGAATTCTTTGGAACCAGTTAGCAGCCTGGAGCTACTTAACTATCAATGATAAAGCCTGTAAAAAAAACCAAAATAGGGTTGAGCTGCAGTCTGGGCTTTTGTACACACCTAAAAAAAAAAAAAAAAGGATTCATAGATGGGTACAAATCATCCAAATATTGGCTCATCCTTGCAGAAGATGCAGTGAGCGTGGGCCTGTGTTTGATTCTGTATGACTATTCTCATGTTCTTTCCTGAGGCATCTCTCCTGGATTGAGTTACTGTATTTGACAGACCAGATGATTTCTTCTGGTCTTAAAATTTCACGGGTATGTTCAACTGGTGCAAGTGAGAGACAGCGCAGCCTGTGTCACAGGGGGGTTGAGGCATCCTGGATAATTATAAAATAAATAAATGCAGTGTTGGTAGCAGTGCATGGAGTGGAACTGCTGTTGGGAATGGGATGGAGGTGGTGCCCAGCATTACTTAGCACTTGAAAAAGTGCAGGGAGCTGGGAGGGAGCTCGAGCCTCATCTGGGAAGGCATCTCTGGAGCAGCACTGACCTGCCAGACAGCGAGCATCCAACCACCCTCCTCTGTCTTATGTGCCAGCAATGGGGCTCAGGGCCAAATAACAGCACTGCTGTATTGTTCCTCATGGGCTTTTGCATTACCAAGAGAGCCACACTGTTGTGGGTAGGAAAGGTGAACTTGTCTGTGTGTTACCTGACTGCTCCTTAAGGGAATCAGAATTCTTCCTTGGTGGCAAATATTCTTTTTCATATCAAATGGGGAAAAAACCCTGAATTTTGAAATTTGCAGTGGAATAGAATCACAGAATGGTTTGGGATGGGAGGGAGCTTACAGACCATCTCATTCCACCCCTTGCCATGGGCAGGGACACCTTCCACTAGACCAGGTTGCTCCAAGCCTCATCCAGCCTAGCCTTGAACACTTTGAGGTATGAAGTAGCCACAGCTTCTCTGGGCAGAATAACCATTCTGCTGTTACAAACAACAATTATTTATTTGACCATATAATGTTATTTCATAGTTGTTTAATACACCATTAGGGTAGCGTGTGTCTAATACATAAATGCTAAGGGTTTTATAGAAGTATTAAATTTAAATAGATAAAATTTAATAGATAATTTTTTATAGAATATTAAATTTAAAGTGAGAAGATGCATTTTGCTTTCTGACAGTACTTCCTTCTGGTGTCTGGGGCTGAGCTCTCCAATCTCCACCAGCTATAGGTGGTTTTATGGGGCAGTAGCTCTGCAGCCCTCAACATCAGGAGTCAAACCCCAAATCTGAACTGAGGGGTGTCAGAACTAACAATGGAGGAGCAACACATGCCAACAACATTCATGGCAGGTGCCTACTGCAGGGCCAGGAGCAGTTTTCTCTTCAGTCTAGAGCAGATCACTCCCTCTCTTAGTACTTTGCTTTATTATTATTGTGATTCTTTCTTCAGAGAAGTGGGTTTCAACCTGCAGCCAGAAAGTATTCCCAAAGTGCTATTTTACTATTTATTTTCATCCGACTTCCTATTGCTGTGGCAACATGCACTTTGAATTTCATTAGTTTTATGCATTTAAGTTCCCTTTTTAAACCTTTATAAGGTCAGACCCTGCTTGGGTAAATCAACAATGTATTAAATTTGAAGTTCTGAGTAATACTTTTCCTTAAACAGCTGTAGATCACAGGTAGTGAGGGCATTAAGGCTTCTGCTTTTTTGAGAAATATTTATGAGCATTACTGATAAGCACATGGAGCAAATTATTCGGTAATTAGATAAGTATCTTCCATCACAGATTCATTCTCGTGCACTTGTCATCCATCGGCAGCACATAACAGGGTGCCTGCCCTGAAACCACATGGGAGGAGGGTGTGCAGGCTGTCATGCTGTGCACTGCAGCACAACAGCTCACAGCTCCTGCAGCTGGAGCTGCTCCAGAGCTCTTGGGGATGCTCCCTCAGCACTGGGGGGTGCTGAGCATCCTACACAGGCTGTGGGACTGTGAGACTGCTGCCAAACCAGCAGTGGGTGCAGTGCCGACCTCAGGGTTGCTCCTTGTAAGTAGCTCTGGTTTCACAGGGAGGTTTCATCACCCTTTCCTGGTGACCAGAGTCATCCCAGCTGGCTTTTTTTGCCCAGCCAAGGCTCACAACCCAGAAGAGGGTTCAGCTGGGTGCAGCCAGCCCACAAAAATCCCTGTTGTCTGTGTTTGCCACTTGGTACCGATTAGTAAAGCGGAGCCAATGTGCTCTCTCTTGATTTCCCACTGCTGTGGCCCCTGGGAAACAAACCCTTAGCTGCTTTCACCTGTGACTTGCATGGTTTTGCCTGACAGGTGAGGAAGTACAAGTAGTTCTCCTGCCTCCATTAGGCTTCTGGAGGGGTTTTCCTTTAATAAATAGGCTCTTTGCAGGCTTCTGGTTTCACAGCCACTCGTGAAAGTAGGCTGTGAGAAGCTGGTTTAGCACATGTTGGCCGTGTCCCTGCAAAAAGGAGCCCTGCAGGCTGCAAAGCAGAGTCACGGCTGCCTCTTACAGTGAGTTTGTGCTGAAGTTTGTGCTGGAGAAGTGCTGAGAGCCCTGGCTAGCAGGAGGCTGAGCTTCCCAAACTTCTCACGCACATTTTTATGTGCAACTTTCTGACTAAAGCTCAACTCGGAATACACCGAATAATTCAATTACATCTCTGCCGCTGGGTTATATAAGAGAGAGCTGAAATCGCGCCTTGTTTTGTAAGGTAAAGTCTGTCCTGCTGATCTGAGCTATTTCCCTGGTTTGCAGTGGGGTTTTACTGTGCCTTCTTGGCTGAGCTAGGATTTTGAGGGTGAGAGGCTGCTGTAGCAGTATATCTACATTGACTGGCATACAAATGTTTGAAACCTGGGCTTATTATGTGTGTTTTGATGGTGTTTCAGCACGCTGAGGAGACCGGAGCAGCTGGACCAGGCCGCGGGCCAGCGGGCAGCATCCCCCTCCCTCGCACAGACTGCACCCAGCTCCCAGAGCCCCCGGGAGATGAGGGGCCGGGGCCAGCCTGGACCAGCGGCGGAGGGGCCGCGGAGGACGCTGCAGGTGGACGCCAGGAGCCAGGGCTCGGGGAGGTCTCCCTCGGTGTCACCGGACCGGGGCAGCACCCCTACCTCTCCCTACTCCGTCCCACAGATTGCCCCCCTCCCCAGCAGCACCCTCTGCCCCATCTGCAAGACGACAGAGCTCACCTCCTCCCCCGGCCAGCCTAACTTCAATGCCTGCACTCAGTGTCACAGCAAGGTCTGCAACCAGTGTGGCTTCAACCCCAACCCGCACCTCACCCAGGTAATGCCTTCTCTTCCTCGTGCAGCCCTCCTTGGCTGCTCTGCTTTGTGTGGGTTCTTGCTTTCTCCAAGCACAGAAGTTGCACCTTTGCTTTTGGCGGCTGCAAGGAGCTGGTAATAAGGGAATAATTGTAATAATGTGAGCTTTGATGAGATGGGGGAGATAAATTAGTTGAAGGGGATTGGTAGATTACCAGGCCTCAGTCTCTGTTGTGACACCAGAACACTTAGTTGAAGTCTCCATTCTCAAAATTGTCCCGGAGTCAAAGGACTTGGGAGCAAGGAGGGGAGCAGGGGGGCTGCTGGGCCGCTGAGGTGCCGAGTGTCTCAGACCTGACTCACAGCAGGTTCTGGTGGGCTCCAGGCAGCCTCACGCTCGGCGGCGGCAGGGAAGTGTTGGGAATCGTGCGCAGCACGCGGCAGTGCTGGGGAGGAGCGTTCGTGGGATGTGTGAAGTGGATGCTCAGGGCTCTGGGGGTGGAATCGGCAGTGCTGCCAGAGGTGGGTGCTGGGGCTGGCTGAGGTCAGGGGCTCCCTGTGCCAATCTCTCGGGTCACAGATCTCCACACAGGGTGGGAAGTGATTGGATGGGTTTTGCAGCTGTTAAGAGCCAAACCACAGGGGTTTCTATTCTTAAGCTTAAAACAGAAACTTAAAGCCACACTTTGGAAAGCAACTGTGCCACTCCAGTGCTTGATAAGACAGGATTTAGGCACTGAAGCTCCCTGGATACCCAGGATTTACTGCCAGTAGCCATTTTGTGGTAAGCATGCAGTGCTTGCTTGTGACGCTAGACACGGTGGTGTCTAAACATCGTTGTTTGAGGAACTCCTGCCTTCCAGTCCTTTTCCCTGATGGAAGAAATCATAGTTATGGAACGGTTTGGGTTGGAAGGGACCTTGAAGATCACCTAGTTCCAACCTCCTGCCATGGGCAGGGACACCTTCCACTAAACCAGGTTGCTCCAAGCTCCATCCAGCCTGGCATTGAACACTTCCAGGGATGTGACATTCACAACTTCCCTGGGCAAGTTTTCCAGTGCCATACTACACTGACAGTAAAGAATTTTTTCTTTTTATCTAGTCTAAACACATTCTTTGAATTTGAACCTGTTCCCCCCTGTCCCGTCACTACATGCCCTTGTAGTCTTGCACCATGAAGGAGATACCCCTGCTATAATGATGCATAATTAGCTGTTTCTGGATATTACTTCACAGGTATTTACCCCTGCAAAGGTCCAAATAAAGTCTCAGATCTTAATAAAGGGCCCTGAGGTGGAAATTCAGGGTCCTGCAAAGAAATGCCATGGGCCACTTTTCTGTTTAGCTTATAAGCTTAATTTTTAATTAGATTTGCCAAACATTAATTTGGTGTCCAAGCATTGCCTTGAAAGTTGTCCAGTTATTCTAAACAGTATCAGTTAACAAGGAAATAACAAAATAAAAATGCAACAATTTCTCAGTTTCTGGTCTTGTCTCTTCCGGTTTGCCCCAAGAGCTCACCCACAGTGGGCTCTACCCCGAGTCTTTCTTGCAGATACCAATGTTAAAATATGTGTGTGCACAGAGACTTTGCTTAGCAGCTCTAGGTCATTTTGCTCTTGGCATCTCTAGGTCTCTGTGCCCTTGGAAATATGTTTGACTGCAGAGCATTTTTAAACATAAAATTTTAAAAAATGGACCTGAAATGGAAAAATATGTTGGTTTTTCTGTCTGTCCTGAGTTGAATATGCATTTCAGCAGCAAGCAACCTTATGACTTGTAAGTAGGTCGTTGTGGGAACTGGGGGATGAAAACAGTTGTCCAAGAGAAGTGTTTGCAGCCCATGTTGGCAGCCCGTGTGATGGGCTGGCTGCAGGAGCAGCAGTGGTTACTGCCTTGTTGGAAGTGTGACTCATTTTCCTCAGCATCATTCCTTGTGCTGCTATTCCAGAGTCACACAGCCAGGTGCCTGAAGCATCCAGGTGCTGTTACTGGGGGGTAGTGGAGGCAGCTGGGAGGCTGCTCTTTATCTTGATGGTGGGAGCTGGGTTGGGAAGGATCTCTGGAGGTTACCTGTTCCAACCTCTGCTCAAAGCAGCAAGGTCCCTGGAAGGGATCTCCAGGTTGTACTCCATTGGGTCCTGGAACCTTCCAAGGGTGGACATGCTGGGCCCAGCTGCTCCACTGCCTCCCCTCACAGGGAAACATCCTCCCAGTCTGGTCACTCCAACCCAGCAGGTGCTGCAGGGTGGCTGCACAGCATTGCTCATGAGGTGTTGTATTTTCTATTTGCATTTCCTTATGAATATACTTTAATGTGTTTACTTGATGCTGACACTTTGTGCTGCAGTAGATACCAATTTGTGACTTCTTTCTGCTTTCAAGGCTCTCTAGCAGGATTAAATCATCAAAAATACCACATTTTCTAAGAAAATCAAACCCAAGAAAACCAAAATTGTGTTTTGCTTGGTACATCTTCTCCTGTGCAATCTGTGGAACTGACAGAAACCACTGGCATGGTGAGGTGGGAGCCACAGGACTGGTTTGGCATAATGATCTCTCAAACTGTTTTGAGAGCTGGAGTATAAATCTGATATAAACACTTTGTTTTCATTAGTCTTTTACTTGTATATATATCCATAGCATAAAATAGCTTTTTGTAATATATATTTAAAGAAAATAATAGACTTTGTGTGTGAGGTGTAGTCCATCAAGCCCTATTTTGTCACTTACAAGTCCAAGAGCAGATTTTTCAGAGGAAGGTTAGCTGCACCGCCTTCACTTTGTACTTTGGTAAAACCTTCTGCTCAGAAGCACATCATTCCCTTTGAAATACTATTTTTCTTTGGTTGTTATTTTATTCCTTTTTGTGTAGCTTGATGGTCATTTTATCTTAAAAGCAAGTAATGAATTTCTGTGCTGACAAAGCAATCAGCTTCTGTGGCATCTTGAGTTGATCGCTCGCTGAGAAAAACAAAATCTCTTTTTGGGTTTTTATTCCACTGTCTGTTTATTCCTTTGAGCAGCAGCTCGTTCTTGTTTCACAAGACTGGGCAAACAGAAGTTCCTGTCTGCTGGTGGTGTCACTCATATTTTACATGTAGATAATTATATTGTTCCCTCTGTTCATCTCCCTGCCCCGAAATAGCTGCTGTCATAGTTTTCAATTTGGTCGTGTGCTGGCGGGCTGCTTTCCTTGTTCATTCACTTATTCCTGAAGGTCAGTGCTCTTGCCATAGACAGTTATTTTAAGCAAGGAAAAGGAGTTATCAAGCAGGGAGCAATGGTGGCACCATCATAGAACAGGAGTTTTGAAATAACGTGCTAAAATGTAGCAGTTTGTTTACAGTCCTGTGCAGGAGATAGATTTTTTGAATGGAGATGTGTTATTTTAAGTGCAACATTGCAGCTTTCACATTCTAGTATGATTTTTAATTTCTCATTAAAACTTTTTTTCTACTTTTCCTCTGTGTTGTCTCTGAGGGTTTTTTTGGACAGCTTGTTCTGCAGGACCATACCAGTGATGCTGTCATCTCCTCCGGGGGAATAGCTCAGTTTCAAACCAGTACAATAGGTTTAGAAAATCCTCTTTTTCTACATCTTTCACTTTGTTCTGCCGCTCCTGTGGCTCTCGCCTGACTGATCCAGCAGCATGTTCATCTGATTGGATTTGCTCTGTTTGGTATCACAAGGAGTAACCTGCAGGCATCCTTTCTGCTTCTCTGGGGTTTTGAAGTGCCGCTGCATATTGCTAATTTGATAAATTAATTTCTTCTTCAGTCTTCTCTTAAAATTTGTTGGGTTTCTTTTAATTTGTTTTCTCGCCATCCTAAGTGCTAAACCAAAAACACGAGGAACTTGAGTTTGATTTTAATCAAGAGCAGCAGCACAGCATTAAAACCTGTGCTTTAGTTAGAGCTGAAATGAAACTCAAAATGCCTGGCTGCCTAATAGGTCTGCTTGGAACCACTTGGGATTATAGGAAACCTTTCTTTCTTGTCTGCCTTACATTTCTATTGTGCCTTTTTCAATTGGAAGTAGTGTTTGTTAGAGGCAGTTTCATAAATATTTAGATGCACTGCCCTGAATAAAAGGAACATGTTTATACATGTGTTCTTGGCCAAATTACTTTCTTTTTGAAGGCCCTGCTTTTGTCCCTGAGCTGTTTTGATTTTATTTGCTGTATTTGTGGCCATATTTATGACTTATAATTGTTAAACTTCAGTTCCGCCTCACATCTTTAGCTTCACTTAGGGAGATTGAAGAGGTTCTTTGTACTTTTTATACTATGAATATAACGAATTATGAAATATTTAAAATATTTGAGAGCAATTTTGTTCCCTGCATGCTCTGTACCATGTAAGCTCATCACAAACCTTTGATCATGGACCTTCAGCAAGTGAAACATAAAAAGTCTCAATGAGGATTAAAAACTTGCTGGTTGGTTTCCCAACAGTGGTCAGGATTGTTTGACAGGAGAAGAAAATTCTCAGCACCTCTTGAGTTATCTGTAGCAAGAGAAGGTAGCCACAAAAACCACCTAAAGTTTTTAGGTAAATGTTTAAATTGTATTAATGGAAAATAGACTATCAGCTGAGGAGACGAGACTGAAATAATGTGAGGGCTGTGTTTATCCTGTCATAACCTCACAGCAGATGGTTTTCTGCTCAGCAGTATAAGAAAATTTGGGTAAAGTGGAAAAAAGAATAAGTTGGGGGAAGCTGAAGGGTGATACAATGCAGAGCATCTCTGGTGGCAGGAATGGGGCTTATTGGCACTGGAGGAATGTCTGTGGTCCAAAGACTTTTCCAACCTGGCTGTACTTTCAAGAGTGGTGCCTGCCCACAGCATCACCTCTGTCATTTAGCAAATGACTGAAAAAACTCAAATATTGAAATTGTGAAGCTGTTCATACACTGCTCTCAAAGGACCCCATTTCTCATTTGGTTCATTGTCCCAGTTTTACACATTGCACCATGCTGGTGTCCAATTTTCAGTAAAACCTAGCATATTTGTGAGTTAGGGGCCCAGTCTAACTTATTTACCCTGCAGGAGGCTTTGGCTTGACTAATGACCACTGGTTGAGGAACCCTGCAAGGCAAGGGCTGTGCTTAGCATGCCAGGGGGGCTGTTAGTTCTACATTAAACCAGTGGCTGTTAGTAATGGCAGTGAATCCCCATCTCTTCCTCTCATCCATCTCCTCTCCTGCTTGTCATTCATTCAACATCCAAACATTTACAAGTCTCTGATGCTGTGCAAGCGTGGGTAGAATCCCTGTTGGCATCAGTGCTTTTACCCAGGGCTGAGCACTGAAGGACTGGATGAAAACAGGGATCTAGTTTCTGATAGATAATTAAACATGAGTTTTGTGAGAAATTTGATCTCCTTTGTTTCTCCCTGCCTTTTCAAGCAACCAAAGTGTTCTTCACCTCTTTGGATCTTTATTGAGAAGCCATGAGGCCATGCTGGCATGACATTTCCTAAATTTCTAAGTTTCCTCTGGGTGCATCAGCTCCGTGTTGGATGTAGTTCTTTCCAATGGGAGGGATGCCAGAGGATAAGCTGTGATAGTGATATTACATTTACACATTCTCTTCTCTAGCTGAACAAGGCAAAGCCAACAAGGTTTTCTCCTGCCCTTGGGACCTCAATGAGTGTTTTCCTGGCCATGAAGCACCTCCAGCCCCAGCCATTGACACGTGTGTGGTCCTGCATCTCCTGCATGTCCTGCATCTGTATTATTGTGCTCATGGATAAACACAAGGCTCTGTTTAGAGGTTATAGTTCCCTCTCATTTTAAAGAATGGGTGTTGGGTCTGAAGAATAAATGTTTCTCTGGTCTGGCATCCCTTGGGGCATTTCACACTGTTGTCATGCTTCTGGTGTCTGTGGGGAGGTGAGGCTGGCCCTGTCAGGAGTTGTCCTTCCTTGTGCGCACCTTTCAGCAAGTTCAGAGTGTGTTTTTTCCTCCTGTGATCAGATCAAACCCCCAGACACCCTTGGGCAAGCAGTGTTTTTGATCTGCTGGTGTTAGACAGCTTTTTTACCAGTGTATACGTGGTAGGTTGTACTCTATATTCAGCCAGACCCCTGCGTTGCTGAGTCAAGTTGCCCATTTTAGAATTATTTGTCTTTTGAGATCATCCTCCTTCACCATATAGCTGTAAAAATAAATCTGTTGTTGGCATTACATTGCAGATCTGGGAGAAATTTTCCATTGGATCATGCTGTGCTATAGGAGTGAGATGTGCGTTTTATTCCAGTTTTTTCTTTGTTTTTAGCGGAGCTTCAGCCAGCAGTGACCCCCATGTACAGAGGGTGATGCTGTTTGCAGGAGCTGGGGCTTGGCATGCCTGCTTCCTTCTCCTAAGGATACAGCAATTTGGGCTGCAGCTGCCTGGGCAGGGAGGCTTGGCCTCATCTGCTGCCACAGAGCTGCTCCATCCCAGTGTCTGAGGTCAGCATCTGCCCCATGGGCAGGTGGGACCAGTGCTCTCTGCCCTACAGCTCTTCTCAAGAGAACCCTGTGAGCGGGGCACTAAAAATCTGCTCTTTGTGACTGCAGTGAATATTCTGTGGATTTTTGAGAAAATATTCTGTGGTGAGAAAATATGGATAGGAACATGGGATTTATCACCCTGAACCAACAGGTTGTATGTGTACATATATTTACCACGTTTTAGCCCTTCCTCACGGTTGCCCTTCACCTCTTAATCTCTTTATCCCTACACCAGGTGTTCCATCCTGTATCTGCAGCCTTGCAGTGAAGGATGTGTCTGTTATCCCTTGGTGGACTTGAATTTTTTAATGGGGTGATTAACACTGAATGAAACAACTCATATGAAGCTGGAGAGTAGCACACTGGCTCTTGCTGAGCCTTTCTACTCAGAAATGGCTTATTTGCCTGTTTGGCCCCTGCTGCAGCCTGAGCAGGAACTTCTCCCAGCCATCCACAGTGACGTGCGACTCATCCGTTTGACAGATCACAATTTAAGTTAAAGCCCATGAAAAGAAAAAGCTCATGAGTAATTCTGGCTGTTTCTCCCAATGTGCTGCCTTTTGCTGTGCTCTGCGTGGATGATTCAAATAATGCAAAATTCGCTGGTGGAAAATGTCAAAGAAGACCTTGGCTAAAGGGTTGCTGGTGACTAAGGGGGCTGCTGTTGGCAGGGTGGGTTCTCTCCGCTGAGGCTGCTTCGGCTGAGCCGCGGCTGCGGAGACACGGGAGGGGCTGTGCTGGCACCTTAAATTGTTCAGGGGGCACGGGAGAGCGTGGTTCCCGCAGGCTGGAGCGATGCTGCGGTACAGAGGGGTAATTAAAACAACTGCAAGTGAAGAGGAGTCCTCCCCCGAGGGATGGGAAGTGGCCTCCTTTCTGCTCGGCGTTTTCTGCCTCTCGCTCCACACCGAGCCCAGCAGGGCTGAGCGCCGCCGCCCTGCGCCGTCCTTCCCTCGGTACATTAAGTTAGAACAAGCTGTTGGCTTGGATGAGACATGGCTTTCCTCTGGCTTTCAACTCCCAGATCACTTTATCATTAAAAAGAAAAGCCAGCTGAGGATCGGAAGCGGCTTTCCATAGTAGAGCAGGGTACCGAGTCAGAGGCTCCCTGTGTTTTTGAGAGCTTTGCTGTGGCGGCTCCTTGCTTTCCTTCCCTCCCCCTGAACATCCCCGCGCAGAGGGATTAGATCCCTTTCAGCCCATGGTGGTGGATGGGGATATTTTGCTCACACAGGTACTACTCCAGGTTTTCCTACCGTGGAGTGTGTGCAATGGCTCGGTGTTTGTGTCCCTCAGCTCCCGCTCAGTGCACCCGCAGCAGCCCCGAGAGCAGGAGCTGCACGGGGCTCTACAGCCTCGCCTGTGCGCTCTGCTCTGCTTTGCGATGTGTGTTTGCTGCCGGAACGCTGCGCTGCCGCGAGCACCGCTTAGGAGGAAACTTCAAGAGCTTTCAGTGCTTTGATGGGGATTGAGTTAATCCTAGCTGAATTCATTCCTATTTACGGTCTTTCTACAAGCTGCAGAGAGCAGGGTAGCTGTAATGGAGAGTGTCAGACACTCCACGTTAGCACCCACTCTGCACCCACCCCTACGGGGCTGTCCCAGGAGCTGCATCTTTGGTGCAGAAAGGGGTGCCCAGTGGGAGAACCCCAGCGGAGGAGGAGATGCTGTGACATGGCTCTTCCCGCCTTGAATGGTAGTGACATACAAGGTCTGTGTGGTCCTTAAAGACAGAGGTGGTGGCATCTTGTCAGCGTCTCTTGTAACCTGAATTTAGCTGATACCAGTGCTATTTTTAGATCTGTGTAGGCTCCCACCCCAGTGAACCACCTTGCTTCTTCCTGACCCTGTCTCTTGTCTGTCTCTTGGCCACGGTCACATTTAGATGCTAAAAAGGGATTTACATAGTGTGGTGAACTGAAAAGCCTCAGAGATTTCTGAAAGCAGCCCTGTGTATGCAGTGAGGTGTTTGTGGAACAGCAATTCATGCCTGCAGAGGTGTTTCTCACCATCTTAATTCAAGAATTGCTCCCAGATCTCACCCTCCTGCCATACCAAACTCTTTCTGGAGACATGATAGGCAGCTGTGCTCCTGGACAGCCCAGATCTGAGGGGTATGGCGCTGATGGACTATAAAAACTGATTATTTTAACTCTGATTTAAATGGTGCTTTATCTCAGTTACAAACCTTGATCAAGGACAGCCGAAGGGGGGATGTTTCCATTCTGGAGTCAGTTTATGTTGTAAATAGGCTGTGCCGGTGGCATGGCTTTCTGCTCTGAGTAAATCAAAGCCAAATTGTTGGAATGGGTCTGGAAATCCAGGGAGCAAGATGTGATCATAATGGAATGGAAGTAGACTCTGCAGAAGGCTGGTGAGATTAAAGGTTTGTCAGAAAGAGTTAAGGCATGTACATAACACAGCACTACACCAGCTAGAAGTTGTTTTTGAAGACTGAACAAGTGCGTCCCTCCCCTTCCTCTCTTGCTTCCTGCCCTGCCCACCTTGATGCCCATCTCCTGTATCTTAATCGAGCCCAGCTGCTTGTGCAGCAGCCTTGCAAAGAACCTTCAGGATGAGAAATTTCAACATTGACTTTTTGTTCCCTCCCCAGCTCCTCTGCCACCCCGTTGCTATGTCCAAGCTGAGGGGGCAGACTGGCCAGACCCTCAAGTTGGAGATCTCCATGGAAGGAAGAGACCTGAGTGGTGGGTAGGAGAGATGTGCCCATCAGTCTTAAGGAGAGGAAGTTCTGGTGCCCTCCTACCTCCAGCCGCCCTCTCCCCTTTCCGAAGAGCACAACACAGTATTCCCATTAGATGGAAAGAGAAGCACAAACACTCGGGCTCATCTGTTCAGCAAAGCCAAGATTATTCTGAATCATCCAACCTCCTTATCAGAGCGCTCCAGCCGGCGCTTGCATCAGTCACAGCGCAGGCTGGCGGAGTCGGTGGCAGTGCTCTGCCCGTTTTAATTGCCACGAGCCAGCAGCTATTTGAAGCCCTGTCCCCAAAGAGCAAACGAGCTTGTCACTGCTTGTAGCTCAGCTTTGCAGGAATTGCAGGATCAGCAAGCGTCCCCCATTAAAAACCTAAGGACACAAACATATAGGGCTGCACAGGTAGTGCAGCTGGGTGTGATGGAGTGGGGCACTGCTGGGTTTGGACCTAGGAGTGGGAGCTCCCCTTGGGAATTTAGTTTTGGGGATTTTTCTCTCTAATTGCAGAATACCCTAGAAGCTGTAAAGGAGATGTCCCTGTGTCTCCTTGAGTATGAGGTTCCTCCAAAAACAGCTTTGTCATGGCTCCGAGCTGCTCACTGGTTCTGTTCAGACCCTCCTGTTCTCTCAGGCATACCATGTTGCCCTTCCTCCCAACAAGATGTCCCATGTCTGTCCTGATCTCCTGGAAGGCACTGCTTGCTGCCCTTTCCCCCTGAGAACTTCTGTTCTCAGTATGATACTCACTAGATAAAATAGCAGGTCTAGTGGAGAGTTTTGGCTAAAAACTAGTGGTCTGTGTTAAAATTACTCTGGGACCTGAGAAAGGGTTGAATTACCTGTATTTCTGGATTCCTCTGAAATAAGGAGCATACTTATTGTAGGAGAGGCCTGTCCTTGGGCTCACCTGACTCTGTTTTGCCCACATTCTGTATGTATTGCAAAACCTTTCAAGCTCTGAGAAAAGCAAATACCCTCCGCGTTTGATGGAGCACAGTATGTTAGTGCAGAACCAGCAGTTCCTGGGATCCATCCCAAAAGGTGAAGCCCAGTTAAAGTGAGCCCCTTGTATCCATGCATGGTGCTGTCATGTAGTCCTCAGCAACCTGCTCAAGGGACCTTTGGCAGATTGGGACATAAATCCTGATTTTTCTTGGAGTACCAAGTCAGTACAGAGATGCTGGGCCAGGCCAGCTAATGCCCTGAAATTTATTTTTACACACTCTACCTTATGTTGTGACCTGCCATATTAATTTTCCAGCTGATATGATTGTGGCTTTCAAATTGGAGAGTACTTTGAGAACTATCCCCAAAACAAGCATGCTGCTGCTGCCATCTGTCTTTGAGCTGCTTCTGGGATCCCACTAGTTGCTCTCAGCAGACAATTGTTATTGCTTTATTGAATTAGGAAGAAAAAAAATCCAGCAAAGTCTGAAATACTATTTTCCATAACTCATTCCAGGTGCTAAATCCCTTTTGAGACCAAGGGGAGATGTTGGAATAATAATGCTTTATGCAGATCCTGGGTGTAAGGTTTCCGCAGTTCTGCCCAAAAAAGTCTCATGATGATGGTTTTGAAGGAGATGTCATTTGGAGGGCTCTGAAGAGCTGCACTGAGGGATCTCCAATCAAGAGCCAAAATATGGCACCAAACCAAGAGCCAAAATTGGGCGATGTCACTCCTACAGTAAAAACTGAAAGCTTCAGTGCCCTTCCTAGTGATTTTGGCCAGCTGAAGCTCTCCCCCCAAGTCACCCTTCTTCTCCATCCAGCACCTTTTCCCGTGTCTTCCAGCTGCAGGTACTTGTCCAGTGCCATCCAGTTTCATCCTACTGGGAAGCAAAGACTTTGGCATGGCAGGACCCTGTCCCTGTGGGAGTAGGTCACTGTGCATCAAAGAGCAGCATCCCCATGGACTGCGAGCGGTGCCGCGTCCAACGCCTGCTGCATCTCGTGCTGCAGACCTGCTCCTCCTTTTCTTTCTCTGCAGTGTGCCAGGAGTCAGCCCACGCCAACAGACGAGGCTGTGGGCAGATAAAAGCTTATGGGAAGGTGGTGTTTATTTGGATATCAAATGTTTTTCCCTCCTGCTGCGTGGATCCTGCTGCTTCCCCCTTGCTGGCCAATCCATGCCTTCCCTGCCCTGTTTGAGGCAGTTTGGGGCTGATTGCTTGCAGTCAGGATGGCTCCCACTGTTTAGCTGGATATTTTGATGCACAATACTTGAAAATCAGAGGCAAGATCTCTCCAGCTGAACCCCCTGAAAGTGGGGGGAGCTGTGATCATTGCTGCTATCCCACCTGGAAAAAATGTGCCCTTTAGGTCATCAGAATCAGTCCCATGGCTGGTAATTACACTCAAGTCACCTGGCTTTACAGCTGGGGCATAAACAAGTTCTAGTGTTTCTCTTCAGAAGTGTTTCTGACTGGCATTGGAGCAAATCAAAGCAGGATGAAATCAGCTTGAACTGTGCAGTTTGCTCCTCTGTAGTTTTCTTGCTGTCTGGATGGACATGGAGCACTGCAGCTGGCACTGGCTATGTGCTGCTTGTTGGAGAGCTTTCAGAAGAAAGCTAAAAAGCCCTAGGAGAGCATTTGCTTCTGCAGTATTTCTGTGTTTTACCTGAGTGATTTCTATTGGAATGTTTTTCTCTTTTGTAGCAATTTCTAGTCTTGCAGTTGAGGACTTGACCCTTTATTTGAGCTGAACTAAACTGGCTTTTGTTGTAAGCTTGCCCAGGGTTTTCAGTTGTGCTAAGGTGTCCTAAGCAGGTTACTCTATGGTAATCCTCTGGGCCCCCATTCAGGAAGGCTGCAGAAAGCTCCTGAATGGAGTCACTTCAAATTTTGCCTTGGGTTGTGACAGAAAAGACAATCTTTCAAGTAGCAGGATTCTTTTTCATTAAGAGTTTATTCACCTTTCTGGTGTATTGGTTTAGATCTCCACAGCAATGATGACTTCAGCTCAGCAAGCAAAATATCATAGACTAGAATCCCAGAATGGTTTGGTTGGACGGGACCCTAAAGCTCATCTCATTCCAGTTCCTGCTGTGGGCAGTGATACCTTCCACTAAACCAGGTAACTCCAAGCTCCATCCAACCTGGTTTTGAACATGTCCAGGGATGGGAAGGTCATGACTTCCCCAGTCATCCTGTTTCAGTGCCCCACCACCCTCACAGTAATTAATTTCTTCCCAATATCCTCTCTATTCCCACCCTCTTGACAGTGTGAAGCTGTTCCCTGTTTTTCTGTCACTCCATGTCGTTGTAAAAGGTCTCTCTCCAGCTTTCTTGTAGCCCCTTCAGGTACTAGAAGGGGCTCTAAGGGCTCCCTAGAGTCTTCTCTTTCTAGGCTGAACAACTCCAACTCTCATCAAATACTGATTTGAATGACCAATTTTAATCTTGCTTTGCAACTAGCTTTTATTTGGTTTTTTTTTGATGACAGTGTGATTGCTCTTTTAGACTGGCTGGCAGTGAAGTAGCCCCTTCTTCAAGGCTAAATAATAGCTATAAAAACCCAATTAAAAGTGATGTGGCTCTACAGGTATCTGCAAATTCTAATTGTTTGTAGACTCTTGTGTAAATTTTATTTAGTTGATGATGACTTGTGTCATTATGCCAGATGTATTTGGATGTCCAGGTGTATTTGGAAGGGAATAGGAGTTCCAGCACAAAAAAAAAACCCTATTCTAATTTATTTAAAATAGGTGGCTGGTGACTGAACAAGCTATTTCTGGTAAGGCTGGAGGAAATCTACCCAGTGCCTCTCCTCTGCTTCTCTCAGAGAGTCATAAAGAGGCTCAATGTTTGTGGTAGGGCCCTGAGTCCCGTGGGAAAGCCCCTTGCACTTGCCTGGGGTCACTGGAGGCAGGAGCTGGTACCTGCCCCTCTGCCTGGTTCTTTTCCCCTCTGCTGTGGGCAGGGAGCTGCCTGGGATGGCTCTGTCATGGGTTTAGGATTAACCCTCCTTCTGGACTCCTTCCAGGTTGCCTTCTCCCTATCCAAGTGTGGTAAGTTCTGACTGGATAGGACCTTTCCTCCCCCTGGCAGTGCTCCTTCCCTTCCCTCTTCCCCTGTAACCTGAGTGTTGTCCTTTGTGGCAGGCTCTGTGGAACTCCATCCTCCAGCACTGCATCCTGCTGTGCCTCACTGCAGCTCTTCAGCTCAGCACCATCCCCTGATGCAATTCCTGGGGAAACCAGCACAGGCAGCTCCCAGGAAGGGCTATGGGACACCCAGCTGTGTCCAGACTCTGAACAGGAGGGGGTCTGTGCTGGGCCTGTCTCCTCCAAGGTGCACACCCATACTTTGTGCCTATTTTATTTGTCAATAATTGCATCCTCTCAGCAATACAATAACCCAGGTGAAGGTCTGGGCTGTCCAAAGGGTTTTGTGGAAGATCAAATCTGCCCTGGGCAGCCTATTGCTCTTTTGGCCAGCATTTAGTACCCAGCAGGGTGTCTTGGGATCATGGCATCTGCTTGCATTTGTTTTGCTACAGCCATAGATTTGTGTTTCACAGACTGTGTGGCTAGCTGGATTATAAATTATTCATGACAGGGAATTTATCGTGTTTATCTGGAATAATTGAGCAATTAAGTCTGTTTAGGTATGTAAAAAGATTGTGCAGTGGCTTGTCTATCTTCAGGCCCTAAATTCTGCAAGAGCATTTGTTACATATTTAATCCAGAATAACAACAACAAGAAAAAAAGAAAGGCAGAAGATACACTATGCTTTGATGCACTGATCCACTATGATGTGTTCATTTGCACAAGTTTTTCATTCCAGTGGCTTCACTCATAAATACACACTAGCCCAGGATAAATTAGACAACTTGGCTCCTCCAGTCTGGAGAAAGTGTGAGGCCACAACATCAGGTCTGCAACCCTGTCCCTGAAAACACTTTGGGCTGTTTATGCCACCACTAGAATTGTTTTTAGTGTTTAAAACCTTCCGTCCTAGACACATGGGTCAGAGGATCATGCTCCTTTCTGCCCTCATCACTGCTGTGCTATACTCAGATGTTGATGCTGCCAAGGTACTGCAAAGTTTGGGGTAAAAGGACCTTTAAATATTCAAGAGTGTTTAGTTTAGTCCCTGAGCTACAGCCATTATCTCCTGTTGTTGTAATTGTCCAGGAGGGTTCCCAAAGGAGATGGAAGCTCATGAGCAAGGCTACAACAGGGACCACTGAATAAATGTGAGCCATGCAGTAAATGGATGATTTTATTCTGTGTTACTAATAGGAAACTGGGCTGCTTTTAAATTGATCTATTACAAGTCTATTTTCTGGGAGCAGCCTGTGCTCTTTATAGCATTATAGCTGTGAATTGCATCGCTGCTGCACATGACACCCCGAGGAGCCCCGCGGCCTCATGTATTCCTCTTCTTTGGGCAGGAGGTACCAGGGAATGGAAAGTTTTGAGCTCCTCTGCTCCCTCCCAGGCTGCTATTTTAGTTCTGCAGGAGACAATGAGTGAGCAGGGCCGGAGGCTCCTGTTACTCAGGACATCCGTCCTTCGGCTGGCGGCAGGGCACGGGAGCAGCAGCAGAAAAAGGCGAAGCGAGCCATTAGGGCTTTCCTTGGCTGAGAGGGCTCCCGTGGAAGTCCCGCATTAGGGAGCGAGAAGGACCCGGGGCTGCACTTAGAGCTCGGGAAGCTGAAGCCCGAGCTGAGCTCTCTGCCCTGCTCCCTGCCCCGGCCCAGCCAGCAGCATCCTCCCAGCACGTACAGACGTCCAAATCTTCCCTGCGCTCCTGCGGACGAGGAACAAAGGCTGTCTAAACAGGAGCTAGTGAGGCAGCAAATCGCACAAGAAACCTTCCCTAATGAACTGGAAGGACTTGTCCCTTTGCCTCGGGCGGCGGCACTGCCGGTTTGCTTAGCTAGGCAGCGCCTAGTTTGGCGGGGGACCCGCGCTCCGGGGGGAGCAGAGGAGCAGTGCTGGCTCTGGCGCTGGAAAGGTTTCCTCTGCCCATCTGCTCCTCTCTGCCAGCAAGGGCAAGCAGTGAAGGAGGGGATGATCTCGCTTCCTGAGGAGCTAGCCATGGGGGATGCTGCCGGGGAGGACCATCCTGCCTATGACGGCGGATTAAGGTTAGTTGCAAAGCTATTGGGCGTGCAGTTATTTCCTCTGATCGTTTGCTTCACCCCTGTGTCCGTGGTTGTGTGTGCAGGGAAAGATGGACCAAGCAGCGAGGTGCAGGTGCTGGAGGTCGTCTTTGAAACTGCAGAGCCTCGTGGGGGTCAGTGCCTCTTGAGGCCCTTTGGGGAGAGGAGACGTGCTCAAGTAGCCTGGGGTTGGTTCAGGGAGTGCTAACCAGAGAAAGGAAACTGGTGGAGAAGTGACTCATAGGATGAAATGGCACTGTCTTATTTCGCAGCTCGATTCTCTGGACAAACGCAGTTTCCCATCTGTTATTTGCAGAGAAGGAGATGAGTTTGGGGGTTGGTTCCTCTCACTCGCCAGCAAGCGAGCAAGTTGATTATTTTCTGGCAAGCATTAGCAGGATGGTTACTGACGGCTCTGGTGGCTTCCCCTTCTGGGCAGGAGTGCCAAGGACTAGATTTTATTTATATTGAGATGTTTGAAGATAAAGATGAGCATAAGGTGGCCTTTTTCACAAGTGACTCGGTGCCTCTGTGACCAATTCCCCTGTCAATTAAGTGCTGAAGCACTCCTAATTGCACATTTTCTCTGGAGTCCTGGATTCTCCTCAAACTGTGCTTTAGATTTGGACCAGGAAGCTTCAGCCCACGCTGCCTGCATGTTTGCATCCGCCTCCTCTCCACCTGGATGCAGGCATGAATTCTGGTGGTGTCTTGACATGCAGCCTGGCCCTGGGCACACAACAGCTCCTGCACCCTGGGCTGTTCATGGTCCTCCCAAGGCACCTCAGGAGATTCCATCTCCTGGTATTATCCATCCCCCTCAGCTTGGACTCTGGCTGATAGACCACATCACAGCCTCCACAGGATGTTTGCAGGCTCCTCTTTGCATTTGCATGTAGGCTGTGCACTGATCCAAACAACCAGGGCTGCTTTTCCTACCCTCCACACACGAGCTCCATGGCAAACTGTCCCTGTGGTGCTGTAGGACAGCTCAGCAACAGGGTCATGGAATGGTTTGTCTTGGAAGGAACCTTCAAGATACCTCATTCCAACCCCCTGCCATGAGCAAGGATGCCTTCCACTAGATAAGATTGCTCCTGGTATCCAACCTTTGCCTCAAACACTTCCAGAGAGAATCTAGTTCTGCTATAAAACAAACCCAGAACTTCAGGAAAAGGTATATATTGGTGTTTGTCATGCACACCATCAGCCAGCCTGGGATGGTGTAGGAAACCTGATCCACATGGTACCTTTAGTTTTTTCCATGAATCAGCAGCTCCTCCAAGATTTGCTGAGCTTTCCCTCCTCTCCTGCTGCCATTCCCACCTCCTGTCTTCCCAGCAGTATCCCAGCCCCCCACAACTTGCTGTTCCCTCTGTTCTCTAGCCAAGGGCTGCCTTCTAGCACTGCCTCTTCCCTTGGATCAGGATATTGTTTAATTGCAGAGTATGTATGTGGCTTTGGCAGATTTCAGTGTGACAATGTACAACACGAGACATGCCCCCCAGAGAGCTCCTCAGGAGTGGATTCGGGAGGAATGGATGGAAGGGACGTTTCGCTGACTGGCTGATTTTGTGAGACAGCAGTTCTTCCTGTGCAGGCAGAGCTGCTGAGCTGAAGACACTTAAGGACACTCTCAGGCAGGGCACTGGCAGCTCTTTGGAGAGGCCAAGCTGTTGCAGTGTTCCTCCAGGATAAGCCAGTAGCAGCCATGAATGAAACCTGTCTCCATCCAGTCAGTGATCCTGCTGTTGAGCCTCTCTATTAGCCTGATTAGCACAGTACCTTCATTACCCAGTTCCAGCTGGGGTTATTTTTGTACTCATACTGGTGCCTGCAAAAGGCAGAGGAAGCTGTGACCGTGGCCTTGGGGTGCATCTGCTGGAGGGTGGCTTCATCTGGGGAAGGGGCCCACTGGGGGCTCTTGGATTTAAAGAGCTGCTGCTGGAGACTCCCTGTTGTGCTCTTCCCAAACACAGTTGAAAGTTTTTTATTCAGGATTTCCAGTTTTGTAGAATTATTAAATCCACATGTTTTTGGCAACTCACAGAAAACCCAAGTTCCTTTTCTGTTCTGAATTCCCATGAACTTGGTTTCTGTTTTTTCAGCTCGTTGTATATCTTGTCTCATGCCAAAGGATCAGTGTAGGTTGTATCTTCTGCTGAACAAAGCTCCTTTCCTCTGTCCTGTCCAAAATGATCACCTTTGGGTGGGATTGATCATGCTGGACTCAAGATGACTCAGGAGCTGTTCTTTCCAGCCTAGAATAATTGTTTAAAGCAGGTCAGATGGACTGAGCCCAGCAGTCTCCTCTGACAGGGGGGTGTGTAGCTAGCAAGGTCGATGGCTTTGGCTGCAGTGAAGTCTAAATGGGCAGAGCTGGTGAGGAACCATTCCATCTCAAATGTCCAAAGTCATAAATATGGTAATCTAAATATGGTCTCTTCTTTTTGGCTTTTTTATTCTTCTGTAGTAGGATAGCATCCTGGGTGACCTCCAAATGGTCCAAAATAACCAACCCTCAGCAAAGACAGAATTACTCTTTTATTATAATCCTAAATTTTGGCGTGAAAATATGTTGGATGTTCAGTTACGATGTTTTTCTGCTTACAGTGCTCATTTTAAAGCTTCTGCCCACTGCAAAGGCTGAACTCTATACTTGAGATACTTTTAGAGCTGTATTGTCTTACCTCAGGGGAACAAAACAACCTGCACATAACCAGCACTCTCTCACATCTCCTGGTAACAAATACCAGGGATGGGCTATTTTCACATAGTCTCCTAAAATAGGTGGTGTTAGAGTAACTGCAGAAGCCTTACAGACTCAAGCTGTGTCTGTCATTTCAGATCCTTTTAAAATGTGTGCCTTTCTTGATGTTTTTCTAGATGATTTGGAAACCACAGTGCACAGGGATGGATCTTGGTCCCCCTTATGTACCTGCTCTGCAGAGAGTCACAATCTAACCCACCATGGCTGTAATTTTATATGTGTGTTTATGTGTGTGTGTGTATTCAATTTATAATTCTTATGGATGTTTAGATCTGCACTGGGCAGAGCTAGCACGTGCTGTGGATATTCTTGCTGCAATTAAAAAAAAAAAACAAACGCTGATTGGAAAGTTTTCATTCCTAACGGGATTTGGAAATGGTTGGTGCTCACAGGACAGCATTGAGGGGGGAGGCACATCTGGCAGCTGTGACCCAGCAAGCACTGCCACTTGCTGACCTACCCATGCATTGGGGAATAATAAGATTTGGAAGGGGGTTTTGAGGAATATTCTGGGGTGTTGGAGGGCTCTGTGGTGGGAAAGGTGAGGCTGGTGGTTGTAAGTGTGTTGGGAACTGCATGCAGGCTGGGGCAGGTCAGGTATCAGATACAAACATCCCAAATGTCCCTACAGATGGGATGGTTCAAGCTATCAAAGCTTGTGAGACCAGAACAGGCATAAAATACCCCACAGATGAAAGGCCTGCAAGCTTTACCTCCCTGAGACTTCTGCTGAGCCCAACAGCATGTGTATAATTTGCTTTAATGGTTAGAAACATCTGCTGTTAAAAGTGATGCTTAATATATTTGGCTTCCACTTCCAGTCATTAGTTCTTTTTATGCCTTTTTCTGCCTAATTAACAACCTTTTAGTACCTGATATTGTTTCCACTGAATGTGCTGCTATATCGTAATCAAGTCACTTCTTAATCTTCTCTTTGATAAACGAAAAAGATCAACCTCTTCACTTCTCTCATTGCAGACATTTTCTGCATCCCGAGAATCACTCTTACAGATCCGGCCTGTATCTCCCGCAGTGTTTTACTAATCTCCTTAAAATGTCGGTGTGGAACCATGCAGGGCTCTGGAAGGAGTCCCTTGGTGCTGGAAGAGGAGGCTGAGCCATCTCCTCACTCCTACTTGCAGCTCCAGGCTTCCTGCATGGATTGAGCACAGGTTTGCTAGGCAGTAGCGACTCATCTTCATGGATATTTAAGATATGGGTGGCTGGAACAAGATGATCTTTAAGGTCCCTTCCAACCAAAACCATTCTGATTCTGTGGTTTTACCAAAATCCACTGTGTGTGAGTGGTGCTGCCCGTAGTGAGATGATGATACCTCGGCAGTGGTGAATTCTCTGTTGCCCCCAGCTCAGCCAGGTAACCAGTCTGAAATCCATTTAGCATATTCACTATTCATATTTAATAGTGCTTTTTATTTTTGTCAGCATGTCATACAGTACTAGGTGAAAACACCTTTTGGACATCAAGGATATTGCTTCTGTGCATTACTAATATCAGATGTGCAGAGAATAAAATCAGGTTTGCTTTGCTGTGACCTATTTTTCCTAAACCACATTGATGGGCATATTTGTGTATCCTTCAGTTCTCTGCACTGTCTTTCTGCCTTGGCAGATGTCTGTCTCCCTGTCCCCTGCAGGCCATACCTTTGCCTTCTTCGAGCAGAAGACTCTTCCAGCCTCCTAAAATTTCCTCTCAAAAATGAACATCAGCACACAGCAGTTTTCTTAGTTCTCTTAGAGCCCTTGGATGCAAAATTACTCAGTTCTGCCAAATTTAAATATCTTCTGGTGCTGGTAGATGTTGTTGAATGTTCTTCTCGATTGCTAATAGGATGGAAATGCTTCATCCTCATAACGAGTGTAATCCTGCTTGTTCCCAAATGTTCAGGACAGTGATTACAGCATGTCCATCATATCTGTCTCATTGGCAGTTCCTCCATCTCTACCCAGTGATGGACCCCCATCCTTTCTAGGAAGAGTCTGGGTGTAAATATTTACTAATCCAACCCCTGAAACATTTGAGTTGGTGAAGAACTGGGCAAACATGACACAGAAATAGATGGAATGGGATTATTTCATTGACTTGCATCACCATCCTTTAAATGTTTCTCTTCTAGCTTGCAGATTCGTCATGCAGGGGGAAGATGCCCACAAAACAGTAGAGAGAAACAGGGGAAAAGAGTATGAAAATAATTATTTTTTTCCTACTATTCCTTTATCACTGAGTCTTTTCCCTTTTCCTTTCTCCTCCTTGGGGGAAGGATCTTTGGCAAGACAACTCAGTCCTTCCTCTTTGCTATCTTCCCTGCAGCATCCTTTAAGTTGTCTTTGATCTGTGTAACCCACATGGTGTGTCATCAGTTGCATCAGTGGAGGCCAGCCAGGCAATTTGTGATAATCCCAACTCAATTTACATTTCAAATGCTTGCTCTGGGAGCTCATGCCTCACTGTATCTCCTGCAGCTTTCTCCTGCTCCCCAGGACAGATGTTCCTCAGCAGCTCCTCACCAAGTCACCAAGGGCAGTTGGATGCTCCTATCCCATCTAAAACACCCCCTGGCTTTTTCCTATCTGGGTTCATTGGGAAAAGTGAGAAAGTTACAATGATCCCATTGTTCTTCAGTCCTGAGCTGAGGGAGAGAGGGAGCTCCTGGTGGGCTTGTCCATGAGCCATACACAGCTCCTGTGGCCCCGGGACCCAGGCACAGTGCCTCCCACTGCACGGGTTTTCCTGGAGGAGCCTTGGCCAGGGGTAAAGTGGGGGACTGTGTGTGGCACAGGGAGGGAGTGGGATCTCCTCTTCCCCCAGTTACCACCTCACGAAGGGTCTTAAAGTGCAGGTAAGGAGATTATGCGGAGAGGGAAGATTTGAATTTCTTGCATCCTGGGAACAAGAACCTGAATAGAAAGGGTTGGTTCTCCCTTAATTTGAGCTGGGGATGGTGGGCAAAGCTGATGAGATTTTGGTAGACACTCTCTTGAAATAGAACTGTGGGAAGAAATTCCAGAGGGTGTGAAAGCAAAAATAACGCAAGAAATTCTGGATGTCAGAAGAGAGACGGCAAGACCCTAAGAAATTATAAAAACTAAAGTACTATTTTCAGGAACTAGATATAATGTGGCTCCTTTGGAACAGCTCGGAGAAACGACAATGTAGCAGAAAATTGCTGAGGAAAATTGAGGCTGTTTCCCCTCGGTTCCAAGTGAAGGACTCAAGTGGAGGCTGGTGTAGAGAGTGGCGTGGGAGCTCAGCAAGTACAGGGAAGTCTGGGAAAAGCACAGAGCTGATGTACAGGCAGGCTTGTAAGGTGATGGGCAGAGCTTTGCTGGAGGCAATGCCAAGCCTTGGCACCACACAGGTGCTGGGCAGAGAGGGGAAGGGGCACAGTGGGCAGGTGGAGGTTTCATCCACCCCCCGTGAATTTGAACCCATCTTTCCTAGCTGATCAGAATTTCCTGTTTTTGAAAGTTTATTATTTGAAGGCTGGCCTTTATGAGAACCCTTCTGGAGAGAGGACTTGTAAGGAAGGATTTAGGGCTTATGTGCCTTCACCTCTCGAGGATTTGCCATCGTGTCCCATTATGAGACCTACAGTAACACCCAACTGCATCTCTGCAGGCAGCTCCTGCGAGCAGAAAAAGGTTGAAATGTGCCTGTTGTGTGGTTGGAGTGTAAGGGGAAAAACCCTGTGGCCAGGTTATGAATCACCTATGCCTCCAACTGTAGGACCAAAAGGCCAAGCAGACCTGGAGCTGTGGGACAAGGTGATTAATGTCTCTGCAGCAGGGATTAGGCTGAGCCTTAGAGGTGATCCGTAATGCTGGAATGAGGAGATGGCTTCTGGAATGAAAGGCAGGAAAATCCACACCTCGTGCAGTGGCTGCAGGCCTGTGGGATGTGCAGCCCCCAGAGTTGTTGGGTGCTGCCCCTGCCAGGCTCAGTGTCTGCTTGTGCTGGGTGCTGCTCTGGTTTTTGGGAATGTTCTGGTTCTTTTTGCCACCTTAGTTGCTTGTCTTGGAGAAGTCTTTTGCAAGCAGACCTGGGTGTTCTGCTGACTGTGCTGTATATTAATACTTGTGGAGCTGCTGAGCATCCTGGTGATTCCTCATATGGAAAGGCTCTACAGCCTCTTTAATTAACTTAATTTAGACATTAGTGTGTCACAGGGAACGTCTCTCGTGGGGAAAGTCTTTCGTTTATCACCACTTAGCCAGGGAACTGTTCTATTTTTCATTTGCATGCAAAAGTTCATCATGGTGAGAGTGAAAATTAACCCTTTGCTCCCCAGCCTGCACTTTCCTTCCTGGAAGTGCAGATGCATTGTGCAAGGAGCAGCACTCTTTGTACTCCCTTAAAGCATTCCAGAGCCAAATTTTGAGGTGGAATATCACAACCACTACACTGATTTCCAGAAAATCCTTCTCTGCTAGCCCCAGGGAAGCGCTGAGCATGGCACATGGCTATTCTTGGCTATTCTCTTTGGTATCTCTGGTCACCAAGGAGGAGGGGAAAAAATGGGCTTTGGGGAGTTGGTAGAGCTATGAACCATCAGAAAGGCCCCTCTTCTCCCAGGAGAGGCAGAGCCTCATGGCAAGCAGTCACTTCCCAGCAGAAGCCTTGGAAGCAGACCAAGGCTAATTAAAGCTGGCGTTCACGCCGGCGTGCTGCGCCGTGGGTACCTGTGACAGATGGGGGCTGCTCGCCCTGATGGCAAGGTACTGCTAGTGAAGAACATGGTACCAAAATGTTTTTCAGGGGCTGATGGCTGCTTCCCATGGCTATGTGGAGTCTGTTTGGGGAGAGGTAAGGGTGTGCTGGGGCTGCCTGCAGGCAGCTGTACCTACCCATCACTCACTGCCCATGTCCTCTCCTTGTCTCACAGGTGAAGGAATGGCTGTGCTTGAACTGCCAGATGCAGCGGGCGCTGGGGATGGATATGACCACGGCTCCTCGCTCCAAGAGCCAGCAGCAGCTGCACTCCCCTTCGCCGTCCCCCTCCCAGTCCCCAGCCAAGCACCCACAACCCCCTGCTGCAGATAAGACCCCACCAGCCCCCCGCTCCCTACCACAAGAGCAACCCAAACCTCAGCCCACGACGCCGCAGAGGGAACCGCACGGCCAAGGACAGCCAAAACCTCAGGAGGCGGCCAGGTCCTCACCACAGCATCAGGCCAGGTCCTCCCCGCAGCATCAGCAAGCCAAGCCTTCTCCCTCTGAGCAGAGAAAGACGCCAGGAGATGCAGGGGCAAAGCCTGCTGCCCCAGCTCCCGGGGCTGGAGCACCAGAGCAGCCCCAGGAGGGGCTCACAGGGAAGCTCTTCGGCTTCGGGGCATCCCTCCTGACCCAGGCCAGCACGCTCATGTCTGTCCAGCCAGAGGCCCCTGCTCCGAGCCAGCCGTCTCCTGGCAAAGTGCCTCCAAAAATTGTCTTCAGCGACGCCAGCAAAGAGGCTGGTCCCAAAGCCCCAGGGGCACAGGGCCGGGCTGGTGCCGCGCCGGCGGCGAAGCCGGGCAAACCGGAGCAGGGTGTCAAGCCAAAGGAAGTGCCGAAAGCAAGGGTCTCGTGCCCCCTCTGCAAGGCGGAGATCAACGTGGGCTCCAGTGAGCCCCCCAACTACAACACCTGCACAACCTGCCGGCAGCAGGTCTGCAACATGTGTGGCTTCAACCCCACGCCTCACCTCGTGGAGGTAAGGGGGCTGGCAGGGGCGGGTGTCTTCTGATCCAAGGGTGTGCGCTCTCTCTTTGCTTAAAATGGAGAAAAGATGGGGTGCTTGCTTTCAAAGGTCTGTAAAAAAGCCTTTAAGAAACTGCTGAAGCCAATTTCCTCACGGGGCAAGCTGCAGGGCTGGAGTCCATGGTCCTTCACCTCTTGGCAAAGACATGGATTTCATGTGTGTACACTGATTTCATGCTGGTTTCATGCAAGGAACACAACAAGGCATGGCTGTCATTAAGGGCACCCCCAGCAGCGCCCACTGCTCCCCAAAGGTGTCCAAGGGTGAGGTCATGCAAGTGGCACTCACCAGCAAGTGTCCTCCTCCTGTTGCTGTGTATGGAGGCCTTAGCCAGACTGGAGATGAGGCTAATGGGGGATGTTCTGCAGCTCCTGCATTCTCGAATGGTCAGGCTGCAGGGAAGATGATACAGGGGAAGAAAGTGTCAGGGCCTCAGCAAGAGGAGCCTGGGTGCAGGACAATGGAATGGGCTGAGCATGGGGTAGATGTAGGGATGCCCAGTGTTGTATGGATGTGAATTGGGTGTGCATTCTGCAGCCTGCTGAGATGGAGTGCAAGGAGAGGAGAACAGAGGCTGAGATGGTCTGAAATCCACCCGATCTTACCTGTTATACTTGAGAATGTCTCTGAATTGTGATGCCCACACAGATCATCTTCCCAAGCATCAAAAAAGCACCTTAGCCAATTCTAGCCACTGGTGCCTAGAGAGGAGAGTGGTGCAACTGGTTCAGCTGGAGCATTATCCTACCCCTTCCACCTTGGAAGCTAAGGAGGAACATCTTCCAGGCCCTTCACCCCCTCCTCTATAAGTGATTTGAGACCCTGACCAGAGGAGGCCCAGGGCTTGCTCCTGGAAGCTGCATCTCACAGACAGTTAAGACACAGAATTGATAACATCAGCACATGGAGAAGTTAATGGGAACTTGAAATGACCAGAACTAGGATTGCTAATCTTGGCTCCATTCCACGGCAGATAATTACATTTTATGTCCCTAGCTCCTCCCTGCAGTTTCAATTACACCCAGTAATTTTCTGTTCTTCTGAAGCTGCTGCTGCTGCTGCTCTGCTCGCATTGGCCGTGGAGGAAACGCTCTCCCAGAGTGTCTGTGGAGGTGCAAACCCCCCAAAATGGCCATCTCAGTGTACACAATGCTGTTTTCAATGCCAGTGCTCTGCTCCTGCTGTTGCTCCCACCACTGCCTCCACCCTGGCCCGGGGCCTTGAGTGAGGAAAGCTGTCCAAGTGTTTGTTCTTTGGGTAGGGCTGAACCCCGTGTTGGCATGCCCCTGGGCAGCAATGTGTTCCCAGGCTTCAGAAAGCTCATGGATTGGTGAAAAGGCTGTAACGCTCGCTGGCAGCCCAGCTGCTAATTAATTAATTAGAGAATTAATTTGGGGTTGGGTTGTAGCCAACGTGGTGATGTCTGCATGTACCAGGGAAAGGTGAGCTCTCCTCAGCCCTTGTCTCCAGGGTCACTAGCTGACACCCGGGATTAAATTTCAGATTTTGAAGGCTGGACTCTGCCCAGGTTCCCAGAGCTCTTGAGGAAATGCCTTCAGACACCTTGGGCAAACCCACCCTGGCATGTATGCTCCTCTTCTTGTTTCTTGCTGCAGCTCATCCCTGCAACATCTACGACCCTTCACACAGAGTGAAGACCCACAGCAATGTCTTACCCAGGCATTGTGCTTGTCATGGCTTTTGTTTCCCTTCACAAGGAGCCTTTGTCAGCTCTGCATGGTTGGGTTGGTTTATGAGATTTCTTTTTACAAGAGTTGAGGAAGAAATGCAACACTTGTGCTGTGGATGTTATTAACAAAAACTTTCTGAGGAAAGGAAAGCATCGCAAGGTCTGTTAATGCGGTTCGGCTTTAGGTTTGCTTGAACTTCTGGGAAAATTGCTCTGTGGTCTGATCTCTTTTTGCCTGCAGCTCACATGGGCTTGTCCCAAGCCCTGAGGTTCATGCAAATACCAGAACTCACTCTTTGAAGTAGTGAGGCTTGATCCATTAATTGCTTGATGAATTAGGACCTTGGCTATAAGCTGCCTTTGGAAGTTGTGTGAAAACTAATGAGGGATTTGATCCCAAGCCTGATAAGTGCAGAGGAGCATGAACTGTGGGTGAGATTGGCAGCATACTCTGTATGCACTCCTGGAGCCTGGGCAAGGCTTCATCCTGGCCCCAAAAAGCGTCACAGGGTGGGAGAGGGTGTGGCCCACAGTGGCCTGGTTTTTGGAAGAAGGATGGAGTTTTGCAGGAAAACAGTGATAAAACCATGTGTTTCCTGCAAATAAAGTTGTATTGTCACTTCCAGAAAGCAGGGAAGGCTGTTGCCTCTATTTGTAACCCCCTAAAATTTCTGATTCCCCTGGAAAGATGTGTTATTATACCCATGATATTTTCATTCCCATCCCACTCCTGATCTAAAGATGGAGTCAGAGGCTGTGTGTCCCTGCCGTCCCCTCCCACCCTCTGCAGCTGCCTGAGGAGGTATCCAAGGAGCTGCCTCCTCCCCAGCACTCTGTTCAGCCAAGTGCACTCCAACCTACCAAAAGAGAAGAAAATACTAAAAGTGCTGGTTTTCTGTGAACTCACAGGCTGAGCTGCATAGGTGCTGAGCCACCCAAAGAAAAGGGTAACTCGTGCTTCTCGTACTGTCCTTGCACCACTGTAGACTGATGCTTATGCAGGTGAAGGATGCTCCAAGAGTATCCCACTCATGAGAAGCTGGGTTGTGCCTCTGAGCCCAGAGTTTCCACAAGATCTGCCAGCAAGGCTGGCTTTCCTCTGGCTTTGGGTCTTGGTGGGCATGATCAGAAGGTGCTGGTGAGGACTGGAAGAAGAGTTCAGGGATAAGGGTGGCATTTTGGCAGTACATCCTAGGAGAAATGTGTGCACTATGGTGGCCCATGGCTCTGAAAGCTGTGGGTGACCAGCAGAGGAATCCTAAAAGCATGCCTGACTTCCACTTCCTCTGCATGCTCGCCATAATACACATTACCCAGCTTTAAATAAGTTGTTTATGTGAAATACCAGGAGTACAGGTGCCTGGAGCTTCCTCCCACATCCTCACACTTCCTCCAGGAGCTGCATCCTGGGAGCAGAGATGTTCTCAAGCCAGAGCTGACACTTTGGGATTCTCCCAAATTCCCTACAGCCTCAGCCCGATGCCATGCAGGAAGGGAAGAAGTTTCTGTTGCAGGAAGACCAAGGGCTGGGTCATTTTGCTGGGGATGTAGGAATCTCTCCTGTTTATGGCAGAGTCTGCTGAGGGAACAAGTGATCTGGCAGGAGCTGGCTCGCAGCGTGATTGGCCTTGTGCTTGCACGATGCTCTCCCAGTAACCCCAGTTGACCCCAATTGACTCCAGGGGTTTTGTATTAAGGAACAAATGAACTATGCATGTTGTGTTACTAAATAAACATGGCAGGATGCCCCTTTGCCTAATTAACAAGCCTGAAACAGGAGCAGTGACAAGTTTCATTGCAGAACACTGCATTCCAGGTGCCAGGCTGTGATCTCCAATGCGCACCTGACCCTCGGGAGGGTTCTCTTACTGATTTGTGGTACTTACCATACCCCATCCAGATGCTAAAACTGCTTTTTTCCCCTTGATTATCCCAGGCATTGTCAAAATAACCCTTTTTTTATAACACTTGTGTTGTCATAGGTGGTGCTGCTGTATTGCCGTGTCTGATCTCACAGTTAATGCTGTTGGGTTCCTTATTACATGCATTATATGCATATGTAATATAGTGTATGCCTATCATATGTTGGTGAGACACAGGAACAGGTTTCCCAGAGAAACTGTGGACTTCCCATCCCTGGAAGTGCTCAGGGCCAGGTTGCATGGGGCTTTGAGTAACCTGGTCCAGTAGACAGGGTCCCTGCTCGTGGTAGGGGGGTGGAATGAGATGAGCTTTAAGGTCCCTTCAAATCTGGGATTCTGTGATTATCCTGGATCTGGTATCACAGGATGCAGGAGCAGCGTTTGGCTGAGCCCTTGATGGGACATGTTCCCTTTCTGCTGCTCCCCTTGTACCTGCAGCCAGGTACAAACCAGCCCTTCAGATGGATTTCTCACAAAGAGCTTGTGAATCACTGTATCAAATACTCTCTGGAAAGCCCCGGACCTCTCTTTTCATCACGATCAAGAGCTCCCGCTGGATGAAATTGGTCCCTGAGCAGAACAGCTCCCCAGGGTGGGCTGCTGCACTGCTCAGGTTCGAGATGCTGATGCTGAGGATGGGGCTGACCTGCCCTACTTGCAGAAGCAGCCGCGGCAGCTCCTGCACTCGCCTGCAGGGAGGAATGCCTGGGAAAAGGGACTTCAGTGAGATGCAAAAAGCTCCGTGGGGTCAGCCTTTGTGCAGAACAGGGTGTCGCTGCCGGCAGCCGGAGGATGGGTTAGAGAAGGAGAGCCGAGGAAAGGTTTTGTGCCAAAATGATTTTGGTGTGGGCACATAGGTTTCAGAGAAGAGCTGAAAAGAGCGCAGGGAGGAGCGTCGGGCTCCTGCCTCACCTGCCCTCGCTGAACAAGACCCTGTGTTCAGCTCCCGATCGTGCCGTGCCTCCCTGCCCCCTTCCCAAGGGTCCCTGCTCTAGCTGGGAATGTAATTAGCTCCTAGGCAAAGAGGATTAGCGGGGTTAAGAGAGCCTCCCGCTCAGCACTGTCCTGGGGTGGAAATTCCAGCCCCGGTCTGCTGTCTGGAGCCATTCCCCCCTCCTTCCTAGGCAGAAAAGCAGGATAAGTGTGCCTTAAGAAGAACCTGCCTCCTGCCCTCTGGAGCACAGGTGTCTGTGCTGGGGATCCAGCAGGTCTCCATCTCAGAGAGCCCTATGTCCTTGATGGGATGATCAGAAATGCTTCCCAAAGAGGTGCCTGCCTTCCTCGGGTGACAGGGAGGGTGCGTGACAAGCAGGGACACGGGCTTAAAGTTTTCAGGCATCATTTTTCCATAGGAATCCAGGTCCTGTTATTGTCCTGTTGTTCCTCCCAGGCTCAAAGGGCAGCAGGGACATGTTCTGCAGCTCCTGATGGAGCAGGGAACAGCTGTTGTCAGTCACCCTTTTGAGGCTGTTTTCCCTAAGTCGAGTGTCCTGCAATGACAGCTTGGCAGTGTCCCTGGAGCTCAGATGGGCGCTGGGATGGCCCAGTCCCCTTTCCCGGGACGAGGAGAAGAGCAAAGTGCCACTCTTGAAACGTGGGCAGGGGGTTGGACCCTGGAGTTTTCTGCAGCAGAAGGAGGCAGCCAGAGATGCAGGCCACAGGGTGCAGCAATTGCTGGGTTTCTCCTAGATTTTTGTGTAGAAATCATGATTTTAAACAATACCCCAGCCCTGAGGGTATGAATATTTGGGTCAGTCACATAAACTTAAGTCAAACTGAGAGCTCTGCATAGTAGCTCTGCACGGAGTGAGGAAGGCGGTTTCGCTGGCCTGAGCCCTCAAATCCTGTTAAGGGCTGGTAATTAACAGCTCGCTGTGACTCAGGAGTTTTCTGTGCTGCTGAACCTGCTGTAATTAAGGTGGTTCCCGCTGCTGGGCTGGGCAGGACTGGGGTCCCCAACAGCTCCTCCTGCAGACACGGGGCTGGAGAGGGGCTGGGGTCATTGTAACCTTGCAGACGAATCTTAATTAACAGTGGGGTCCCACCTGATGGGTGATGAGCAGCATCAGTGGGTGACCACTCATGTAATCCATGTGTTCTGTGCCAGACCTCACTGCTGGATTTTTTGCAGAACCCCATTCATTAGATGTTAGCTCTGTGTCTGCTGCTGGCTCTTGCCTTCTGCTGGTTGTGTTTTTGGAACTTCTGGGACTGCTCCACACACTGGGGTTTGCCTCACCGTGCCTGCTCTCAGCTTCTGGCCACTTTATAATTGTCTTAAGAACTGCTCTTTCTTTCTTTAATCAGTAAAAAAAGCCCAGAGCTCCAGGTTCCTTTCTTGTTTTAGCTGCAATTACATTATAAAGGGACAAATGTCAGCTGTATGTGGATGACCCTGCTGATTGATTCTTCTGAGGCAGCTGCTGCCCACACTGCAGATTGTTTTCAATGGTTCATAAAACCAAACAATATTTTGAGAGGGGTGACAGTGGCTGAGCAAAGTAGGGAATTTCTGCCTTCCAAATGAAGATATATTTGAAGGGAACGATGCTTCCCCCATGCCAGGCTGGTTTTCCAGAGCACATTTGCTGTGCCCTAGGACATGAGGCCACTGCCTGTTGTACTGCTGTGCTCCTGGGCTAGCAAGCTGCTAGGGCCAGCAGTGCCAAGGTGCCTCCAGAGCTGGCTTGCCAGGAAGTGAGTGGATATGTCAGGATCAAAGCCTGAGTGCCCACTGTGGCTCAGGCAGTCAAAGATTTGGCCTTACAACAGCAAGCCCTTTGGCTTTGGGGAGGTCAGTATTGCTTCTGGGCCAGCCCGTGGTGCTGGAGGTGAGGTGGCAGCAGGACAGACGTGATACCTGAGTCTCCACTGCAGATGTCCTTCTCAATAGTCTGTAAGAGCTCTTGGAGCCACCACCTCGCTGCGGGTTCTGCTTTAATTGGTGGTGAAACTTCATCCATGTGGTATTGATCATGGTGTTTCCTAGAAAGGGACAAGGAAAAATCTGGGGAAATGCTTTTTGCCCATATAACATGAGTAGGTCTTCATGGCAGCTCTTCTCCCCAGCTAAGCTTTGACAGCTTTTCCCAGCAAATGCTTGTGTTGGTAGGGATTGCAGATCTGCTTCTCAGGGGTGATGGTATTCTGTCCATGAAACCTCAACAGACTCATCCTTCAGAAAGCCGCTCAAGCCGTCCTCGAGCAGACAGACAGGGACAGTGACCTTGCAGCAGGGACATGGACACAGACAGAGGGCCATCACTGCAAAGGCATTGGATATTCTCACCAGTTGGGTACTATGAATATTAAAATTCACTAACATGGGAAGGGCCTGAGTAACTTTCCATCACCTAACTGAGGTTTCACAGTTTGGAACAGCTCCGGGAAAGGCTGAGAGAAGATCAATAACTACCCTAATGCACCTTGTTAGGGACTTTCTTGACCTTGAGAAGCTTTGAAAAGAGTTACTGATGTGCACATGAAAGGTTGAAGGCAGCAAAAATAGGCAAAGTGGAAGCACAGAGAGGAAGCAGGACAAGCTAAAGCTGCTATAGTGTTTTATAGATATCAGAAAGGGTTTCATATATATATGTCCTGGAGAGCAAAAAAACCCAGTTCATTCACAAAATTCAGGTCACCTGGTTCTAGCACAGGGGTTTTTTTTTGCCTTTGCTGTTCAAGACAGACCTAGCAGCCATTGTGGTGGGGCTGCCCTGGAGCTCTGTGCCTCGAGAAGCCTTGTGCCTCTCTGCTGCTTTGGGTGGTATTGCTGATGTCCACCGCAGTACCAGCCCAGAGATGTCCTCTTACCTCCCCAAATGAGTCCCCCTCACAGGGAGCTGGTGCAGACCTCAGTGGACACCTCACTCAGGCACACAGCTGACATGGGGGCAAAGTGAGGGGATTCCTGTGTCATCCTGCTAAGGCTGTGCCAGGTGCAGCAGAGAGCAGGAGATGATGGAGGAAGGCAGGGGAAGAGGAGGGCAATGGTACAGAGGAGGCATGGAGCTCTCAAGGGAATGGGGACAGCCTGGACACTCATTCCTGCTCCTGCTGTACCTTGCATTGAACAATGAGTGTCTGAAGAAGCTTGGAATCAGTCTCCAGTGCAGGGGCTGGTACACAACATCAGGAGGTTATTGCCAGCTCTGTCCTGGGAGACAAAGTGCTTAGATCAGGGGGGTTTGGATCACACTTGGATCATGTTTGTGATGGTCAGCTTTATGAGATGGCTTCTTGGGGTCTGGTAGGACATGGCACCACTGACCCCTGAGTCCAGGCTTCTTGGTGGAGTGTGTGGGCTCCTGTGTCCTAGACCTCTCCTTTGCCCACACCATGAGCTGCTGGTGGAGGTGGTGGTAGACACTGCTCTTACAAAGGCAGAAGGTGTGGGGGGTTGGATTGGAGGGAACCTTTGGACCAGCATGCTCTGAGGGGCACCGTGGGGGCTGGTGGTCCCTGAGCAGGTACCAGCAGCAGATGATGAGAATGGTGGGACCACCTAAATCAGAGTCTTGGTCTAAAGCTGTGATGGGCAGACAGGGAAACAGCTCTTTTAGTGGGAGATGGGGAGAGGATTGGGCTGTTCAGCTCCTATTTCCCCGTGGGCAGCCACAGCTTATCCTGATGGAGTCACAGACCATTATACAACCTGGATCTTTCTTCTTTCTATTTTTTTAAATAACATGCCATGTTAGTGCTTTATTTGAGAACATGTTGGGACACTTAATCGAGCGTTTAATTGGCTTTGTAACAGTGGATTTCTGAGTGGGCCGAGGAGGAGGCAGCTTTAGGGCTGGGCTGCAGTAGAGATGCTCAATTTTCCAATTGCTCAATTTTTTTTTGTGATGGGAGCATCTCAGACTGAGTTTGCTGGTGTTGATCCACTTACCTAAGCACCATTGTTTTTCCTGTTGAGCCCAGTGGCATTTTGCAGTTGTATCCTACAGACATAAGGATCTGTAAAGGTCTCTGTAACAAAATGAGAGTGAGGAGAGGGGCTGCCAATGGTGAAGTGTGTGGCCATGCTGGGAAAGAATCCAGCAGGAATGCTGATGATGGGATGTGATTGTTGGGGATGGGTTTTGCTAGCTCAGGCCAGGGTCTTACATTGATTCCTTTCTTGCCACATCCAAACTGTGCTGGTAAAGTCCATGGGCAGGACAAGCCCACGTGGGCAGCTTGGGCACCAGAAGGACATTGGTGCTGTGCTGCTGATAAAAGTCCAAAACTTTATCAGCATGTGTGCTATTGAAGGCAGTGTCCTTCTGTAAGGATCAGCAGGACCTGAAAGACAGTTTGTGGTATCTACAACTCAACCAGTGCAGGGATTCACCCTGGTTTAATAGTTCCACATACCATGTAGTTCAGGATTCAGCCCTTGCTGTGTGCTGGGATGCTCTGTTTTCCCAACTGCACATGTGCTGGGGCGAGCCATGGGAGGTAAAGACTAAGATCCCATCTCCCGGGTAGTACACTGGGTGTTTGAGAAAACAGTGCTGGGCAAGGGAAGAAATTACATTTATTTGTATAGAAAGAAATGACATTATTGGTGTGGTTAAAAATTACTGCTCAGGAAGTGGCCAGATTGGTGTTCCTGTTTTTCCTCCATTAGATCATAGGATCACTGAATGGTTTGGGTGGGAAGGGATCTTAAAGCCCATGTGGTTCCAATCCCCCTACCATGGGTAGGGATGATCAGGTTGCTGGTGGGGCTTTGCTGGAGGGACACAAGCTTGTCCCATCAGGTGGCACTGCCAGGAGATGTGGGGTGGGGAGCTGGGCCCTCACCATCATCCCTCTCCTCAAGTTTCCCTGCTTTGCAGCATGAGCTCTGTTCTCCTGTGAAACAAAAACTTCCTCTGTGATGGAGAGGGAGGCCTTGTATAATTAAGGTTTCTAGGGGAATTGGGGTTCTGCACTGCTGCAGTGCCCAGGATTCACCCTGGCTCCAGTGCAGCATTCCCTGCATGCAGCCATTCCCTGTCAGGCAGCAGTGAGGAGCAAGCACTGCAAACCAGGGCACTTCAGCCTCTTATTTCAAATCACAAAACCTCACAGCATGTGAAAAGGGAGAAAGCTGAATGGACCAGGGAGGTGCACTAAGGAACTGCTCCTTTCTCCTCCCCCTGGCCTGGTTACTGGGCTGATGAGCTGGGGAAGGTGGATGGCACCAGCCTGAAGCAAAAATAAACACCAAAGTGAAACAGAAAATGAAAGCAAGCTCATTCTTTGAAGCATACTGAGGCTTTGAGCCTGGGAAGATCTCTGAATGGATATTTTGAGCGATGTTTCATTCTTACATTACCCAGTAATGGGGTAATGGTTCTCAGTCTCAGTGGTAGAGCTGTTAGTGTGGCCTGTGGCCACCTCACAGCCATCTTTCCAATGATTTTTCTGTCACAGGGGTCAGGGACTGAGTGGAAACACATGACTGAATGCCTTTTTGGTTGACATTTGCTATGGAAGTTGAGAGGAAAACGTTTCACAGGGACAGTTTGTCCTCTGGAGGTGTGAGGCCCTCGCAGAAGGTGGGTCCCCATGTGGCACCTCAGGGCAGGTGCTGGGTGGCAAAGCCCCAGATGCTAGAAATGGGTTTATTTATACTAATTTTCTATTCTCCCAGAGGAAATTCTTGCATGGCTTCTGGGGACTCACATCCTGGCATGAGGAGGAGTTGGGTACCAAACCTTTACAGGCACTTTGACCCCTCCAGGGAGTTCATCTGCCTCTTACTTACTTAAAAGCCTTGTCATAGCACCTTGTGAACCCTGGCTTCCTCCATCTGCATTTTCTCCACAGAGCAGAAGAGGGAATGACATGTCCCTCCATTTTCCACTCCCTGTTCATTTCCGAGCCCTCTGTCACCCCATTCAGCACAGATCATCATCCCTGTCCCTGTCATTTAATCTGAAATGGCTTCATTTTCCTATGTGTCCCTATATTTTTGTGCCTAAGAGCAGCTGCTGCACTGGGCAGACAGAAGCCATGCTACAGCTTCCTTGGTGGTGAGACAGGATTCCTTAAAAACCCCAATGCTTCCACAGTCTCTTTCTTTACATAAGGCTGTAAACAAGCTCCTTTCCAATGACTGGGAGGACTGGGAGCGTAGGAGGGATTAGCCAGGAGGTGCCATTATTAACATAAGTGATTGTAATTGTAAGCCAGGGCATTAACAGAGATGCTTATGCTTGGTCCAGCAATGACTGCACTCCTTTCCTTCTTCAATTTTTCATCCCTTTCCTGCTCATGTGAGCAAGTGGAAAGGTATTTCTAAAGCTTGGGCTTCTGCTTTTCCTTCCCTTGTGTGTTCACCCTGCAATATTTAGAAAGCATAGGCAATATTTAGAAGCCACCAGGGGATACAATGCTCCATCAAATGCATGATCATTCCTTTCAGAAAATGGGGAGTTTTTAGGAAGTGTCCCTTGAGACAGTGACCAAGCTAAGGAGAGTGCCAGAGGCTGGGCCAGCAAGGGCTCTGGTGTCTCCAGGGGCTTGCCTGCTTCCTAAGGACATTGATTGCTCCAGTGCAAACTGAATTTCTCTATGCTGGGAGGATGGTGAGGCCCAGGCACAGGTTGTCCTGAGAAGCTCTGGATGGGGCATGGAGTAACCTGGTCTAGTGGAAGGTGTCCCTGCCCATGGAAGGGGGTTAGAGCTAGATAGCCTTGAATGTCCCTTCCAAACCAAATTATTCTAGGATTCTATGATCTCCCAGAGGGAATGCCAGCATCTGCTTGGGACTGATCCCCTCCAGCATTGAGGGTGATGATAGGGGGTTCCACTGCAAGTGTGTGCTCTGCCACCCAATTAATTTTAATTTAAAATCCCCCAAATTTTAAAGGCAATCCTGGCCAGGCATAAGAAAATGGATAAGAAATGGGACACAAAGTTTAAAGAGGGAGCGTAGCCACACCCTCAGGAAACTGAGCAGGAGCTCATGTGCCTGTCCTCTGGCAGAAGGACATCCAAAATTATTTATTACTTTGCACTTTGCCAAGAGTTTCTAAATATGTTGCTATAAATGGCACCTAGAGAAGTGAGATCTTCTAGCAGTACACAAAATGAGCTGTTACAAGTAAGCAGCCCATTAACAGGAATGCTGGCACCTTCTCTTTGAAAAAATCATCCTCCTTGGATTTAACGTTGGTTGTTAAATTGTTGTTTGCAAACTGAATGGTTGCTTTATAGTCCTGATGCAGTCACAGCCAAACACAGGTACACTAAGAGGAGCAGGAAGCTACAATTCCAGCGAGGGCAACGCCAGGAATCCAGGAATTAAATGTGCCCCCAGCCTGAGAACAGCAGCTTGAGAAGCTCAGCCAGGGAAGCTTCCTGCACCAACAGAAGGGAATACCAAACTTTTTCTTAAAAATTGCTTCAATTCTTCGTGTGGCAGAATGGAATTTGCTGGGGTGGGGGTGGGCAGAGGTGTAGCCCACTGCTGCCCAGCTGAAATGCATTTCCCTTCTGAGGCTGTTCCTAGAGCTGATTTAAAGCTCTTTAGGAGCTCCTGGAAGCGATTCCCCAACAAATCAAATCGTTTCAGGTAATTAAGAATCTGATGAGAAAGCCCCAGGTAATACATTGCAACTTAAACAACTTTCTGGGGTGTTTGGAAGAGAAACAATTTCCAAGGTGCAGCTGCTGTAGTTATATTTTGTGTGTTGGAGGGCAAAATGGATGCACAGGGATCTCAGGGACACGGCTGTGGTTACTGCAGTGCTTTATCCTGCTGGTCACAGCAGATGTGGAACCAGGTGAAGGGGACAGGAGGAAGCTGGGATGTCACTGTCTTGTCCCGTGTGGATGGTGTCTCTGAGCACCCCGGCAGCTGCACTGTGGGGCTCACCTCTGGGGCACAGGGGGGCTGTGCTGGCAGGTGGCACAGGGTAGGTGTGAGTAAACCATCTCCCCCAGCACACCTTGCAGCCCAAGCTCACTGCTGGACTGGTCCCAGGGTGCTGCTGCCGTGGTCCTCAGCTCTGCAGAGGCTCAGAGAGGCGCAAAACCCAGGGTGCTCTGCAGAGCATCTGCCGTGTTTCAGGCAGGGAAGATCCAGCCCTGAGAGCTGTTCAGGCTCAGCCACACAAAAATCCATGGTGACACTGGGGAAGGGAGCAGTCCCACCTTCCCCCAGCCCCATGGGCAGGAGCCAGTGGAGCCCAAGCACCTTCTGGCCGGGGCTGGAAGCCTCTGCAAGGGCTGTGCCTCCTTTGCTGAGGATTATTTCAATTCTGTTTCTGCCTGACTGAGGCCGTGCTGAGCCAGCGCCAGCTGTCCCTGTCTGTGCCAAGCAGTATTTGGGAGCCAGGGCAGGCTTTTCTCTGTCTCTCCTCTCCATGGCTATAGGTCCCCCACCAGAGAACCCTTGAGCTTGCCTCAAAGCTCATTCTAGCTACAACCATCAGAATGCACCAGACCCCCTCAGAAGAGCATGGGGCTTTATTTCCAAAGCGTTCTCTTCGCTGCTGCTTTGCCTCCTCATCTTCCCACTGCCATCTGCTCTGCCTGCTAAAATAAGGCAGCGTGCTGCGGGTGAGCGGTGCTGTGCTCAGAGAGCCTCTGCTCTGCCCAGGCTGCTCGGCACAGAGACCCTCTGCTGGGCATGCCATGGCCTCTGGGAATGGAAGGGGAGGGTTTGTCTACCCCCTGCCCACCCCAGTTTCAGCTTTATCTCTCCAAGTGGATGGAAAGAGTGGTACCCACCCAGGGTGATGCCTTGCAAGGGATTTGGCTTCTCATCCTGGGGATGCTCATCTCCCACCTGGGGCAGATGGTGGCTTGCTGAGACTGGATGCCCAAATTTTAGACAGTTTAAGTGAAATAAACCCTACATTAGGAGATGTTAAGTCTCTGGAGAACAGCCCAAGTCCTTCATGCTGCTCTCATCCCTTGGTGCCCTCTCCCATGATTTCCTTGTGAAGAAGTTACTGTAAGCAAATAGATATAGGACCACCTCCAGTACCCTTTTCTCTAGAATGATGAAAAGCCTCAAAGGCAGATTTTCTGGGGGCCTCTTTGCACCAAAAATGTGAATACCTAGGACAGTGTGGGAATCACTCTGTGTCCTAACACATGGCAGAGCACAGTCTTTCATCTGCTTTTGTGTTTCTCACAACACAAAACCAAGAAGAAAGGTGAGGTTGGGAGGTGGGGAGAAGATGTTTTGCACAGTTAGCCCAGAGACCCCATTGCCATGGGATACTGGAAGAGAGAGTACAACAAAACACTGGAACTCAAAGGGAGTGTTTGGGGGAATTGGAGACACCTTTGGGAGCGATAAGAGGGACTTCTTAATTTTAGAGATCTGTTTTGGGATTTTCAGATGGGATCACTGAATGCTTTGTATTGTCCCATGCCACAGCTAGCAGCCTTTGGCCATTATTTGTGTCATGCCTGGGAGATAAGTAGCAGCCTCTGAGCTCTGACATGAAGGGCTGTTTTAGGGCTTTTTTTTTGGTTAGGATGTTTTAATTGTTTGGAGCTCAAAGAGCACCTGCTTCCCAAACCTGTTGAAGCAGTAAGCATTGATTTCAGAGGAGTTTGGTTGACTCGGAGACAAAATATTCTCAAAGAAAAAGAAAAGCAACCCTAGTTTGGCAAAGAAATGAGGTATTTGGTTTGGGAATAACCCCACAAAGTGGGGTATGAGGCCAGGATGTGGGTATGAGGCCAGGAGCCGTGGTGTGGGTTTGCCCATGGCTCTGCAGGTGTGGGCTCTGTCAGAGCCAGGGCAGGGTGCAGGCTCTGGAGCTGGATGCTCGGGATGTGCATGGCTGAGTGCCGATCCCACTGCCTGCTGGGAACAAACACCCGCACTGGGTCTGCGAAGGAGCTGTGAAATTCCCCTCTTTACATAATTCCCTGGTATACTCAGAGCTGTTAAGTATGACCAACAGTCATCTGTTTGCCGAGAGCAAATAGGACATGGAAGAAGAGGAGCAAACTAGAGCTAGGCAGAAGTATTTTTAACAAATCTGGGTTTTTCTTCAGGCTGGAAGTCAGGGGAGTGTTGCCAGCCTTTAGAGGAGCAGGTTTCTGCAGTGGCCCCGAACTACTCTTAAAGTGGAGCTTCTTAAATTACTTAAAGGGTTTAAGTGAGGTGGTTCCTCCTGTGGCTTCAGGAGCCACAAAGCCCCACAGGCATCTGTCTGTCTGCAGAAAGGGCAGCTGGGGAAGGAAATGCCTTCACAGATCATATTAAATTGAGTAAACATGTGATTCATATGATTTTCTAATTTTTTTTTTTTTAAGCAACCATTTTATGTGAACTTCACCATTTCGTTTCCTTTTGGCTTCTCAGCTTCATTCTTTCTGCATTTACTCTTGAGGTGGAAACTTGCAGCTCTTCCACCCCAGCAGCTGTAGCCAGTTCCTACCTCCTGGCTGCAGAGAGACTGGGCATTGCTGATGGGATCCATCCAGGTCAGGGTCACCATCAAATCACCACATGCCAGCTGGGGGGCTATCAGCTATTCCTAACAGAAGGTCGAGTTAAAATAAGGTGGTTTTCAAAAGAATCTTAAGTTTAAAATAAGTTCCACAGATGATGAAAATTTAATTGGACCAAGACACATTATCCCTCTGTAGGCAGCTCATGATTCCTGACTCCACCAAAGTGCCCAAAATGTGGGCTGTAAGGAGTCAGGAACACTCAGGATGAGGACAGATGGTGAGGATGGGGGATGTGTTCCTGGGGAGGATGGTTGGGAGCTGTACCCCAAGCAGGTGGGAGGTGCTGGCCCTGCCACTCCAGCTCTGCCATGGGCAACAGGTGAGGGGATGGGAAAGGTGGGCAAGGCATGAGTGTGGAAAGATGCTGCTGTGTATAATTTGGGAAGTAAAATGGCTCATCCATCTCCATTGTAACAACTCATGTTTCTAGACTGTTTCCTAGCCTTTTAGTGTAATAGTTTATTGACCTGCACAGCAGCATGAAAGATTATGGGAGTTAATTTTTCAAGCTTATCACTTGATTGATTCCATAAAGGTAGTTCATTTAATTAAAATATTTCTGCTGCTGGAATTAGGACTCACAGCCTTGAAGCCTGGAGCAGGGTCCATGGGCTTTTTGAAGCAGCAGCAGTGGTCAAGCAGCACAGCCCACAGAAACCAAAGCATCCCATCCTGTAGGCACACATGCATTTCAGGGCAAAAATCAAGAATGCAGATATCTCCTCCAGTGGTGCATCTGCTGCCCATGGAAGGACCATGGGAAGAGGGATTTGGTGGATCTTAGCAATGCAGCCTGAGTACCCTCAGCCAACTCCACATGAGGGTTTCGGTCTCTGCCAACACAGGGTTCTCTCTTGGGTAATATTAAAAAATATAACTATTTTTAAAGCTTGGAAAGCTTTATGTGCAGGCACTGCAGGACACTGGTTTGTGATGGCCTCAGCTTCCAAGCCATACCTCTGATGGCTCCCCAGCCTGCTTTGAAAATGGTCCCTTGTGATCATGAAAGGTTCAAACCCAGTTTGCTGCTGCTGAACTGCTTTGGGGTGAGGGGACAGGGGAAGCAGCTCCTAGAGAGAGGAAGCTGAAGCTTCCCAAGATGCTGATTTTGTTCTGGTTTGGCAATGAGTGTCTGATAGACACTTGGGGCTCTCTGCAATCTGCAATCAGACAGCTTGAATCTGCTTTTATCAGATGCAGCAAATTACTAGTTGTATGGCTGGATATTTTAGTCAACACTAGTGCCTATGAAAAAAGAAGGTTTTGGTTAAATAAGACTCCTCTGATAAACTTAGCTTTTATTGGATTTTCTTCCATTCTGTTGGAAAAACACATAGAGTAGTGTATTTCTTTTCTGCAGAGTTGGCCAGGTTTCCCTTAGCAGGCATTATTTTTACTGCAGACTTGAAATCTTGTGCATGTGGGTTCAAATGGCTCCTGAGGAGTCAGAGTTACTGTGTCCAACGTGTGTGAAATAGCCACAAGGAACACCTGGCACCTACACCACACCTGCTTCAGTGGGAATGGGCTCCATGGTGACTGGATATGGGCTCTGCTGGACCTGCTTCACATCTCCTGGGCCTTATTGTGGGATTATTATCATGCAGCTGGTGTTCAGAGATGCTCCTGCTGCTGCTAACCTTGGCTGAGAAATACATCCTGATAATGGGCACTGTTAAAGATAAGGCTGGTTGGCAGGCTGATAAATCTCGTTAAGGAGTACCCGATCAAAGACTAAATTACAATGCATGCCCAGATCGATTCAGACAAAAATGAACAATATATTACTTTGTTATCAGCTGGGGAGAGTAGACTCCTGCTCAGTGCTAGGGGTTTGGCTGCTGGAGGGGGAGCTGGGCTGGATGGCACTGGAGCTTGCTGGGAAGATGCAGCTTCTCAGTGGATGTGTCCCTGGCAGTGCTGAGCAGGAGCCCAGCAGAGTCCCCAGGGAGAGTGTGCTGGGAACAGCTGGTCTGTGTGTGGGTCAGAAGGGACAGGGAGCTTGGACGTGGTGGAGAGCAAGAGCTGCGTTCCTCTCTTCCACATGGTTAGATGATGGTCATCCCAGTCTGGTCTGCAATGACTGTAAATGATCCAGACAGCTCCATAAACATCATGTTGGAGCAAAATGGGAAAATTAGAGCTTGCTGTCCTTGGGACAGCCATAGCTAATCTGTGAAAAGCAGACCAAAAAACCCTCTGCTGCTTTAATACCGTTGCCTGGATTTTATTGTGAACAGAAAATCTTCTTAATACTTCATCCATTTGGATCCAGTCTCTTGGAACTGAGCTGGTAGTTAATTTAGTTCTTTCTCCAAGATGAAACAGAGAGGAATAGTAAGGCTCAATGAAAAGGAAAATGAAAAGTGCTTTCAGCATCAGATTTGCTCTCTTGTTCCTCCTATTTTCCTTTTTCTTAAATACTCAGCACGTGCTCACGTGTCACCTCCCATCATTGCACCTCCAGCTGTCCAGCCTGGACATGACTTTCCTCCCATTTCTCTGGAAAGATACTCCATCTTGAGTCCATCCCTGGCCAGAGGCAGTTTTATTTCCACCTGCTTATTGCAGAAAGAAACATCAGGTAAAGGTCAAGGTAGCAGATGATGTGTGGTGATAGCCAATGGCCAAGAAAAAACACAAGCACATCCAGACTGGAAATAACAACAGAGATAAATGAGTGTCCAAGCTGCTGCCTAGTGGTGGCAACTGTGGGAAATCAAGGGTGAAATGTGAAATTTGGACCAAAGTGCTGAGGGGTGACCAGGTGCAGATGGGAGTGGCTGATAGTAACAGAGAGAATGGCCCATTGGAGGAGGTTAGGGGTTGGCCTCCATGTCCCCTCACCATCTCCAGGGAAACCCACTCATGTTTACCTGCCCCACCCATTGCCCTGCTGGGAGGTGGCACCTCTGCTTCCCATTCCCAAAGGCAGCTGGTTAATTCTGGATGTCTGTGGTAGTGCAGGAGCATGGCAGTGACTGCTGCTCAGCAGGCCATTCCCAGGACAATGGATGCTCACCCACAGCCCTGGGAATTAGTCCCATGGCTTTTAGACAAGCCAAAAGTGTTCTCCTCAATATCCTACTGATTTTTATATATATATGTATATTTTTTTTATCTAATGAACTGGAAGGAAATATGTTGAGTGGGGAGGGATGTCTATATATATTCTGCAAAAGCACCAGTTTCCAAATTTTGGACAGCTGTGTACCCTTTTTTTAGCAGCCCCTTCACACAGCCCACACAGCACCCAGGCTCTCGCCTTCAGCTCGTTTGGAAATACACTTCCTTGATTGCAAAATAGTTTAAATCCTTTGACTTAAAAACATTCTTGCCGTTCAAAAAGGATTTTTTTTTTCTTTTTTTTTAACGCTCCAAAAATACAGAAGGTGCTTCCTGCCACAGCAGCTGCCCTAATTTTGGAGGGGATGGAAAATGGGCAGGGATGAGCAGGGGGGAGCCTGGCTCATGGCTGTGGCAGCACAGGGATGCAGGTGATAAGATGCTTCCAGGGTGGGAGCTGCCAGGAGCTGCTGGCTGTGGGGGCTTCAGAGCCAGGGATTTATTCTGGGGTCCCAGCCAGATGTCCCAAATAGGTTGTCCAACTGGCCCCTAGGCATTTGGGTCAGTCAAGGTGAGCTGCTTTCCTAGTTCTGTGGAATAAAATTTTTGGGGTCCAACAGTGAAATAACAATATCAAAAAGTAGTCTGAGCTTGACTAACACATAGTTCCTGACAACATGGAAAAGTTGGTGGCATTTTCCTCAGCTTCTGTCAAGCCAGATTTGGGAAGGACCCTTGCTGGGAGCCCTGGGACAGCCCAGGGGACAGCAGAGCAGGATACCTGTCCACAGGTCAGCACTCCAAAAAGTCCATCCATTTACTGCAGCGGTCAGCGGTGCAGGGGAAGGAGCACAAGTCCTTTGAGGAGCACCTGAGGGAGCTGGGGGGGCTCAGCCTGGAGAAAAGGAGGCTCAGGGGGAAACTTCAGCTCTCTATGACTACTTGAAAGGACATTGTAGCCAGGAGGGGATTGGATTGGTCTCTTTCCCCAAATAACAAATGCTAAGATAATGTAAACAGAGGAGGTTTAGATTAGATATTAGGAAAAATGTCTTTGCAGAAAGTTTGTCAAGCACTGAAACAGGCTTCCCAAGGAAGTGGTAGAATCACCACCCTTGGGGGGATTTAAAAGACATGCAGATGTGGCACTTGGGACATAGGTTACTGGTGGCCTTGGCAGTGCTGGGCTAACAGTTCAACTCGATCTCAGAGCTCTTTTCCAACCTGAACAATTCCATAACTCTATGATTCTGCCTCCACTTCTGCCACAGAAGGTACTGCCTAGGATGGGATGCCCTGACCCGAGGTCATTGGCAGTGGGCTTTGCAGCTGGGCAAGGAGCTGCAGGTGGTCCAGGCTGGTCACGGTGGTGACAGCCCATGTGCAGCTCTCCTGCGGCCGCAGACGCTTGCGACGCTTGCCCCTTGGCGTGGCGGTGCTCAGCGGCCCGGCCATGCCTGCTGCAGCGGAGTAAGCTGGACTTGGCAAGAGCACAGCTGTTCCTCGAAGGCAGGCGGAGGGTAGCATTGCTGTTACTCATCACTCAAAGACTTTCAGCTGGATTAATCCTCCGCTGGCTCTGTGGAGTATGGAGCTGCAGGGTGGGAGCTGGGAGCCCCATGAGAGCTGTGTTGCTGACCCTCGGGCTGTGCCATGCAGGGCTGCTTGGTCCCTACTGCAGCCAGGAGCAGGGAGCATAACCCCTGAGATGGACGTGCAAGGGGAAGGGAGAGACAAGGAACAGGACTGTGATGGCCACTTTGGCACCTGGCTGTTGTCTGGCTGCCCATCTCTGCTTGCTTTCCCCTTTCCATGGCAACAGTAAAGGCGATGGGTTGTGGAGCTGACACCCTGCTCCAGGTCCCCTCTGGGTAGATTTGGGGAGGGGAGGGAGCACTGGTGCAATACACACCATCTTCCCTGCAGCTGTCACAGGGCAGGAGATGCCTCTGCCCATGTCCTTTCCTTCCCTCCCAATATGCTGACAGCAGCTCCAGTGCTCAGCCATCATGTGCAGCTTCTTCCATCCTCTCTTTCTATTTTCCACCTTAGAGAGGTCCCAGCACAGAGGAAGGATGAAGTGGAGCAGATGGGAGGCAGAAAACGAGCCCTGTGAGGCAGAGCTCATCCCAGCGAGCTCATTACCCTCTGCTGCTTTTAATCACATTATTGCGGTGTGAAGGCCATCAATACATCACACACATTTAAAATAGAGCTGGGGAGGGACCATCAGCTCCATCAGCCTGAGACAGGCCACAGGAACAGATAAGAATAGTCTGTTGCTGGAAAACACATCACTGGGTGGCTTAGTCAAACACTATATATAGCAAGGGATTGAAATAACTGTGGTGGCTTTCAGGGGAGCTGATCTGCAAACCCGGGGTTGCACTAAAACTTGCCCAGTTGATGGTAATGAATCAATTAGTGTGGAGCAGTTGGCAGCTGAGGAGACTGAGCTGCCCGAGGTGTGTGCAGTCCTTTCTCCGCCTTCCCCTGCAGATGGACTCGGGAGCCCGTGGCGTTCTGCTGGGAGTGGGTTACACGCTGTGGGTGAGGAGCCAGGCAGGGGGAAGGATGCATGGGGAGCTCCACTTGCTCCCCCAACCTGGCAGGCATCAGTGGGTGGCTGCTGGGTCCAGAGACACGACCGGTTCTGCTGANATATGTATATACATACACACACACTAAGCTTCAGAAGCAGCACTGCATTAGCAAGCATACATGCAGACAGTTCTGCATCTATCCTGAGTGGGATTTGGAGGTATTTTTAGAGCAGAAAAGGCACAATCAAGGTAATAAAGTACCCCACACTTCTGCCCTGGCTGTCCTGGAGGTGGCTGTCAATGGTGGTGCAGGACACACAGCCCCACACTCGTCCCAGGGATGCCCCTGTCTGCATGCTGCCCCCAGTTTCCCTTGGTCTCAGTCCCTTCCTGGTACTGGGGCACCTGAATTCCCTCTGGTCTGTTCCCACCACAGATGCAGATCCCACAGGCACCTCCTTCGTGTGCTCCATCTCTCCTCCTGATCTCTGGTGCTTCTGTTGTAACAGTGCACGTTTTGTTTCCTTGCCCTCGTTTCAAATCCCATCACTGCCTCAGCCTCCTAGGAGAGATAAGGGCTGGGGCGGAGGTAAAACCAGGCCTGTGGTTGTCTGCTGATGGCACATGATTGTTCAAAGCACCCTTTGTGAACGTGCCCCGGTCAGATTTTGTTGTACATCCTCCCCTCTGTAATCAAGAATCCCAGAGAAGAGCTTTGGCACTGGTCAGCACAACCCCCCCGCCCCCACCACATCCCAAAACTGTGGCAGCTCAGCCAAAGGTGCTTGGCAGAGGTGTGGGGAGGGGATCTGGGGGGCTCTGGAGAGTTCAGCTGGGAGAATGCACAGAATCCAAGGGGGAGTGAGCATCAGCCTGTGCTCGGGCATTGGCATCTGAAATGAGTGAGCACCAGGCTTGCCCGAGGAGGCTGCTGGCCGAGAGAGCTGAGAGAGGGAAGGGCACACTGAGAAGGTGGGGAACCTTCCAGCCAGAGCCCCAGCATTGCCTGAGGTGGGCCTGAAACAGTCCTGGCAGCCAGTGAGCAAGCATGGCTTAGTTGCTTTCCTTCAACACTGTGCTAAAAACCACGCACAACACGGACAGAGCTGCAGTGTTCTCACCACAAGGATGCAGTGTTAGGGAACTGGGATCACACGGTGAGATGCCCCCATTTCTGCTGTGGGAGGGTGTGTGGAAGGTGTCTGGTTGTCAGGAGCCCTCCTAAAGGGAGCTTTCCTGCTAGTGGGGCTGAGAAGAGGGCTTGGGAAGTGATTTTATGAGGTTCTTGTTAATTTGGATCTTGATTCAGATACCAGAAGTGTTTTCCATATTTTCCAGGCATCCATCTGTCACAGTGATGAGCCCTGCACAGTACTTGTCAGCAAATAAATGAAATATTCTGGTGAGATTCACTGCATTTAATGCTGGGAGATGAGATCTGGCTTGCGAGATACTTGTACCTCATGCTGCTTATCTTATTTTGTTCAGATTTTTGTCCCAGTATTTTAATAGATACTGTTTTGGTTCTGTTAAATAATGCTGTAGAGTATAAGTAACGGGGCAGAGTCACAGGGGTCAGGTTGTGGGGAGCAGTTTGCGTGGGGATAAAGAGCATGGCTGAGCATCTGCCAGGCACTGGAGAGGTTGAGCCAAAGGGCCTAGGGGCTGATGGGGATGGTGGGACTGGTAACCAGCAGCTAAGTGGGGAAGCTGGGAAGCTTCTGGCACCACTGGCTCCCACCAAGCCTCTCAGACCTCCAAGGCACTGAACAGAGGATTCATGTTTAACTGTGATGCTGAAGCTCTGGCTCCATCATTAAAAAAACCCAGCGGCGCTGGGGGAATTCAGCATTTAATTAACTTGCCAAGTGGTAACGTTGACCAGAATTGTGCAGGAAGACTTCTATTTCAGTTAATTACAATTTTGGTGTCTCCCATTAGTGAATTGAAACAATTACAGGGTAAGACCCGGTGGAGGTTGGCGAGCAGGGCTCCAAAGAACTGGGATTTGCAGAAAGAGCTGGCAGGAATTGTGGCCAAACCCAGCCCCCCCTGATGCCACCCGCTTGGTGCACCCTTGAAAACTGGCATGGTCATTCTGCTTAGATACAATGTCTTAAACGAAGCTGCCTTCCCTCAGTCCCTCATGCCCTGTGCCCAGGGCCCTGTCCTGCCTCTTTTCACCCCACCAGCACTGATTGTCTCTCTAGAAACGCACTTTTCCTGTGACTCTTCTGCAAATCCCAGTTCTTTGGAGGCAAGGAAAGCAGGGAGCCCGAGGAATCAGGGCAGTGACCCTCAAAGGCTGTAAGCTGATAACCAGCTGGGCTGGGCAGCCCCCAGTGGCCTCACCCCCCTGCCTCTGGCTGGCTGTGTTCCAGTGTGCCCTGCCATGCCAGCGCCTCTTCATTTCAGATGGCATCTCAGGCGCACTTTGGTTTCATCCCTCTTCTTAATTATTGATGCTTTCCTCTGCCTGGAGCCCGCTCTGCAGCCCAGCAGTGTTGCCCATCTTCAGCCTGCATCAGCCCCAGCTCCCCATAACCTGTGCTCCACATGGTTAAACCCCCCATGCCCACCACCACAGCGGTTCTAAGGCAGCAGACCTCAGTGCCAAGCCCAATCCCCATCCTGATTAGGGCCCAGGTAAGTGTGGAGATTCAGAAAGAAGCTGCCGTGCCTTTGCCATAAGCTCCTTACCCAGTTTCCAACCCAACGAGGGGTACCCTGGCTTCTTGGGCATCCAAGGGTTTGGACATGTAAAGCACTAAATACAGCCTAATTATTATTATCTTTGTGGGATCTGGTTAATCTCAATGGGGATTTACAAGCTGTTAGCAAAGCAGCTGCTCCTCCAGTGTTTGCATTTTTCTCAGGGGCTGCTTAATCCCCTTGGCCGTGCTTTCTGGGAAATGCCTGAGGCCAGGTTATATGGAGGAGGAAGCTGCTTCAGAGCCAGTCCCTCTGAGAGGGAGCAGAGGTGCTGTGGGATAACCAAACACCAAGCTGATAACGCTGTGGGAGAGGGACGGATCATTTTTCACCAGCAGAGCGTGGGGCACTGGCACAAGGCTGGGAGGTGCCTCAGCTTCATCATCCTCACATCCTCGCATTCTAAATCCCCTTGGGATATAGCCCTCAGACACATGACAGGTGTCAGTGCTGGGGTTGATGGGGCTGCAGAGGTCTCTTAAAGAGGGAACCAAGAGCTTGGAATGATTTACCAGAGGCATTCCCACTGGCACAGGCAGCTTTGCTTGCCTCCACCTTCCCACAGCTGCCATGGGCAGGATTTCTCTCTCCCTCATGTGTATGTGGGAGCTGGGCAGCTCACAGCTGCTGCTGCTGCTGGAGTGTTCACTGCAGCCAGTGCAAGCTGTGATGGCAAATGCTGCGCTGGCTGCTGCAGCACGGTCTGTGCTCACACACAGCTCCACGTGGCACTGGCTGTGACAGGGATGGGGCTCTCCCACAGCTCAGGAAAATTCAGTTATCCCTTCGCTACTTTTCTGCCATAACCTCACAGTGATTTTCCACGGGGGTTTGGATTGAAGCGCAGGGTGCAGGACTGTCAGCAGGGTGTCTTCAGCCTAAAACCTCAGAGGTGCTGAAGGAAAAGCCAGTAAGAGAAAATGCAAACTCAGCATATGCCAGTCTCTCAATTTGAGCATCTCTGGGGCTTAGCTGGCCCCTCTGACAGCTGGCAAAGCCCAAGGACCCTCTCTGCTTGTCCTTCCTTGGTTCCTGCCTTCCTGCTGTACCCAGGCCTTCCTGCCTGCTTTGAAAGACAAGGGGCATTTCAGAATGGAGCTCCACAATCTTTTTTGGCAGAGCTATTTTTAACAGAGATTGTTCCCTTATCCACTTCCCAGTGCAGCAGTCCCATGAAGAGTCGAGCTGTCACATCTACGAGAGCAGGATGGCAGGGTGAGCTGCTCAAACTGGGGCAGCTGCCAAGAGGAATGGCTGCAGAGCCACAGCTGGGAGGAGCCTCAGACCAACCTGCAGAGACATCAGATCATAGAATTGTAGAATGATTTGCGTTGGAAGGGACCTTCATCTCATTCCAACCCCTCTGCCATGGGCAGAGTCACCTTCCACTAGACCAGGTTGCTCAAAGCCCCATCTAGCCTGATCATGAACACTTCCAGGGATGGGCATCCCCATGGAATAGATTAGTACTATGCCAGTCTGGTTGTGGAGGAGCTCTAAGCCTCGTGCTGATGAGATCACACCAGCAGTGACACCTGCCTCTCCATGGGCTCCTTGAATGGCACCTGATTGGCACTCAGCATCTGCAGCACTGGTGGCCTTCCATGGTCTTTCTGGGCTTGAATTTTTCTCTGGAAAGGCAAAAGCAGTTGTGGTTATGCAGAGCTCCCCAGTCACCAAAGTCTGGCAGGTTGGGACATCATGAGGATATACAATGCCCCATTCAGGGAGGGTGTAAAGGATCTGAGTGAGGCAGGCTGGGTAGTTCAAGGCAAGCTGATCTCTTCAAGCTCTTTCAGGACCATGCTGGGAACTGGTGTGATGGTGTGGCAGACAGGTTTGGGCAGGAACTGAGCTGAGCTTTGCCCTGGCACATCCAACCCATCCCCTGTGCATCGCGCCCTCCCGTCACTGCCTGCATCAGGGAGGGAGCTCTGGCAAAGAAAAATGGGATTCCTGAACGAAAAATGAAAGGTCGTGTATTTCCATGAGGCATGGTTTCAATTTGTGTCACACAATCACATTTCCTTCTGCAGTCTGGAATAATTACACAGCAGAGTGGGGCAAGCAGATCTGATTCAGAGGCACGGGAATGAGTTCTGAAATAAAAGAAGACAAATGCAATCATTAAGATACAATAGGCTGCACTTGCCCCTTAATTAGACTTTCTCTTTGATTAAGCAGTAATTAAATATTACCGTGCTGAAAGGGATTTTTTTAATGGCTCTCCAAAGCCCTAATGTATTCTTAAGATGTTTGTGTGAAGAGCAGGGGCTGCTGCAGGGTGCTGGGTGTGGGAGGGTGTTTTAAACCTGCCCCTTTCCTGCAGGAGCAGCCCTCCTGCCCCTCTGCTCCTTGGAGAGCGTGGGGCTGGATGGCTGCTCCTGGGCTGGATTGCTGCAGAAGTGTCTGTGGGAAAGCCCTGCTGCTCCTGGCCACCACCAGCTGCAAGGCATCTCCAGCACCTCACCATAACCTGGAGACTCCTGGGATGCAGATGACAAGGCTGTCACAGTTCTGCTGTCCCACAGGTATGGGACTTAGAGTCATAAATTAGAATAATGAAATTGTTCAGGTTGGAAAAGACCCTTAAGATCATGGAATCCAACTGTTATCCTAGCACGGCCAAGACCACCACACTGTCCCTAAACTCTGTCTCTAAGCACCACACTACACACATCTTTTAAATCCCTTCAGGGATGGTGACTCCACTGCTTCCCTGAGCAGCCTGTTCCAGTGCTTGACAACCCTTTCAGTAGAGAATTTTTTCCTAATATTCAATCTAAACATCCCCTAGCGCAACCTGAGGCTGTTTCCTCAATGTCATTTTGATGAACCTCATCTTCTCCAGGCAGACCATGGCCTCTGGGGCCCCAGGGCACAGAGTCCTGGCCCCAGGCTGGTCCAACTGAAGACCAAGACCACCTCTCTGACAGCATGACAGCTCCTCAGGGTCAGCCACCCCTTGAGGTTGGCCACCCTGAGCTTTGGGAGTCATGGATCAGCAAAGGAGAAATCTGGGAAAAGAACCTGGAGCATATTGTGCTGTTAGCAGCAAAACCAAAAAGATTTAAGATGCTGAAACATCTAAAGGGAAGGAAATATCAGGCCCCTATTCCTGGACATTCCTGGGTGGGTAAAAATAGCCCTTGGGCGACCTGGGGGAGGAAAGTGCTTCTGATCTCTTAATGCAGAGCCCCTGCCTTAGCCCTGTGGGCTCTCTGCCACTCACAGCCCCGCTTGCCTCTGCTTTTTCCAGGCCATAAAACGACAGCTCTTGCTGAGAATTTCACTAGACGAGATTGTCTTTTTCTTTTCCCGCACAGCATGTACTTTGGGTAATATCTTTGGGAAATTCTGGTATACTTGCGTACCCAGTATTTTTGTTAACCTAGAAAAAAAGAGCCATAAGTGTTATGATTATGCTATTAAACCTTTATTGTATCAAAGAAAACAAATCGGAGCGAGAGAGGAGCCGTATGGAGCTGAGGAGTGTTAAACTATGGTAGTAATCTGCCTTTGATTGTTTAATTTTGCTTAAAACTGAAGTACCACAAGGCTGAAGAATGAAAGAGCTGGTGATGCTGAGGGATTGTGGGGGAGAGTGTGCAATCCCTGTGCTGCAGCCATGGTACCTCTGGCTGGACATCTCCGAGTTCTGGACTAGGGTAGGGATGGGTTGAAGCTGGATGTGGATGGTTTGCAGGGTATGGCTATGATGCTGCATGTCCCTCCATAGCCAGTTATTTGGTTTGGGTGGGCCGAATCCTCTGCACCATTGCTAAGTGTCCCACCAGCAGAGCTCCTCTGTGAGATCTCTTCTGGAGTGAAGCTCCCAGAATTTCAACAGGACTTTCCCTTCCATTCTTTTGCAGAAGAACGAATGGCTGTGCTTGAACTGCCAAACTCAGCGGCTGCTCGAAGGCAGCCTCGGCGACCCCGCCCCAATGCCACTGCCTACCCCAAAGCCACCATCCACTGGCTCCCCGCGGCACCAGCCGCCCGCCGCCGGCCAGCAGCAGAGAGCGCCCACGCCGGCACCCGTGCCCGCCGAGCCGGTGGCACCCCCCGAGCAGCAGCCCTCGCCCGCCAGGAGCCTCCGGGCCGCCGAGCAGAGCAGGACCCCGAGCCCTGCCCCAGCGGAGAAGAAGCCCCCACCGCCAGCAGAAAAGAAGCCCCCGGTGCCGGCAGAGGAAAAGCCTCTGTCCAAAGCTGCCCCGGAGCCTTCCAGAGCTCCTGAGAGCGTCGCTCCAAAGGGGAAGAGTATGACCCCCAAAGCAGAGGTGGAGAGCAAGGAGAGACAGGCACTCCCCGAGGCGTCGCGGGCCAAGGAGCAGGAGGTGAGTTCTCAGTGTGCATCCAGCTCCGAGCATCCCTGGGCACCACACCCTGCCCCAGGCCGGCGTGGTACTGAGCTGTGCCTCTCTCAGTAGCTGTGCCCATAAATGGGGAAGGACCTTCACAGGCTCCATGGCAGCATGCTGGTATTTGCCTTGTTTTTATTAGGATTACATCAGTTCAGGCAAAATGCAATAGTTCAGATCATATATGGCCTTTGGATTTCTTTTAAAATAATATAAGGGTAGTTGGGATTTGTTGTCAAATGGAAAACTCATTTTCCAGCATTCCATGTTGCAGCAGTGGGTGTTTTTCAAGCTCTTTATCCCACCTTTTCTAAACTTCAAAACAATTTGGAGAAACGTTTGGCTGCCTTGGGATGGTGTTTCCCCACAAGCAACCACCCCAGCTGCAGCCAGCAGTGCCCCTCATAGGGAGGGGACATGGCAGAAGGTCCTCACCAACTGGGAGGGAATGGCTGCCCCCCTTGCTGCTGTGCAGCCCCCAGGGAAGAGGCTCCTTGTGGCCCCAAAATTAAGTGGTCTGTGGTGCCTCTGTGCTGGCAGGGTTACAGGTCCTGCCAGTAGCACTGGGTGGATGGCACAGTCCCCATGGCTCAGACACTTGTTCCTCACAGTGCCTAATTGTCAAGCCACTTAAAGGGGCCTGCTTATTTCTGCTGGCATCTAGCAAGGATCCTGGGGCCAGCCCTGCTTCTGAAGGGTGCCTTGGGGGCTGGGGGCCCAGTTTTTTGAACTTATTTGTTAGTCCCCCAATGTCTTTATGCCTGGAGCCATTTGCTGTACCATCCCCTGCTTGCAGCACACCCTCTAACCTGCGTTTGTTAGCACAGACAAGTTGCTGATGTGCCACTGAACTGGGGGACACAGGGTGCCCACCAGCCTTTGCTCTGGGCTGGCTCCCGGTGGTGCCCAGACTTTCAGTGTGCTCCCTGGGAGATCTTTGGGGGGAATTAGGAGCAGCAGCTCTGGAGCTGCCTGGATCTGACGCTGAGTTCTCCCTTGCCTGCAGGACGGCAGCAAGCCTTACCCCCCAGACCTGTCCCGCAGCCCCCAGAGCCTCAGCGACACTGGCTACTCCTCTGATGGCATCTCCAGCTCACAGAGTGAGATCACCGGCCTGGTGCAGCAGGAAGAGGAGAAGCTGAGCAGCACCGGGCTGGCTGGGCAGAGCCCCCCCAGCCCCTCCGAGCTCACCAAGCTGGAGAGCAGCATGCGGCCTCTCCTGGAAGGCCGGGGTGCACCGACAGAGTCCCCTGAGCGTAGCAAGAGCCGCACAGAGACACGGGAGGACCAGCGGCAACAGCAGCGGCCACGGTACCTCTCCATCACCCCTGAAGCCTTTGACTCAGACGAGGAGCTGGAGGACATCCTGGAGGAGGATGAGGAGTGGGAGAACCAGCGGGAGCGTCGGGAGAGTGCGGAGTCCTCGGATGAGTTTGGCAGCAAGCTGCGGCATGACTATGTGGAGGACAGCAGCGAGGGAGGCTTCTCCCCAGTGCCTCCCCGGACCAAGGGCCAGGAGGCAGAGGTGACCGATGAGGAGTTCATGCGGAGACAGATCCTGGAGATGAGTGCTGAGGAGGACAACCTCGAGGAGGAGGAGGAAGGCTATGGGCGCACCAAGTACAGCATCTCCAAAGCTGGGCAGAAGACTGAGGCAGAGAAGGGCAAAGAGCCTGCGTCGGCCAAGCGGCGCTTGCCACATGGTGCCAGCAGCATGTACACAGAGGAGAGCAAAGAGGTGGAGGCAGTGGAGGGTGATGACTTGAGCACGGCCCAGGGTGGGCTGCGGCGATTTAAGACCATCGAGCTGAACAGCACTACTGGTTATGGCCGGGAGATGGAGATTGGCCAGGAGCCAGATACCAGTGTGGACCGGGAGCCCGAGCTGGAGATGGAGAGCCTGACCGGCTCCCCCGAGGAACGCTCACGGGGCGAGTACTCCTCCACCCTGCCAGCCACAACGCCCAGCTACACCTCGGGCACCTCACCCACCTCCATCTCCTCACTGGAGGAGGATAGCGATAGCAGCCCCAGCCGCCGGCAGCGGCTGGAGGAGGTGAAGCAGCAGAGGAAGGCTCGTCATCGCTCACATGGCCCCTTGCTGCCCACCATTGAGGATTCATCTGAGGAGGAGGAGATGCGGGAGGAAGAGGAGCTCCTGCGGGAGCAGGAGAAGATGCGGGAGGTGGAGCAGCAGCGCATCCGGAGCACAGCGCGCAAGACCAAGCGTGACAAGGAGGAGCTGAGGGCCCAGCGGAGGAGGGAGCGCTCCAAAACCCCCCCCAGCAATCTCTCCCCCATCGAGGACGCCTCCCCCACAGAGGAGCTGCGACAGGCGGCAGAGATGGAGGAGCTGCACCGCTCCTCCTGCTCCGAGTACTCGCCTTCCATTGACTCAGAAGCAGAGAGCTTTGATGCTGTGGCCTCCAAACTATACAAGTCTGGCAGCGAATACAATCTGCCCACTTTCATGTCACTGTACTCCCCAACAGAGAAGGTGGAGACTGGTGCCAGCCAGCCCATGAGCAAGCCCCTGAAAAGTGCGGAGGAAGCCTATGAGGAGATGATGCGGAAAGCAGAGATGATGCAGAAGCAGCAGGTCCAGCAGGCCCAGCCTGCCTCTTCCTACAGCAGCACCTACCAGCAGGTTGGCTACCGCAGTACTGAGGGCCAGAACGGCTTTGACTACCAGTATGGCGAGGAATACCAGTATGATGGCAGCCTCACACGCTCCTCCCAGCCCGACTATCCCAGTGCCCTGCCAAAGGCAGGAGCAGTGTACGAGGAGATCCTGCAGACCTCGCAGAGCATCTCCAGGATGCACCAGTCCTCTTCCTTTGACCTGGCCCTCAAGCAGGGGGAGAAGGTGAAGGGGCAGGAGGAGGCGTACCCGGAGAAGCGTTTCCTTAATGCTGAGAGCGCCTATGCTGACCTGCTGAAGCAGAACGGTGGCCCACTCACCCCTGGCACAAGCCCCACACAGCTCTCTGCTCCTGTCTCCTTTGCCAGCTCTGACAGCAGCACCGGCAAGACTATTCCTGATGTCCGGGTCACTCAGCATTTTGCAAAAGAGGGACAAGACCTAGCCAAGCTCCAGAGTGCCCCGGCAGCACCCAGCCCAGTATCCAAGGCTACCAGTACTCCTTATGCTTACAGCAAAGGCACGAGCACGGTGACAACAGCAGCAGGTGGCCCTGGGAGTGCGCTGCAGAGCTACAGCTCACCAAGTCCAGAGGCCCCATCCATAGCAGGGAGAAGCTACACTCCATCAAAGAGCACTGTCAGCTATGGCTCACAGACCGAGGATACCACCAGAACCAGGATGGTGGAGATTAGCGTGCAGACAGCCAGGGAGAAGATCCCAGCCACGAGTGACAGCAAGCCCACACTGCCTAAGACATACACCTTCTTCAAGAGCTCCAGTCCTCCGCTCTCACCCACCTCACCCACACAGAGTCCCACCCGCACCACAAAGGCCACAGCAGAGTTTTCCACGCAGACACAGAGCCCAGTCCTCTCCTATGAGGGTCCTTCTGCTGCTGCTGCTGGCCCGGACACCTCTTCCCCCATGGTGGCACAGGGGACACAGACGCCGCACCGGGCGGGCTCACCACGCCTGACTCGGCAGGCCTCCTCACAGGACTCCCCCTTCATGGTGATCACACTGGCGGCCGATGCAGCCAGCCAAACCAAGCCAGTCAGCTCTGGCGCCTTGACGTCTCCCACTTCGTCCCCCACCAGGCCAAGCCGGCAGCTGCTGGCACATGGTTACACCCAGACACCGGAGCCAGAGCAGCTGACAGGTGCCTACATCAGGGCACAGCCAGTGAAGGACCACGCCCAGAAAGCACCTGCCGTGACTTCAGCCGCTGACGGCATCACAGGGCTGTACAGCTGGGGAGCGCTCCCCGCAGAAAACATCTCCCTCTGCCGCATCTCCTCCATTCCCGGGACGTCCCGGGTGGAGCCAGGGCCCAAGGTGCCAAGCAGCAACGCTGTGGATTTACGGACCGCATTGAAGTCTGCCCCCATCATCATAACAGACCAAGGCATGGATCTCACATCCTTGGCCAGCGAGGCCAGGAAGTACTGCCTGACCCTGGACCACATCCCCAACCGGCAGTCCACGGCCATCCAGCCCTTGATCATCAACCTCAATGCCCAGGAGCAGCCCCATGCCATCATTGCAGCAGCCAGCACTGCTGGCCTGGCCATCGCCTCTCCCATGATTCTCTCGCAGTCCAAGCAACCCATGGTCTATGGAGACCCTTTCCAGAGCCGCATGGATTTCGGGCAGGGGACTGGGAGCCCAGTGTGCTTGGCGCAGGTGAAGCAGGTGGAACAGGGTGTCCAGACAGCCACTGTCAGAGCCAGCGGGGTGGCCAGTGGCAAGCCCGAGCCCACTGCTGTCCCCCAGACCAAATTTGCAAGGTACGGCATGCCGGGCCAGATGGTGAAGAAGGATGTGCTCCTCACACAGACCGGTGGGGCACAGAATGCCAGTGGCCTCCCACAGTCCTTCCCACCAGAGCCAGGATCGGAGGTGTACCGGGCAGTGCCAGTAGAACTGAAGAGCCAGAGCCCTCTCCTTGCCCTGGGCGGCAAGAAATCCCAGGTGATGATGGTGCAGATGGAGGAGGCAGCGACTGGCCCGGTGACCAAAGTGCTGAAGGAGGAAGTGCCAGCCAATGTCCTGGACCTCACAGGCGTGAAGCCGGAGAGCCAGGTGGCCTGCTGTGACATGGTCTACAAGTTCCCCTTTGGTGGCAGCTGTACGGGTGCTTTCAATCCCACCTCCAAGATGCCAGAGAAGAAAACTGGGGAGGCGGCAGTGATGCCTGGTCGGAAAGCTGGTGGACCAATGTACGGCAGCAGAGAGGCAGAACTGCCAGAGACCTTCCCTTACCGGGAGCAGCCAGCCGCAGCACCTGCACTCTACGAGGAGCAGAAGTTTTACCCAGCCAGCGCCTTCGGACGTCTCTACTCCTCCATGTCAGACACGAACCTCTCTGAAATCGGGATGAGCTACTACCACACAAAGGGGGATCAACCCTTCCCTGGCCCGGCAGGTGATGCCGCTGTGGACCTCAGCACCATGAAGCACTCCTACAGTGTGGGCTTTGCCGAGGGGGGTTACCTGGGCCAGGGGCCACAGTACGGCTCTTATTCCGACCTCCGCCAACCAGGAGAGCTGCTGAGCCACCCCTTCCCCATGCGGAGGTACAGCTCAGCCTCCAACATCTACTCCGACTACCGTTTCTCACACCGGGGGGACCTGGCCAGCTTCCAGGAGTCCAGTCTGGCCCACTACAGTGCCACCACGGCACGTGAGATCAGCCGCATGTGTGCTGCCCTCAACTCCATGGACCAGTACGGGGGCCGGCATGCCAACGGCCCTGATGTGCTGTCTTATGGCCCCAGCACCGGCCAGGGGGGCACAGGGGGGCTGGCAGCTCAGCAGCAGGGCCCTGTACCCCCCAAACCCAGTGGGATGTACAACCCCACCTTCCCTGAGGGACGGCAGGGCTTCAGCAACCTGACACAGTACAACGTTCCTGGTGTCCGCCTGGGCACCATCCGGCAAATGCTTCCTTCCACCGCAACCGTGCGGGCCGCCGACGGTATGATCTACTCCACCATCAACACCCCCATTGCCTCCACGCTGCCCATCACCACCCAGCCAGCCTCGGTGCTGCGGCCCATGCTGCGTGGGCTATATAGACCCTATGGCCCAGGTAGTGTGGCAGCAGTTCCACTGGCCAGCTTGGCCAGGCTGCCAGTTGTCACCCCCCGTGTCCCGCTTGCAGCACAGGGCCTCTACCGCTTCCCGGCCCCAAGCCGGCCGGCCCCAGCAGCCTCGATGATGGAGACACCCGTCTACCTGGGGAAGCCCGTTGCCAGCACAGCACCAGCAGCGGTGGGAGCCGCTCCTGCTGCCAAAGCCCCTGCTGCCCCCGCCGCACCTGCCAGCAGCTTGCAGAGAGCGGAGCCGCCACCAGCTGCCCCCCGTGCAGAGGCACCAGCAGCACCAGCAGCCCCCAAGGAGAGCGGGCCAGTGGCCGCAGCGCCCAAGCCATCAATGGATGGAGCTCAGCGGGAGGAGCGGGAGCGGGAAGAGGAGCGTCAGCGCAAGCAGCAGGAGCACGTGCTTCAGCTGGAGCGGGAGCGTGTGGAACTGGAGAAGCTGCGGCAGCTGCGGCTGCAGGAGGAGCTGGAGAGGGAGCGCGCCGAGCTGCAGCGGCACCGGGAGAAGGAGCAGCTGCTGGTGCAGCGGGAGCTGCAGGAGCTACAGTGCATCAAGCAGCAGGTGCTGCAGCAGCAGCAGGAGGAGCGGCATGCGCAGCTGGCGCTGCAACGGGAGCAGCTCGCCCAGCAGCGCCTCCAGCTCGAGCACATCCACCAGCTCCAGCACCAGCTGCAGCAGCAGCTGGAGGAGCAGAAGCGGCAGAAGACCATGTTCCCCACTCCCGTGGAGCCCACTCCCCGCCCACCTGAGGGTCCCACTGAGGTGACGCGGGTGGTGCCACACAATGGGCAGGCATGGCCCCCACCGGGCCAGACACCCCCAGAAGGGCCTGCCGGTCCCCGCTACCCCATGCCACAGCGGCCACTCAGCAGCTCAGCCTCGGATATGTCACTTCAAGTCGAGGAGTCCTGGGAGCCCAGCCGAGGCATTAAGAAGAGGAACTCGATGCCACGGCTGAGGGATGCCTACGAGAAGGAGAGCTTTGCGGCGCGGAAGATGGCGGACAGCAGCGTGCAGACGGATGAGGAGGACGGTGAGGAGCGGTTCATGCTGTCCCGGCGGCGGCGGACACGGCGCAGCGCTGACTGCAGTGTGCAGACGGACGAGGAGGACAGCGGGGAGTGGGAGCAGCCCGTGCGCCGCCGGCGCTCCAGGGCCTCACGGCACGCTGAGGCCAGCACCGAGGGCAAGACGGACGGGGCAACCCGCACAGCCAGCGTGGGTATCCAGACCATCAGCGACTGCTCGGTGCAGACAGAGCCCGACCAGCTCCTCCGCGTCTCCCCCTCCATTCACATCACCACCCACGACCCCCGGGTGGAGATCGTGAAGTACATCTCAGCCCCAGAGAAGACGCAGCGGGGTGAGAGCCTGGCCTGCCAGACAGAGCCAGAGCCAGCTCCCCAACCTGGCGTTGTGGTCCCTCAGCTGACCGTGCCCACCACCATCCCGCCCTACTCCACCAACCTCCAAATAGTGAGCACAGGCCCCCTGGACACCCACACTGTCCGGCAGCAGACTCTGGGCAAGTTTGAGAAGAAGAAGCCAGATCCCCTGGAAATTGGTTACCAGTCCCATTTGCCGGCCGAATCGCTCTCCCAGTTGGTGACCCGCCAGCCACCCCGCTCTCCCCAGGTCCTCTACTCACCTGTCTCCCCCTTATCCCCCCATCGTCTCCTGGAATCCTCCTTTGCTACCAGTGAGCGGCTGAACAAGGCCCACGTCCCCCCACAGAAGCACTTCACCACCGACTTAGCCCAGCGCCAGCAGACACTGCCGCGCCCCATCAAGACGATGCAGCGCTCCCTATCCGACCCCAAGCCCATCAGCCCCACCTCTGAGGAAGCCGGCAAGGACAGGTTCTCCCTCTACCAACACCCTCTGCTCCCCAGCTCACAGGTATGTCACCATAGGGAACAACCTTATCCTCAGGGAACAGCCCTGGGAGGCACCTCAGGACATTTCAGTTTCATTAGCACTGTGGCAATTAATATTTCAAAAGGCCAGCTCCCCGTGGCAGCTGATGGCAGCCAGCAGGCAGAGACGTGCATGCCAATACCAGCAGCTGGAGGGAGGCCCTGGAGGTCCATTGGCTGCATGAGCCTGTCAGCAGGCAGGGGATGCTGCGGGTTGGCAACATCAGGGCTGTCCCCTGCTCCAGATGGTCCCCTTCTCTCTCGAGGAGCCACCACCATGCACGGGTGTATCCATTTAGGGTTGTGGTGGTTCCTGCTCACACCTTTGCCCCCACACACCGAGGTTGCCTTGGGCAGTCAAATGCCCAGCCAAGAAGTCCCAGGGCAATTCCTGGGGCAGCAGCACCCACCAGCAGGCCCCCGAGTCCCTCTGCCAAGTGCCTACGGACAGAAAGCATTTTTTGCAGTGGAGGGTATGCACGTGGCCAGCTCAGTGCTTGGCTGGCTGCCACCCCTGGTAATTACTCACGGAAAGCGCCCTGCCTGTTACTTCCATCCTATTTATTGCGCTTTTACATAAACGCCGCTTTCTTAGTGCATGGGGGAACACGTGCACAGCGGGATGCCTCACCCCAGCCCCTAGGGCACAGAAGGACCACTGCAATGCTTGGGGTGGGATGTGGGGGGGATGCCCACCTGCCCCCCTGACCAGATGTTCCTTGGCTTTGCAGGTGGGGGGGCTGCAGTCAAGCTCGCTGGCACGCAAGGTGAAGCGGACACTGCCCAGCCCACCACCTGAGGAGCCCCACGTCCCCCTGGCGAGCCCAGCTGCCTCCCAGCTCTACCTAAGCAGCCTGGCTCCCAAGGCCACCGCGCCGGTCACCAAGGCCAGCCTGCTGAAGGAGCTGGACCGCGACCTGAGACTGGTGGAACATGAAGCCACCAAGCTGCGGAAGAAGCAGGCGGAGCTGGACGAGGAGGAGAAGGAGATCGATGCAAAGCTGAAGTACCTGGAGTTGGGCATCACTCAGCGCAAGGAGTCGTTGCTGAAGGATCGGGTCGGTGGGCGGGACCACCCCTACCTGCGCTACCCCGGGGATCGCCGCGACTACCTGTCGGACAGCGAGCTGCACAGCCTGCGCCTCGCCGCCTACGACAGCGCCGGCCTGCGCCCTGCCGGGCAGTACCCCGACTACACAGCCGCTGCTGCCGCCGCCGCTGCCGCTGCCGCCGCCGCCTCCTATGGCGCCTACCCGTACCCTGCCCCGCAGGGCCCCGCCGCATTCCCACCACCACGCCTGCAGCACCCCCAGTACCCCACAGCCAGCACCTCACAGGATGGCTTGCCAGCAGCTCCACTGCCCACCTTCACCTCGCCTGGTGGCTTCTCAGCCCCCGGCACTGCATACCCAGAGCTGGGCACCCCAGCCCAGCCAGGCTTCCAGCCCCAAAACCCCTACCAAGCCCCGAGCGCCTTCGCTGGGGCAGCCACCGTGCCGGCGGCACAGCCCACCCTCTACCAGAGCCCGGCAGACATAGCTGCTGGGCACCAGAAGCCGCGGCAGACCTCTCTGGCTGACCTAGAACAGAAGATCCCCACCAACTACGAGGTCATTGGAGCACCCACCAGCTCCTCTGCCGTGCCTGATGTCACCTTCAGCACTGCACCGGCGAGCGGTGGCTATGAGCAGTACAAGGCACCTGAGATCCGGCCGGCTGAGAGAACCAGCACAGCACCCGGCCCCCCAGCCAGCTACTCTTCCGAGTCCCTCTACACCAGTCTGGAGCAGAACATTCCCCGTAATTATGTGATGATCGAGGACATCAGCGAGCTCACCAAGGAGAGTCCAGCAGTGGACGGGCAGAAAGTAGAGCCGGTGGGCACAAGCACCGATAGCCGCCACAGCAGAGACAAGAGTGATCTAGGGGACACCGAGAGCTCCAGCCGTCCCTGCTGCTATAGCAAAGCCGAGGAGGAGTCTGAGGAGGACATCTATGATCATCATGGCCCCGACCATCGTGGGAAGAACAGCTATTACCGGGGCACAGAAAGCAATGGCAGGGTGTCAGGGAGCTCCACCAGCTCCAGCTACTACTATGGGGACAGTGAGTACCGGCACTCCTCACGGATGGACAAGCACAGCTCTGGCACGCCACTACCGAAGCATTCATCCAAGAACCTGGCACCTGCTGTCATCTCCTCCAAGCGCAGCAAGCACAGGAAGCAGGGCATGGAGCAGAAGATCTCCAAGTTCTCCCCCATTGAAGAAGCCAAAGATGTGGAGTCAGACCTGGCTTCCTACTCAACAACCACCTCAATTGGCAGCAGCAATGTGGCCTCCAGGGCCAAGAAGCTGCAGGATGAGATCACCTATGGCCTGAAGAAGAATGTCTACGAGCAGCAAAAGTACTATGGTGTCTCTAGCCGGGATCTGGTGGATGAGGAGGAGCGGGTCTACTCTTCCAGCAGCAGAACCCGCTCCTCTGGCTATGGGGTGGAAAAGTCCTCCAGCCGGGAGATGGGTGGCCGGAGCAAGTCCTATGAGCGGGAGAGCATGGAGCGCTCCCAGAAAGTCAGCTCCAAGCCCTCATCCCTCAGCATGAGCCAGAGCCGTGGACGGGCACCCATGCGCTCGCAGGCCTCGGAGGAGGAGAGCCCCGTCAGCCCCATGGGGAAGTCAATGGGGGGGTCACGCACTGCGGGAGGGCCGGGCCCCCAGTCAGCGGGGGACCCCTGCTCCCAGTTCTGCTCCAGCCACTCGTTGCCTGATGTGCAAAAGCACATCAAAGACGTGCCAAGGAGTCACTCGTACAAGCACGAGGAGGGCTACGGCATGGATGATACCCATTGTGTTGTCTCGGACAGCGAAGGTAACAGCTCCCCGTGGTGACCACCCCAGAGCATGGTACTTCCCCGGGGCATGCCCGTCCGCTCGTACGCAGAGACACTCTCACCGCCTCAGTTTGCTTGACACGTGCCTTCCTCCCCCTGCCCTGGGTGTTCGGTGTTAGCCGGTCCTGCACGGTGCCCTGCTGTGCCGCGTCCCGTCCCCACCGGCACGTGCTGTCCCTTGCGCGCGTGCCCGCTGCTTACCCCTCCCACTTCATTGCATGGCTTCCGCCCGCGCAGCCTCGAGTGAGAGATTGACTGTGGTTTGTTTTTGGTTTCCGAAGCCTATCATTTGGGTCAGGAGGAGACAGACTGGTTTGATAAGCCCAGGGAGGCGCGGGCAGAGAGGGTCAGGCACTACGGTGGCCACTCTTCCTCACAGAAGAGACCCCCAGTTAAGCACACCTACCACGATTATGACGAGCCCCCCGATGAAGACCCGTGGCAGCACGATGACTACCCCCAACACCGCGAGCACCGGCACCACAGGGAGTATGATCGCCACGCTGGCTCCTCCCGGCACGCCAGCGATGAGCCCCCGCGCCGCTCATCAAAGCAGCACCCTCGAGAATCTGGCCGCCATGAGCCCCGTGGCCATGGGCCTTCAGCCGGTCCCAAGAAGGCGCAGCAGCCTGAGTCCCGCGCGCCTTACGGCCCCAGCTCTGCTGATTACGCCCCGTCATCCCGCCCCGCTGCTCACCACCATGGCACCGAGACTCCTAAGGCACAGAAACCTTCCCAGCCGCATGGGTCGGCCACGCCAGCGCCGAAGCCGGAGCCCCTCATGCACCCACAGCAGCCGGCGGCCAGGCAGCAGCAGGCAGGGCAGCCGGCAGCGCGGCAGCAGCCGGCGGCACGCCAGGCTGCCCAGCCAGCAAGCTCAGCACAGCCTGACACCAGGGGCAGGACACAGGGACCCCCCTCATCCCGGCCACCGCAGCAGCAGCCAGGGCCGGCCCAGGCAGCAGGGAAGGCACCAGCCACACTCCATGCACAGCCAGGCGGACACCCAGCACCGGCGGTAAGTGTGGGCTTAGCTGGCCAGGCTGCATCCTGACCCCACAGCTCTGCCTGGAATCGGCACAGCTGGCTGTGGCCAGGGGCTGGCAGGGGAAGTGTTGGGAATGGGAGCCATGGCGTAAAGTGTATCCCACTCACACACCCACTACAGACAGCTATGGGTGCTGTGGAAGCTGCCATACCCTTGAGGGGACCCAGGAGGGGACATCCCTATGTCGTGGATCTGTTGCTGCCTCTTTTGGGGTTGTGGAGCAGTGTTTGGAGGTTTCAGTGTCACCTTCCAGCCTTGGCCACCCCTGGCAGATGCTCTATTGGGAGGGTGAGCCCTGAGAGGTGTTTTCCCCTTTCCAGACAAAAGTGGAGCCAACAGACACGTCCAAACCTGCAGCAAAAGTGCCACAGCAGCCGGGGAGAGCGCCGTCAGCACAGCCCGTGGGAGCAGCAGGTCAGTGAGTCCCACTGGCACTGTGCCATCTGTCCCCCCTTGTGCCAGCTGCCTGGCATCCCAAAGCTCAGCTGAGCTCCCCCAGCTGTGCCTGTCCTCTGCTAACAGTGGCTTTGTTTGTCCCCCAGCAGATAGCAAGGCGGGTCCAAGGGCGGCCGGGCCACGTGGTCCCACGGGCATGGCCCCAGGGCAGCCCGGCGGGGAAGGAGAGAGCGTCTTCTCCAAAATCCTGCCAGGGGGGGCAGCGGAACAAGCAGGCAAACTGACTGAAGGTGAGGGCTGCTCCCAGGATGGGGACAGGGCGGTGGTGCTCTTCTGCACCAAGACAGAGTCAGGCACCTTGGGGATGGCTGGGTGCAGCCAGTGGGATGCAGTGCTCCCACAGTTTGGGGCCCAGGGAGGTGGGGGGCCGGGGTCACTACGCCATACTGACACCTGTCCTGGCTTCCCCACAGTGGTGTCAGCTTTCGGCAAGAAGTTCACTTCGTTCTGGTGAGAGAACTGCACAAGGTGAGTGCAGCTAGCACCGGGCACTGTGCCGTGGGCTGTCCCTGCCCTGGCCGTGCCTGATGCCCTCCTCCTCCCTTCCACTGCAGGAGTTTGGGAAGTGAGTGGAGATTTGAGTCGTTGCAGTGGAAAAACCTATGAAGAAGCCAATGAATTCAGCACGCGGCGCCAGACTCTGAGTATAACGGTGAGTGTCCAGGGCACACCTGCACACAAGTCCCCTCCACTGTGCCATCTCTGAGCTTCCAGCAGCACCACTGTCCCCTGAGTATCCATTGAGCCCTGCCTTGCCATACTCCCAGCCCCTAGGCTGGGAAAGATGCAGCACGGACACATCCCATTCATGCTGGGCCGCTCATCCCCATCTTCATCCCCAGGTGCTGGCCCCAAGCCAAGGCGTGGAGGCTTGGCCTTGTTCCGCAGTCTCGACAGCGCTGGTGCGGACCCTGGGTTTCCAGGGAAGCTTTGGGCAGTCCAAGCTCTGCTCCGGGAGCCCGTCCAGCGCGGGGGCGGGCGGAGGCGGCGGCAGCTGCTCCGCCGGCAGTGCCTCTTGGCGCTCTGGGGCCTTTTCGCTCGGGCCAGCGCTGCCGCCCGGCGGGGTCCCTTCCGCGGAGAGGGGCTGCTCGGACTAACGCCTCTCTCTCTCTCTCCTCCCTCTCTCTCTCTCGCAAGCTTTTGAAAGCAGGGCGATCCCTGGATGCTGGACCAAACGGCGGCCGAGCAGGGGCCCGGCGGACGCCCCGGGGCGGGTGCCCCCCACGCCTGGCGAGCGGCTCCGGCGCGCACACGGCGAGCCCCGGCAGCTGCCCCGAGGGGATGGGCCTGATCCGGACCGTCGGGTCAGGCCCCGTAGGTGGGCTGCGGCCCTTTCTCAAGATTATACGCAGAGTTGCTCCCTCTGAATCCCAGCTCTGGCCTCTTCATAGGTTTTTCCCCCCCGCGAGCCGAGGGCTGGGCGCCGTGGGCGCCGCTCCTCCTCCCCGACCCCACCTGCCCCGCCGGGGCCGTCCCCGCGCCCCCTGCACTGCGGCCGCTCCCGGCCCCGCGGGGAGCCCCGGAGCGAGTCAGCTAGGACCTAACACTGTTTCACTACCGAAATACGAGGCCATAGGACTCTGACAGGCGGCGCGGCCGGCTGGGCGCGTGTCCCGAAGCCATTGGAAGCATTGAAAGGGCCGCGCTCGCCCTCGCCACGCAGCCAGCGCGCCTGCCGCCGGGCACCCCTTTTCTTTCAAGAACAGCCTTAATCATCCCACTTTGATTTCTGTGTATACCTCATCCGCACCGGGGGGTGGGTGGGGGGCACGGGG
>VWZP01005995.1:848192-861480 GCA_013396995.1 Dicaeum eximium | reverse complement strand
CCCCCCCGTCTATACTGGAGCCCCAGTAAGTGTCCCTTGGCCCCGATACTCCCCGCTCCGTGCCCCCCGCCCCTCCAGCCACCCCGGCGTGTCCTGCAGGTACAGCCACGTGCGGAGGAGCTGTCGGAGCTGTACCGGGAGCTGAGCCAGCACCCGGGGCTCAGCACCGCCTGCCTCGGCCCTGACCTCACCACCCAGTACGGCGGCAAGTACTGCAGCCTCTACACCGGTACGGGCATGGGGAGGAGTGGGCGGGACAGAGGGATCCGGGCAGTCCTTGCCTGCCTGCTGGGGATGCAGCTGGTGTCCCCACCCTGCTCCCCCCAGAGTGGTCGCAGCGGGACCTGGCAAGGGCTGAGAACATCAAGTTCTGCCGTCAGTACCTCATCTTCCACGATGGAGCCTCCATTGTCTACTCGGGGCCTGCTGGCACCTGCTCTGAGATCAAGGACGAGTAAGTCCCATCCTGCCCCCCACACGGGGTCCCTCGGGGTAGCAATAAGTGCGCACTGATGGACACTCACCCACTCACCCACAGGCTGCTGAGCCGTGAGTCCCCCAGTGGGACGCTGAAGGCCGTCCTGCGCAAGGTGTGCGGCAAGGAGAAGGAGAAGCAGTTCCTGGAGGTGAGGAGAGGTCTGGGGGAACATGGATATTCACTGGGGTTCGGGACTGGAACCACACTGTGTCTTGGGACCGCCCTGGCATCTCTGCCCCCAGGTCTGGGATCAGAACCGGAAGGTGAAGAGCATCGACCTGACAGCACTGGACAAGCATGGCAGCGTCTACGATGATGGTGAGGGGCTGGGGGATGCCAGGGAATGTGAGGTTTCAGGGGACAGGGTGGCCAGTGCTGACCTGCCCCCACAGACCAGTTTGGGTGCCTTGCCTGGTCGCACTCGGAGACCCACCTGCTCTATGTGGCGGAGAAGAAGCGTCCCAAGGCTGAGTCCTTCTTCCAGAGCAAAGCCCCCGAGCTGGGCACCTCTGACGAGGACACGGGGCACCCCAAGAAGGAGGATGCACCCATCAAGGTGGGGTCTCCCCACCCTGGGTCAGCTGTGGGCTGGCTGTGTGGCTGTGGGGCTGACCAGGCTGTGCCACAGGGAGAGCAGTTCGTGTACCACGAGGACTGGGGGGAGACGCTGAGCACCCGCAGTGTGCCCGTCCTCTGCGTCCTGGACATCGAGGGCAACAGCATCTCAGTGCTGGAGGGCATCCCAGAGCACCTCTCTCCCGGCCAGGTCAGGATGGGGAGCTGCAGAGAATCAGAGAAGGGAGGTTTCAGGAGCCAGCAGCATTTCGAGCTGCTTATCTCCACTCTCCCCACAGGCTTTCTGGTCACCTGAGGACACCGGCGTGGTGTTCGTGGGCTGGTGGCACGACCCCTTCCGCCTGGGTCTGCGGCACTGCACGAACCGCCGGTGAGTCCCTGCAGAGCACCCCACAGCCCAGCCCTGCTGGTAGGATCCTGCAGGGCACCCACCCCACAGCCCGGCCCCCCAACCCCGCTGTGACACCCCTCTGTGCTGGCAGGTCAGCGCTCTTCTACGTGGACCTGACGGGCGGGAGATGCGGTAAGCAGCGCACGCCCCGACCCTGCCGGTGCCCCGGCTCCCCTGCAGCCCCTCACCATCCCCTCGTGCCCCTGCAGAGCTGCTCTCTGAGGACACCAGGGCCGTGTGGTCACCACGGCTCAGCCCCGATGGCTGCCGCATTGTCTACCTGCAGAACAATGTCCTGGGCCCCCACCAGCAGTGCAGCCAACTCCGCATGGTGAGCAGCACCAGGGGGACACTGGCAGGCACCAGGGAGGTGCCAGGGTGCCCATGCTAGGGTGGGACTGGCAGGAAGGCAGTGGTGTCCCCTCCTTGGGCTGCAGTGGGGGCAGGCAGGCTGCGACCCTGAAGAACTTGCCCTGTGCTATGTCTCCTGCAGTATGACTGGTACACCAAACACACCAGCACGGTGCTGGAGGCTGTGCCACGGCAAGCATGGGGTGAGTATAGTTCTGGGGGTTTTAGGGGGCACTCAGGGGGATGCTGAGTACCAAAACTCTGATCACAGGTGCCTTCCCGGGAATCTACTGTGGCGCACTGCCAGGGATGTGCTGGGCAGCTGACAGCCGCAGGATCCTGCTGGACACGGCCCAGCGCAGCCAGCAGGTGAGGGGGTGGTGGGGGACACAAGGAGGGCCTAGCTGGCTCAGGGCTCCACTGGACTCTGCCCTTATGCCCCTAGGATGTGTTCGTGGTGGACACGGCAACAGGCAGCACAACTTCACTGACAGCTGGTGAGTGACGGGCCAATGGGGCCGTGCTGGTGCCAGGGGTGGGGAGAGGGTCACGCCGGCAGGTCTGACCTCCTCCTCTGCAGATTCCCCCCCGGGAAGCTGGTCTGTCCTCACCATCGACCGGGACCTCTTGGTGGCCAGGTTTTCCACCCCTAGCTGCCCCCCCATGTTGGTAAAGTCACGTCACCAGTGCCCACCAGCCCCTTGGCACGGGCACTGACCCCACTCCCCAGTGCCCACCACCCCCTCGGCACAGGCACTGACTCCTCTCCCTGCACAGAAAGTGGCAGTCCTGCCTGCCGCCGGCCGTGAGGCACAGACACAGTGGATCTGCCTGCAGGATGCACCCCCTGTGCCCGGCATCAGCTGGGGCATCCGCACCCTGCAGCCCCCACTAGAGCAGGAGCATCCCCAGTACGGTGAGTGCCCAGGGTGGGGCCAGGCTGTGCTCCACCATCCTCACTGCTCCCTGACACCCTCTGTCCCTGCCTGCACAGGGGGCCTGGACTTTGATGCCATCCTGATGCACCCAAGCGAGGGTCCCACTGGCCAGAAGCCCCCCTTGGTCGTGATGCCCCATGGTAAGAGCTTGGACCCACCCCACTGTACCCCAGCCAGGCAGCATCACCCCCCTTTTGCTTTTGCCATTTGCAGGTGGTCCTCACTCTGTCTTCACGGCCGGGTGGATGCTGTACCCGGCGGCGCTGTGCCGTGCGGGCTTTGCCGTGCTGCTGGGTGAGTGGGACCAGGGCTCCTGGCAACACAGCACCCGTGGAGGGGCTGGGGAGGGGGGGCATGAAGGAGGAAGGGCTCTGATGCTGCTCCCCACGCAGTGAATTACCGCGGCTCGCTGGGCTTTGGCCAGGACAGCGTGGCCTCCCTGCCAGGCAACGTGGGCACACAGGACGTGCATGATATGCAGGTATGGCCTGGCACACGGTCCTGGGGCACCCTGTGCTCCTGCAGCTGCCTTGAGTAGGGAAAGTGGGGCTGCCTGCTCAGTGGGTGTTCCCCATGGCGGCAGCTCTGCGTGGAGCGGGTGCTGCAGGAGGAGACGCTAGATGCTGGCCGGGTGGCACTGGTTGGTGGCTCGCATGGGGGCTTCCTGGCGTGCCACCTCATTGGGCAGTTCCCTGACACTTACCGCGCCTGCGTGGTCCGCAACCCCGTGGTGAACATCGCCTCCATGGTGGCCACCACCGACATCCCGGACTGGTGAGTCCTGCTGCTCCCAGCTTCCCAGGCTCCTTGCCATCCCGGCCACACACGTGCCCCCAACTCTTTTGCCCGCAGGTGCCTGACAGAGACAGGGCTGCCCTACAAACCTGATGCCCTGCCAGACCCAGCCCAGTTGACAGAGATGCTGCACAAGTCACCCATACGCTATGTTGACCGGGTATGTCACTGTTCCCATCCCTATCCCTGTCCTCAACAGCAGTGCCAGTGCTGAGGCTGTGCTGCTCCTGCAGGTCCATGCACCCGTGCTGCTGATGCTGGGGGAGGACGACCGGCGTGTGCCCCCCAAGCAGGGTCTGGAGTATTACCGTGCCCTCAAGGCCCGGGGGGTGCCCACACGGTGAGTGGGGTGCTGGGGGCTTCAGCTGTGGGGTGCAGACACGGCACTAATCCCTGTTTGCCCTCCAGGCTGCTCTGGTACCCGGGGAACAACCACGCGCTGGCTGGCGTGGAAGCCGAAGCTGATGGTTTCATGAACATGGCGTTGTGGCTGCTCAAGCACCTGCAGTGCTAAGGGTGCTGACCCCCAATAAACCCCTAAGGGTGCTGACCCCCAATAAACGATGTAGTTGAGCACCCCCTTGTCTCTAGTGGTAGTGCTGGTAGCGGTCTCATATCCACTCCTGGTGCCCCTGGAGCTGCTGGTCCCTGGACCTTTCACTTGCCCGGATGTGCGGTTATGCCGCCGGGGATGTGTTGGGCCATGGGCAGGGTGACCCTGCCGGGCCGTGCGGAGGGCTGGCACGGCCGGGCGCTGCCGCCGGGCTCCTCCCGCGTGCTTTGGCAGGCGTCCCACAGCGGGCGGCAGGCGCCGGCAGCCCAGCCCGGCAGAGAACAGCCCCATGGCCACAGGAATCGAGAAGGGTGTGGAGGTGGGCAAGGGGACGCAGGGGAACTGTGTGGGTGGGCACAGCCCCCTTTCGGGCGGTGGGAATGGGCAGGGGCGTGAGCTTACCCCGTCCAGCATGGCCTTCCCTCATTAGGCGCCCCACGGCCCCGCTGCGTGCTACCGGGAGCTGAGCCGGTTCCCTGCCGTCACCCGTGCCGCCCTCAGGGCCGCGGCTGGGGGCCAGACCTTCCTGCTCTACACCGGTGAGTGGCGGGCTCGGCCACCCCCGCGCCCTTGGCCCCGTGTGAGCGGGCGCTCACGGCCCGTCCCTCAGAGTGCAGCCGCCCCGACCTGGCCCGCCGGCGGCTCCTGCGCTTCGGCCGCCACTACAGCCTGCGGCGCACAGCCGGCCGTGAGGGCCTCGCCGTCAGCCGGACCGCGCTCAGCGCCGAGATCCACAACCAGTACGGCACGGGCGGGCTGCGGGACGGGACGCTGTGTCTGTGCCATGGCCGGTGCCTGTGGCGTTCGCAGCGCCCGCAGCGGGCAGTGCCCGCCGCAGCCTCGGTCCCTCCCGCCCTCAGGCTCCTCAGCCAGGACTCGCCCACGGGGCGGCGCCGCGCCGAGCTCAAACGCTGCCCGCGGCAGGGCCACGAGCTGCTGGAGGTAACGCGGCTGTGCCGGTCACTCACGGACACGGCCGGAGTGCCGGTGCAGGGGGTGCCACCGTGTACACGGTGTGCCGGTGCTGACGCCCGTGCCCCCAGGTGTGGGACAGCGGCGGATGCAGCCACAGCGTGGATCTCACGGCGCTGGGGAAGCATGGGGACGTGTACACGGAGGGTAGGGCCCCTTCCCCATGGTCCCCGCTCACAGCAGGGGTGAGGTTGGCATGGCCAGCAGCCCTGGTGGCTACCAGGTGCCCAGCTGTGGCTGTGCCAGGCTGGGCTTTGGCACCCTCCTGCCATGCCAGGGCCTTTTGCCTGCCTGGCCTGGTCACACTCGGAGACGCGGCTCCTCTATGTGGCTGAGAAGAGCCGGCCCAAAGGACAGCCCCCCTGCCCCTGGGATGTGCCAGGAGCAGCCTGGCCAGCAGCAGAGGGTGAGGAGGAGGAGGTAGGTGCCCCATGAGTATGTTGGCAGCCCCAAGCGTGCCATGCACACTGTGAACATGGCACATGCCCCTTGGGCACACCAGGCACCCTCTGAACATGCTGTGCACCCCATGAGTGTGCCATACATCCCATGAGTGTGTCATGGACAGGACTGCATGCCTGGGGCCACCGGCCATGCGGCTGACAGGTCTGTGCCACAGGGCAAGCAGTTTGTGTACCATGAGGACTGGGGGGAGGCCCTGAGCACACGCAGCGTGCCAGTCCTCTGTGTCCTGGACCTGGAGGGCCTCAGCCTGTCAGTGCTGGAGGGAGTCCCGGAGCACGTCTCCCCTGGCCAGGTCAGGATGGGATGCAGGGAGCACCCCAGGGGACCCAGCCTGGGGCTGTGGGATGAGCCTGACTGTCACACAGGCTCTGTGGTCCCCGGATGACCATGGTGTGGTGTTCGTGGGCTGGTGGCACGAGCCCTTCCGCCTGGGGCTGAACGCCTGCTCCAACAGGAGGTGGGTCCCAGCCAGCAACCAGCACCATGACAGGATGTCCATGCAGTATCAGCACAATGAGGGTCCAACCTGACCCACTCTTTCCTCCCAGGTCAGGGATTTTCCACTTGGACCTGGCCAGCGGGTGCTGCGGTGAGCACTGGGGCCCTGGGGGGGTGCTCTGGGGGTCCCTGGGATGCTGACCCCTTGCTGCCCACAGAGCTGCTGTCAGCAGAGGATGGTTCTGTCTGCTCCCCCCGGCTGAGCCCTGATGGCCAGCGCCTGCTCTACCTGGAGGGGGTTGTGGGGGGGCCCCACCGGCAGTGTCTGCGCCTGCGCATGGTGAGCTGGGCCTCACGGGCACCAAGCTGTGCCCAGCCCCGGTGTCACAGCCTATCGCAGTGCCTGGCTGGGGTGGGGGGTTCCCCAAGCTTCCCTGCCTCAGTTTCCCCTGGTGTGGGTCCATCCCTGAGCACCGGCTCTCCCCAGCTCACCTGGCAGACAAGGCAGACAGTGACAGTGCTCGACGTGGTTCAGGAGCCCACAGAGGGTGAGCAAGGCATGGTGGGGTGGGCAGAGCTGGGTTCTGATGGGAGGCTGGTGCCACCCTCTACCAGGTGCCCATGACCCTGGCTCACTAGCCCAGCGCTCTGCCTCACTTGCAGCCTTCGCTGGGCTCTATGCAGAGGTGCTGCCACCGCGGTGCTGGGCAGCTGACAGCCGGCGAGCCGTGCTGGGCACCCCTCAGCGCAGCCGCACCGTGAGTCCAGGGGATGGCAGGGCCAGGGACGTGACCCACACACCCCATGGTGACACCACTGACAGGCCTGTGCTCTGCACCCTCACAGGACCTGCTGCTTGTGGATACAGAGGCATTCACTGTCACCAACCTCACAGCAGGTACATGGCACCGGCCATCCATGGTGCTCTAGTGAGCAGCTATGATCACCAACACATGTTCTGTACCCAGGGTTACCTCAAGGGTGCTGGGAGCTGCTCACTCTCCAGTGGGACCTGCTGGTGGCCACCTGCTCAGCCCCCGACCGCCCCCCCAGCCTGGTGAGCAGTGTCCTGGCACTGTGTGGCACAGTGGAATATGGTGCAGCAATGTGCAGCCGGGCACAGCACAGTGTGGCACACATGCCATGGTGTGGTGTGGCATAGGGGGCATAGTGTGGTGTGGCACAGCCAGATCCAATGTGACACAGCCTTGGCATGGCACAGCCCCATTGTCATCCATTGCCTGTACCCAGGTGGTGGCTGTGCTGCCGCCAGCAGGCCAGGAGTTGCCCCTTGGCTGGGTGCCAGTGGAAGACACCCCAGCTGTGCCTGGTGTCACCTGGAAGACTCTGATGGTCCAGCCACCCTGCAGTGGGCAGGGCCCCACTGCACAGGGTGAGCCCCTGGGGGCCCCTGTTGCACCTCGGTGCTGCCTGGGTGCCAGGAACCCTCAGGAGTGGGGGTGGGCAGGGTGCTGGGTGCCCAGGGTGGTGGCTGCTGAGTGGGACCCCTTCCGTGGCGCAGACACCCAGGCTTTTGAGGCCCTGCTGCTGAGCCCCTCAGATGGCACACCACCACACCCGCTCGTTGTGTGCCCCCATGGTGAGTGCGGGGACAGTGGGGACACCCTGTGAGTGCTGATGGCACCCAAATGATGCCCATGCCGGCCCCAGGTGGTCCCCATGCTGTCTTCGATGCCCGCTGGCGTCCGAGCATGGCTGCGCTGTGCCAGCTGGGCTTCGCCGTGCTCCTGGGTGAGTGCTGGGGAGCTCGGGGACATGTGGCCCAGTGGAGACATGGCACCCACGTCCCTGTCTCCTCAGTGAACTACCGTGGCTCCCTGGGATTTGGCCAGGCCAGCATCAGCTCCCTGCTTTCCCGTGTGGGTGAGCAGGACGTGGCAGACACCCAGGTGAGGGGTGCAGGGCTGGGGGTGCTGGGGGGATGCTGTTGTTTGGGTGCCAATGGTGGCTGCCCCATGGGTGCAGCTGGCAGTGGAGCAGGCGCTGCACAGAGAGCCCCTGGACCCGCACCGCCTGGCCCTGCTGGCTGGCTCCCACGGGGCCTTCATCGCCCTCCACCTCCTCACCCGTGAGCCCAAGCGTTACCAAGCCTGTGCCCTGCGCAGCCCTGTCTCCAACCTGCCCGCACTGCTGGGCACCTCTGACATCCCTGACTGGTAAGTGCCACACCCCATCCTGTGCCATGCCATGTGCCTGTGACACCTACCGGTGTCTCTGTGCTGCAGGCGCTACACCTCCCTGGGGCTGCCCTACTCCTTTGAGCGGGTGCCATGTGCTGAGGAGGTGGCCACCATGCTACTGCGCTCGCCCATCGCCCAGGCAGCCCAGGTAAGGCAGGGCCAGGATGGGTGTGGGGTGCCTGGTGTGGGGTGTCAGACACCCACAGAGGGCGGTGCTGCAGGTGCAGACACCGGTGCTGCTGTGCGTGGGTGCCAGGGACCGGCGCGTCAACCCCACGCAGGCGCTAGAGCTGTACCGGGTGCTGCGGGCCAGGGGTGTGCCAGCACGGTGAGTGGGGTGCGGGTGGGAGCAGGGAGGGAGCTCTGGGGTGCTGGATGAGCATCTTCCCATCTTGTCCCTCCCCACAGGCTGCTGTGGTACCCAGAGGGTGGCCACGCACTGGCTGGTGTGGAGACGGAGGCCGATGTCTTCAAGAACTGTGCCCACTGGCTCCTCCAGCACCTGGGGCAGCCCAGGTGGGATAGGACAGGCCAGCACAGCCCCTAGTGCCCACAGTGGTCCTGGGCTATGCCAGCCCCAGGGTGACTGCTGGCCCTCGGGACCACACCGTGACCAGAGGAGACGTAATGAGTGTACCCAGGGGCAGGGATGTGGGTTGGGGTTTGGTGTTAAATAAAGGTGAGACCCTGTGCAGTGCCACCCCTGTGGCCAAGGCTGTGCCTTTATTGTGCTGTGGTGGCTGTCCCAGGCTGGGAATGCCAGCTCAGCCCATCTTCATTACCTTGTAGATCCAGTCCACATAGAGGGAAACACGGATGAAGAGGGCGGGCAGGTCAGTGCGGGCACAGACACGGGAGGGGGTGATCACCCCCTCCAGCACCCAGCAGTCGGCGGTGAGGCAAGCCAGTGGTCCACCGTAATCGCCCTGTGGCATGAATGGAGTGGTGTCACCCTGGTGCCAGCACCTGCCACCACCCTGGGGTGGGTATCCCCAGCCCAGCTCACCTCACAGGCCCCCACACCAGCACGCAGCGGGGCAGTGCACAGCTCACTCTCTTTCAGGCGCCCACGCAGCGCCCTGTTGCACTCGCTGTGGGCCAGCACTGGCAGCTGTGCCACGTTCAGCACACTGCTGTCTGCCGTGCCTGCGGACAGAGAGCAGGGGACAGTGGGCATGGGATGCAGCGTTGGGCATGCAGGGATACAGGGGAATGGCACGGGCAGGGGATGGCATGGCAGTAGGATGTCATTGCAGGGAGATGTGGAAGAGAGATGTTGTGGAAGAAGGATGCCCTGGACAGGGTGATACCAGGGGCAAGGGATGCTGTAGGCAGGGGGATGGAATGAGCAGAAAAACACCATGGAAAGGAGATGTTGTGAGCAGGAGTATGCCAGGGACATGGGGGTTGCAGCGAGCAGGGGATACTTCAAGCAAGGGATGCTGTGGGCAGGGAGATGCCATGGACATGGGGGTTGTGGCAGGCAGAGGGAATGGAATGGCATTGGCTGTACTGAACAGGGAATCCCCCAGCAGGGGCTGCTCGGGGCAGGTACCTCTGGTTTCCCCCCAGCCGGCGATCTCGCAGACAGTGCCGTCAGGCACAACGTAGCGCTCGGGAGGCAGGCAGATCAGGGCCACACGCCTGGTCAGAGCAGCTGGCCTAAGGCAAGAGGGGCAGTGGGACACGGTGCCAGCCTGGCCAGCAGTGGAGCATGGCAGAGGCCAAGGTACAGCCACTCACTTTGCCAGCTTCAGCATCACCAGCTGGGACTCAGAGGGGCCGCAGACGATCCGCACGATGGGGATGGTCTGTTGGCCAGGGTCCCCAGGGCCAGGATCCTTGAAGAGCGTCCCCAGCTGCACCTCATAGCCCGTCAGGTCGGCATCGCTGTGGAACAGGGACATGAGGGCACAGGGGGGTCCCACCACCCCATGCCCTAGCCCCAGCCCCAGCCTTACCAGGAGGAGAAGCACTGGCGTGTGCTGATCACCCATTGCTCCTTCACCAGGGATCCCCCGCAGAAGTGCACGCCAGCCCTGTGAGGACAGGGGCTCTGTGAGCCCTGGGGGGACACTGAGCACGTGGCAGTGCATGTGGGACACCCACTCACCGGTTGCGGATGCTGACAGTCCAAGGCGAGTTGCCAGGCTGGCCACCAACAATGCGCCCCTTCTGCTGCAGCCTCTCGTCCCGCTGGCCACACTGCTCAAATGTCATCGTGTCTGTGGGCAGGGTGGGCATCAGCCAGGGCTGTACCACCAGCACCCACCCCAGGGTGCCCACCCAGGACCCACAGGCCCCCACCTGGATTCTCCATGATGGAGGGCACCGTGCTGCCAGCTGCAGAGAGAAAACAAGGTGGCACTGGCACAGGATCCAACCACCCCAAAGGGACCAAAGCTACCCTGTGTGGGGCCAGGGTCCCCTCTAGCTATGCAGGGATGTGGATAGAGACTCACAACAAGGCTTGATGGCACAATAGTCAAAGGGGGTACGGGGGTCCATGGTGTAGCACCAGGGGCCATGGCTGTCGTTATCGGGGTTGCGGCAGTAGTTCTCCTCCAGGTGTGCCTCAGGGTGAGTGGCAGGTGAGATCCTGCCAGGAGGCAGTCACCATCACTGTCACCATTCCCATCCTCACCTCCATCCCCATCCCTGTACCCACCACTCCCCCTTGCAGACTCACTGGGGCACGTGGGGTGTCTGGGCAGCCCAGGGCTGGCAGGTGATTCCCTTGCGCGTCTTGCTGACGTGGCCGTGGTAGTGCTTGCCGTTGCCGTGGTAGCACTCTGGAGACAGGCAGGGAGGGCTGGCACCCCTCACAGGGGCACTGGGGCAGGCACCCAGGGACAGGTGCCTGGGGTGGCTCACCTTGGGCATCCTGCTCATCAGGGCAGCGGCGGATGTGGAAGCAGAAGGCGATGCGGACAGTGGGGCGGAAAGTGAAGCACCACGGTGCCTCCGATCCATCGGGGTTGCGGCAGTAGTTCTCCTGCAGGTCCCTGGAGGAGGGGCCGCGTGGTTGTCCCCCCTCAATCCCACACTCAGGGGTGCTGCCCACCACCACCCTCCTGGTGCACAGCCATCCCCTTACTTGCACGGGTACTTGTCGGGCAGGAAGTGGTGCTTATGGGGCACCTGGGAGTCCCAGCGCTGGCAGGGGATCCCCGACACGGTAACATTCACACGGCCACGGTAGCCTTCACCCTTGCCCCTGAAGCAGCCGTTCGTGACGTTGACAGGCCGTGGGCGTTTTTCTGCTTGTGTGGCCAGAGAGAGGGGCGGAGTAGCAGGGTCAGGGGTGGCACCCGGGACCCTCAGACCCGGCTGCGCACGATGCTGGCGGGGACTTACTGCAGATGCGGATGCGGCAGTACTCGCGCTCCCGGCCGGGGTCGGTGGTGTAGCACCACGGCCGCTCGGAGCTGTCAGGGTTGCGGCAGTAGTTGTCATCTAGCCCCTTGTCCGGGTACCTGGGCCAGAGACAGGGAGCAGCAGTTGAGGTGGCACCATCACCCCAGCACCTGGCACTCAACCAGCGCACTGCACTGCTGGGGGCTAGTACTTGTTGGGGTGGTAGGGGTGCTTGTGTGGGTGCTGCAGGTCCCAGCGCTGGCACTCTGTCCCTGATTCGGTGTGGTCCACGGTGCCACGGTAGTCCTCCCCGTTGCAGGTCATGCAGACAGCTGCCAACAACTGCAGGGCTCAGTGTGGGGGGAACATATAGCACAGGGTGACCCTGGGATGTGGCACTCACCATCCTCACACTTCTTTATGCCGCAGCTCTGGTGCCGGACATTCGGATCAACAGTGTAACACCACGGGCCCCGCTTGTCCCGGTCAGGGTTTCGGCAGTAATTCTCCTCCAGCCCATTGCGAGGGGATGGCAGAAACCTGCTGGCAGCAGAGTGGGTAGGAGGGCTGACAGGAATCCTTTGCCCTGGAGTGGGCACAGCAAGGATGATGCGCTACCCTTGTCAGTGCCATTGCCCCCAAGCTGTCCCCATTGCTCCTGTGCTATCCCACACTGCTCCCACCCATTCCCCATTGCCCCTTGCTGCCCAGGGTAGGTGCCACAGGACAGCCAGGGACACGGGGGCACCTGTGGTCATGCGGTGTCGTGGCTTGCCAATGCTGGCAGCGCAGCCCCCTCTCCGTCGTGGCCCGTGTGCCGCGGTAGCCGGAGCCATCGCCCACGATGCAGTCCCGCAGGTAGTCTGAGCAGAGCCGGGCACCTCTTCAGAGCCCCAGGGCCAGGTCAGGGCACATGGGCAATGAGGAGTCCTGTGCCAGGTGGCCTGTGCCCAGTCTGTGGTGTCCCCATGCCCACCCATGGCACCAGCCCACCTTTCTTCTGGTACAGGTCATAGCGGATGTTTTTCTGCAGCTGGATGTGGGGTGAGTGCTGGGTCCAGGGCAGCAGCTGGCACAACTGGCTCTGCTGGTCATGGTGGAAAGCCCTAGCAGGCACAGCGGGAGTCTAGCACGGCACCGTGTGAAGCCAGGGCCCGCGAGACCTGGGTCACACACGTGAGCACCCGGTGTCCAAGTGCAGAGCGACCCGGTGTTGTGGCCCCTGCACTCCCACCTGCCCCGCGGTGGCACTGTGTCCTGCTCACCGGCAAGCCAGGCTGGTGGCACAGCGCTGGGCACACTGCTCCGCAGTGCCCTGCTCCGACAACAGCGGCGGTGAGTCCGCAGGCACTGCCAGCAGCTCGGTGGCTCGCAGGCGCTGGAAGTCATTGAGGGGTGAGCGGTGGCCTGGGGAGTGTGGCAGGAGCTCAGCGTGCCCGTGGGGGCACAGCATGAGCACTGGAGCCCTGTGAAGTGTCAGATCCCTGCCCCATGGAGGAGGATATCCTTGTCCCACAGAGCATGGGATCCGTGTCCCATGGAGGAGGGGAACTCTGTCCCATGGAGCATGGGATCCATGTAATATGGAGCAGGGGATTCCTGTCCTATGTCCTGATCCATGTGCCGTGGAGCAGTAGGGTCGCTGCCCTACATGAACCGCTGCTTCCGGCAGGCCCCCTCCACAGGGCACGGCCCGCAGGCTCCCGGCCCGGCCGCTGGCCCCGCCTTGGGACCCGCACTGCCCCGCGCCCTCCAGCCCCACGGCCACCCAGA
>VWZP01005995.1:797502-847487 GCA_013396995.1 Dicaeum eximium | reverse complement strand
CGCGCCCTCCGCGGCCTGCGGGGCCGGCCCCGTGCCGCCTTTCGGCCGGGCCGCGCTCCCGCCCGTCGCTTTCCCGCCGCCGCCCTCGGCCCTGGGTGGGCGCCGCGCCCGGGAATGCTCGGCGGGGCCGGGCGGGAGGCGGAGCGGGCCTGGGGTTTCGGGCGGCTGGGCCGGCCCGGGCTGTACCGGGTGGGTGTCGGGCTGCGCCGGGAGCGGCCCAGGTGCCGTCGGTGGCGGCAGCAGGCTCTGGTTGTGACCAAACCCGTGTGGGCGTCTCGGGCTCTCCCCGCTCACCGGGACCGGCCCGGCGCCGTGGGAGCACAGGTGGGTGTCCGGGCAGCGGGCGGAGTTGTTATTTCTCGGGGACAGGTGGCTGTCCAGGCAGGGTGGCCGGGCAGCCCCTCGGCCCTGCCCCGTGGGGCTCCGTGGGCCCCGCCACTTCCCGGGGCTGACCTTGGCTCCGGGCACTGGGAGCGTGACTGTCAGCAGAGCCTGTTCGGGAGGGACAGACCGACAGACAAACTTTATCTTCCGAGCCCAATGCAGTGACTAAAGGCAAGTTAGTGGTTCTACCGCCCAAAAAGGTGTAAATGCTGGATATTACTTGTGGCCTCCCTGGTTTCTTGGAAGCAACAGGCAGCAGTGTGGCTCACCCAAGTTTCCAATGCCCATCAATTCAACAGGCCTGGATTTACTGAGTTTTGCCACAGGTTTGAAGTTGGCAAATGTGTGTTTTTGGAATGTAACGAGGTCCTGCTGCTCACAGAGGAAGGTGTGGGCCGGGGGATGTGGGACCTTGCTGGAGGGTTTGCTGTCACTCCCTGAGGTGGTATCCCAAGCTCATTTCCTGAACTCCCTTGGTCCTGGAGCTTTGGGCTCCTAGTCCTGGGTAAACACCACTGGCATTCACCTGTCCAAAATGAGATTAAAATCTTCTTTTTGTGTTAAAAAAACCAAGAATTTTCCTATTTTTTCTTAGCCCTTACAGACAGGAGCTTCTTTCTACCACCCGTTGCTGTTAGGTGGTGGACTACTAATGCCTCTTGCCTTGCAAGTACTATTCTTAACAAAACCTGCTCTTTAACTTTCCAAATGGAATGCTGTCTCATTCCTCCTTTAGCTTTACAGATTCCTTTCCTCACATTAGGAGTTTCTAATTCTTGTGTTTCTTCTTTCGACAGTCTCTGCTGCTATACCAATCATCCTAAACCACTTATTCATTCTTCCCGATGCTTGTCATTGCACTCTTCTCTCCTAAATATAGGGTAGTATGCCAACAGAAGGAGCTTGAGAGCAGGCTGAAGTGCTGGGAACACCACTGTTTACTCAGAGGAGTAATCAGCAAAGCCCTGCTGATTCCAGGTCGCACCGACTCCTTCCTGCAGGAGTTCAGGCTCACTTCTCTGGGAGCTGGCACAAATGCTCCAATAACTGGGAGATGTTGCTGACAGCACCTGCTGGCTTAGACATACCCATTTCTTTAAGCACTGTGTAAACAGAGTAGTAAATTGTACGTAATTGTTGGCATCAGACCTGGGGAATCAGTGAGAATTATGGGGCTGATAGCAATGAAGGTGTTCTGCTCTCGCTGTATACCAGTAAGTTTTGTATGGATGGGATTTGTTGCCCCAAGCACTTGTCTGATTTTAGAAATGCTGGTACTTGTTGGTAACTTACCCACTCTGTTCTCCTCGTCTCCCAGTGCCTGGAGTGCTGAGCTCAGCTGCTCTCACAAGCCAAGGAGGATGTGTGACAGGTAGAGTGGGACCCTCTCCCAGCTGCAGCTGCAGAGCTCCTGGTCAGAGCTGGACCAACGCTCTGGCCGTGACTTGTCTTCCACGGGTGGCTGCTCTGGAGGAATCCTGGCCTGCCTGCCTCTCTTGGGCAGAGCCATGCTCTGACAGAGGGGGTAGAGTTGGAGAGAGCCCTGCTGCGTCCTGGCTGTGTGAGTGTGCTGGCAGACCAGCCTGAGAGGTGCTGCTGGTCTGCACTAAAGACCAGTGGTCCTGCTGGCCACTGGGGGAGAAGAGAGCTGTGTGGTTGCAGCAGCTAGATCCTGGGGGAGTTTTCATGCTTTAGTGTCTGCAGCACAGGTGTGAGGTGCAGTGTGTTGTCAGCCTAGCAGAGAAGGTGTGATGGTTCTGCCCTGGCAGGAGTGGTGTTGCTCACCAGTAGGAATGGTGTCTCCTTGCCTTTTCCATGCTCCTTGGAGAGATAATGAGACAAATTGGCCTGGAGAGATAGCAGGGTGCTGTGCCAGCCTGGGGAGGAACTTCAGCTGATGGAGTAAAGGTCTGTCTCATTCTGTGAGTGACAGCTACCTGAAAATCTTTGTGGGGATGATTTTGGGTGGTTTGTGCCTTTACTCCTGTTAGATGAGGAATAGTACTGAGGAGTTAAGTCTAGTGATGATTAATTTGAGTGAGAAAAATGCAAACACTGAATTCTTCTTAGGCAAACAGGGGTCATGTAAATAAATGCCTCTGGCATTCTTTGTGGTGCTTGCAGACTGTCTACCAATTACTTCTGGTCTCTTGCTGAATCAGTGGGAGGCTGTTGCTCCTTGAGCTCCGAGTACTTTGGCGGTGATTTGGGTGAAATACAAATAAACATAGTTGGATTGACCTAGTGTATCTGAGCTCTTGGTATGCTGAAAATGTTTGTTCTTAGAATGTTTGTGCAGTCTGGAGAGCTCTGTACCTTAAACCCAATTTGCAAAGGACTGTGACCGTGTTTAAGCTGTGAAAAATAAAATATCAACCTGAAGAACCTGTGCTTTTAGGGTTTGTTCTGTGAGATTGAATTTGAGCAAATTACTGAGGTGCTGCTGGATGGAAAGTTAATGTATTAACCTTTGTGAACACTCTAGGTAGGTACACATCCTAGTCTGGTGCCTTCTTCTATCTTTGTATCTCCCTGTGCTTATCTGTTGACTGAAACTGTCTCTGGTTCAGCTTTTCTGGGATAAAATTTTAGCTTTTCAGCAAGAAAGATGGTTGTATATGTTTATGTTACAATATTTTTGTCAGTGGATTTTTCATGAGCAATGATCTGTTGATGCAGCAGTGTCTGAAGGAGATGATCCAAGTCCCCTAGCGAGGCAGGCCCTCTCCCTGTGCAATGCCTGAGCTGGTCACCTGGTGACCAGCAGAAAGCTCCCTGGCTCTTGTGCCTGGTTTGTGAGCTGTTCTGGGTGAGTGAGGAGGAGGAGACGGGGCAAGGTGAGTGGCATGGCTTTGATTGGAGCTGGGTAGGCAGCAGGGGCCTCCTGTTTTCCTGAATGCCATGTTCTGCTCAAGGTCACCTCAGTGCTGGTTTCTCAGAGTCTTGAGGCACCCTAGGAGATTCCCTGGAATCTCTGCCCATGGCAGCAGTGCAGCCTTGCAGTGTTCTTCCACATCTAGGGACCTGTCTCTGGACAATGTGTTGGGACCCAAGAGCCAGAGGGGGTGCAGGGCTACCAAGTGCTCCCTCCATTCCTTACTGTGGCCCTGGCACATGTCTGTGGAGAGCTCACAGTGGCTCCCAAACCTCAACACAAATGGTGTTCAGCTCTGTGGCCCTGGCTGTGTCACTGTCAGGCCATGCTGGTGCCACTGGCACTGTGCTTGTCCTGGAGTGAGGTAGCAGAGGGTTGTATGGGAAGGCTGAGCTGGGTAAGCCTCACTGCTTTTGGAGCAGAGAGGTCAGACCCCAGACATGCCATTGTGGTGCCTGCAGTCATTTTGCTCAGCTGACCTGTTCTGTCCCTGGGTTAACTTTCTGCAGTTTAGTAACCTGGATTGTCCATGGAAGGAGCTTGTAAATCCCCAACCAGGAGGAGTTTGTCAACAGCCCAGCGCTGCAGGGGGAAAAGAAGTGAGGCCCAGCCTGGAGGAGGAGGAGGAGGTAGACATGGTCCCTGTGGTGGGTTAGATCAGAGCAAGTGGTCACATCAGCCACCCTCATGGTTTAATGCTCTTAAAGGGGCCCTTCTCTTTCTCTGCTTTCAGCTGTGCCCTCTTGCCTCCTCCCAGTGGCCAGCTGTGGTGCTGAGCTAATGGATTGAGGAGTTTATTCTGCTGATTTGGTGTAAAGTTGTTTTTTTTTTTTCAGTTTGACCCTTTATTCACTTTGCAAGGCTTTGCAAGGGGAGGGTGTTGGACCATCCTTGGAGGCAGGAAGCCATTGGACCAGTAGAGCTCTCCCTTTGTAATGGTTCTCTTGGCCATAACAGATACTTTTCAGGGTTGAGTTGTCCCCCCATTTCACTGTCCTGTAGGTGTCCTCTAGGCCTGGAGAGTGATTCTTGGTGGGATTCAAAGTACCGTATGACTTTGACATGCAAGAGGGTGAGGCTTGGAAACAGCAATAAAATTTGTCCCAGCCCCACAGTGCTCAGCTTTGTTTAGGGTTTTTCTTTAGAAAACCAGGCTCGCAGCCTCATCTGACCTGTAAAAATGTATCTGAGTGAAGGTTTCGCTAATGAGTTCTCTTTTCCTACCTTGTGGTCTCACCGCAGCGCTTTTGCCGTCACTGCAACCCCAAGTAAGGGTATGGTGTGTCCTTCCTGCTGTACTTTTTGAGAAGGGCTCGATTCACAGAGGGTTTCCATGGGCAGATTCTAAAATATTTTGTGTGCTGGTTTCTCTGAGCATTCCAGCAGACTGGCTCAGAAGGCCCTTCCTGCAGTACTTGATAGATACTCCTCCTTAGGGACCTGACAGGCGGCATTCCTGCCCTCCCTCCTCTGGGGTGAAGAAGTGGTTACAGGGAGGTTTCAGTTTACTCTCGCGTAGTTACAGGTTGCAGGAGTGCTGGATGTGTGTGCTGAATTCACATGGGCTTGTCTTTTTTTTTTTGAACTAGACTGTGCATTTCGATTTCAGAAAGCTTAATCTTCTGTGAAGTATGTTCCTTAAGGGTGGAGATTAGCATTCAGTAGTTTTGATGAGAGTTTCCAGTAGCTGATACTGATCATTTTATATCAGTCCCAAGGGCTAGGGATTGATTTTTGGATGAGCTTGAGTGATAGTTTGGACCAGTGGTTTTCTGCTGAAGTGTTGAATCATGACAGGTGATGTGAAAGCCTTGTGCCGCTGTCACAGCCTCAGATTGCAATGTGGGGACTGTGTGCTGCTGGTCCTTGCTAGGCTGGCCTTGATTGCCTCTTCCCTCTTAGCCCCAAATGGATTCTCCCAGGCTCTTTGGGAAGCACGTCTCTTTACAGAGCTTCCAGGATTTCCTTGTGTGTGTGGCTTCTTTGAGACTTTTCAATGTCAGCGGAGAGGGACCAAGCTCACTGTCTATAGTGCTTGGTTATTCAGCAGTCCAGGATGCTGTACAGATTCCACTTTAATCAGGATGGAAATAGTCATGAGTTTTTCCAGTGTGAACTTTCTTTCTAAAGCAGCTCTTCAGTATTAGTCTCTAGCTGGGAGTTCCCTCTACAGCAAGAAGTTTCATCAGGTCTTCTCTAAGTATTGCTGAAATGTAAGGTGTGACCTTTGTGTTGTGGCACTTGGGATTCCTGCAGGAAGGCTTTACACGGGTGTGGGCTTCTAGGTGGGGAATAAGAGGCATGTTTGAGGCTGCTGTGATTCCCTGTTCACGTCCCTTAGGCTTTCTGCTTAGGTCCTGACCTCTGGAGTGTGAGCTCTCTGCTGTAGGAGCCGATTCCTGCATGACAGACCATGCATGGTGTTTCCCCACCCCAAAGGAAATATTTCTAGTGGAATTTTTATGATAGTGCCTCGGGGCCTACATTAAGGGGATAAAAGGTGGTTATTCTAAAACCATCCAACCATTCAACTTCATAGGATCCTACCAGGAAGCTACACAGAATCAGCCTAGCTGTGTGTCTTTTTCTCTAAAAATCAGACTTCTGCCTCTACAGGTACAGGTAAAGACTGGCTGGAGACAAGGGTGGGACTATGCCAATTCCAAGGGAGAATATTCTTCTAGTATTTTTCCTAAAATTCAAAACCTTCTTTGCCTGTCTTCTGAAATTCCTTGGCATCTTTCCTTTCTCCTACCATAGCAAAAGCTTTAAGATGTGGGAAAGTATAATTGCAGAGGTACTGGCATCAACTGAACTTAATGGGCACAAACAGCTCATATAATTGATTTCTTTCATTAATTCTCAGTTTCAGTTCATTGAAAGCTTCTGCAGTGTGGTGTTTGTGCACAGAATAGCTGTTGTTTGGGATGTGTAAGAGGTTCTGCAGCATGGTCACAATGCACATCTGCCCATCCTACATGGGATAGAGCATCAGGAATAGGGCAGTCAGCCTTATTTTAGTAAGTGTCTGGGTCAGATCAGGTGTTTTTTAGGCTGGGCATTAACGTTTGTGTTGATGGCAGTAATACTGAGTGATTGGACTGACACTATGGTGTAATTCAGCATAAAGGTCTGTGCCATGGTGCTTTATGTTTCCATGGTATCTGTTCACTTCTCCAGGGTGAGCTGTGTGGCCAAAATGTGAAACTTCGTGTTCTTTACCTGGGAAATTTTGTGCTTCCAGTGGTGTTTATAAAACCAGTGCTTTGTGTTTGTCTGTGTGCCTTGTGCTGGATGCTCTTTCGAGAAGGAGTTATCACATCTTAGAATAAGATTTTGTTTGAATAGCAGGGGTCACCCTCTAGGGAGGTAAGAAAGTTGATCTGAGAATGAAAGTTGCTGAGATAAATACAAATCTTCAGAAATGTCCAGAAGAAACTAAGCAACATGTTGTAACAGTACTGCATGCAAAGCCCATGAACCCTTGGCACTAAATTGTAAGAAAAGTGTAGGAATAGGGCTTTACAGCCTCACAAAAACTTTGTAGTCAAAGCTAATGTGAAAAAGGGCTTCACTTGATACTGGCAATGATGTGAAATTGTATATTGAGGACCTAAAGCTTTGAGAAGGCAGCGGTGCTCCCCTGTGCAGTAATGGTGATAAGCCAGGATAAAAGTTCTGTGCGATTCTGTGTGCTGAAAGTGGCAGAGGGAAGCACTCCGTGATTGCCATGGCTAATTTGGGTGTGAGAAGGTTTGCTTATTAGAGCCTCAGTCAGAGGTGGACGAGCTCCTGCACTCTGGAAGCGCTGTTCCAGCTGTGATGTGGTTCAGTCACCACCCTCCCCTCAAACCAGCGTCCCAGCACTGCTACCATTGCGCTGCACACCCATTATTCCTGAAAACTGGAATGCTGACCCTCCTCTTGGTTCTTGGCTGCTCCACCGAAGCTCCTCCAATCTTTTAGTCATCGGGTCAGGTGGGAGTGGTGCGAGTGCTGCTCGCCTCCGCCTCCTGCTTTCCCTGCTGGAGCCAGGTCCTGCCGGGACAGGTAGGGCCGTGCGTCTCTGGCCGGCGCCGCGGTGCCTGTTCGTGGCTGTGTGAGCTCAGCCTGGTCTGGCACTCGGCTGTGCCTCCCCAGGGGTATCCCAGGGGAGAGGGGTCGTGGTACTGTCCTGCCGTCACAGGAAGGAGCTGTTTCCTGCAGACCTCTGCGCTGCAGCCTGGTGCTGTGCGCTTTGCTCCAGCGTGACCCAGCTCAGCAGCCTCCAGCCTTTTTCTCTTCCCTGAATGGCAGGCTCCTGAAACCTCCCCTGGAGGTGCATAACTTTGTATAGGGAACTTAATCCTGCTGACTCCAGGTAAGCCTCTTCACACTTCTTATGGATTTCTTACAGTCTGTTCACATGCTGGTTCAAAACCTTTGCCTTGGTGTGATGCTTCAGGAAATCCTTTGAGGCAGCTTCTCCCCTGTGCCACAAAGAAAGGCAGAGAACAGAGGAGGCAGTGAGATTTAGGGTTTGATTTTTTCTGGAGTTAAGACGAAGTCAAGATACTGCACATAGGGGCCGTTCTGAAGGCACAGCTTGGCCACACGTACCTGTGTTCTGTGATGAATCGGTCAGTTCACATCCTGCTGGGAAAGCAGTCTGCCACCAGCATGAGAGAGATCATGGAGAGCAAGGCTGGGTGCAGAGCTCTGCCCTGGGAGTGTCTTCTGGACTGGTGTAGTGTGTGGCTTGGGCACTCCAGCTGGAGCCCAGGAAAGATTGCTCCACATGCTGAAGTCCTCGTTTCTGGTCATATATGGGAATTAAGGCTGGCTAAGCTGACTCCCTAGGCAAGTGTTTAGGGGTGAGATTCTTCTTTAAGCAGTGACTAAGACGATGGTTATTAGTGAATGCTACACAGCTGACTCTGAGCCCTGTTTGGGACCAGCAGTCGTAGGCTGTGCCAACTGGAAAAGGTCAGCTGAAGCTTGGAGCTGCCTGGGCACACGGCGAGGTGTCTGGTTTGGAGCAAGGAAGAGCCACCCTCAGCTTCAGTAGAAGCAGATGGCTCAGCTCTGCAGCCTGAGCTCATCCAGGAGCAGACACCTTCCATTTCCCAGTGTCAGTGTCTACTCTGGTTCAAGGCAGGCGCTGGCATGTACAGAAGTTTGTAAGCACACGGGTCTGCATCTCAAAAGAGCTCTTCTGCTCCCGTCTGGGAGTGGAGGAGGAAGAGTCTTGATGGGAAACTCGGTAATGTAAATCTACTGTTAAGGAGCTTGAGGATCAGTTGAAGTGGCCGGTGTCCTCCTGCTTGGGCTTTGTGGCAGCAGCCATCTGAGCTGATTTGCAAAGCACTTTCAAAGGCAAACAGTTGTCCTATTTACCTCCTCTCCTCAGTGCAGAGGAATTACCTGTGTCAGCAGAGCTGAGAAGTTGTTTTTTATTTCAGGCTTGGTGGGGAGGAGTATAAATTTGAACTCTTCTGGGTGTAGCTGAAGATCCTTCTGGAGCAGAAACACAGCAAAACATTGCAGCTCCCCATCTGTATGGTGATCCTGAACGGAAGCACAACCCTTTAGGGAGAATGGTGCTACATCAGGAGCTGATACTGCCAAGCATAATGTTCCAGGTTTTTATCTTCAGCTGGTCTCTTGGACTCAACAGGTTGCCAGTGTAGAGGCTGCTGGTGCAGGAAAAGAGGTCTTGCAGTGGTGTCTCATTCCATTTGTGATTGCAGGATTTAGAGCAGTCCCTCTCTTAGAAAAGTCACATGAGAAAAGCATTTCATGTATTTTTAGATGTCTTTTAAAGTGGCTTGGTGGCTGGAAAGAAACCTGCGTCAGGTCACTCGCCTGCTTGCTGCATTTTGCCCAGGAGTGCTCGAGCAGACTATCAGTGTGGAATAGATCCAGTGGGAGCCTTCTGCTGTAAGGGAATTGCTGTGCCTGCTACCAGGATGCAGCTGGCTGTGGGAGGTGACCGTAGCTCTCAGTGAGTGCTGCTCAGATGCTGGTTAGCACAATAGTGGGAAATGAATGGGAGATGTCCAGCTGAACCCGGTTTAATTTCTCTTTATCTTTGGAATTGTCTGGGTTTTCCTTGGTGTCTTTGTGCAGTGCTCTTGCACGGCATAGTTTGTTGCCAGGTCTAGACTTGGTGTGCTCTGCTTCTCAGCTGGTTTGAGCAGGTGCTGCTGGCAAAAGAAGTCCTGCCTTTCCCTTGTGCTGGTGAAAAGGAAAAGAGAAGTGGTCCTGCAGACCCTACATCCAACCTGGAAACTGAGCCAGATGGAAACTGGCCTCTTGTTTGTCTCTTTTTGCATTCCTTTAATGTGTGTCATTTCCCACTGTAACTCTTGTACCAGTGCAAGGGGAAGAGAGGACTGGGATGGGAGAGGTGGAAATGCTTCCTTGGGTAGCTACAATGATTAAAATGATGATGTGGCTGCCTGTGATGCTGCTGTGGGTCTTCAAGCAGGCTGGGGCACATCTGCTGAGTGAGGAAGAGGCAGGGAGAAAGCTCAGCCATTCCTTTCTCTACAGATTTTCCGAATTTTTGCCAACATGGAAAGCCACGTGTTGCATGATCCCTTGAGATCTTTGTGGGCCACTGAATAGGAGGAAAAGCTCACTGGTTCACTGAAACTACCACACCAGTGTAGGAAGGAAGCATGATGCAGTGCATTGGAGGGTGGAAGTATGAGCTGACATCCTGGGGTGCACATGTGGGTGAGGTTATTGGTGTTTCTGATGTTTGCTGGCTGGGCTGTCATAACACTGCCTACCAGATATGAAGAACATTTTTTCCAGGAGTCCTGCCCTTTCAGAATAAGCTGAAAGAATGAGAATCAATGGCATGTGAGGAAAGCAAGGGACTTGAGAGAAGCCTCCTCTAAAGTTCTGCAGCAGTGTTTATGTAGCAGCTAACACCAAATATTCATATAAGATAAGCTGTGGTTTTTACTTTGAAGCATCTGGTGAGGTGCCCATTCAGTGACAGTGTGTAGGCAGGTGGTACAAGAGGGCTGGGAAAAGCTGCAGCTCGCTCTCCTTGTTCTCTGAAACAATTTTGACCATAAATGATGAAAGTCTGTCTAACAAGAGGAGGAGGCAGCCAGACAATGTAAAACCTGGGAAAGGTGTGTGTTTTTCCTTGTTTACTTGCTAGAGTGCTTAATAATGGAAAGAAGTAACTGAGGGGAGACTTTCTATTTTCTATCCCTTGAAGCCTTTGACTCAAGACAAGGTGCAAAAGTGACTTTCATCAAGAGGTGGAAACTTCAGGGACCTGTGATCAGGTCTCACTAGATGCTGGCCTTCAATATGATGTGGGCTTGATTAAGAACATATTCTAAAGTACAAATCTTGATCTTCTCAATGTGACCTGCAAAACTAAATGAGTATTTAGCAAGAAAATTAGTTTTTCTTGTCCCTCTCACTTAAAATGAGTGTGGCTGTGCTAAGAGCTTTGTAGATGCCTTTGCATCTCATCCAAAGCCCCAGATTGCTGCTTAATTTATGCCTCCTCAGTTTGAGCCAGGTTTCTGGAGATGAATTTTAACAGTGACCCTGGAGCAAGAGAAAAGTGGTCGGGGGTGGGTGTGGCTGGTGAAGGTGCTCCCTGGGGGTCCCAGAGAACCAGTGTTGGCTGGGCTGGGTTGAAGGCTGGTGTGTGCTCCTAGACTGAGCAGATGGACAGCTGCATGTGCCTCTGCCAGGACTGCCTTGTAGGGAGATGTGCCGGCTGTTTCTCAGAAGGCTCCTGGAGCTGGTGGCTCCTGCAAGCCTGGCCCTCAGGGCTGGGGACGTGCACGCCTGGCCTTTTCCCTGGGTGCCTTTTAGTGCCTGTATAAATACCAGCAAGCCTCAGATGCATTGCAAATTCTGGCCCTTTTTTAAAGCCCAAGTCATAAATAGGTTGGTGCTCACTTGTAGGTCCGGTGGAGCTGTCATTAGAAATGATGTAATGATTAAACTCGTCGTAGTGACGGCTTTCCTGCTGAGCTTCCCTCCCAGGCCTTGTTTTTCTGTTCTCTTCAGGAGCATCACAGGTGCCAGGTGAGGTACATTTAGGCTCTGGAAAAAAGTTAATTTAGCAGAACTTGCTATGAAGTGGCGTTTCTTAGGATGAGACAGACCAGCCAGAGTCTGTCTTCTCCTTTTGATGCAGACACTGATTGTGCTCGCTCTGCTTCCCAGGGAGCCCGTCCCGGCTGCAGCACAGCTCTGCACTAGATTTCATAGCTAGTGCTCTTTGGAATAAGTGTCATTTAAAAAGTATCCAGCCAAGAAAGAGCACAAGATGTAATTCCAGTGACGTTTGTGGATTTTTTTGTTTGGATTTCTTTTCCTTGAGAAGGACAGTGGTTTCTATTAAAGGGAATTGGCAGCGCCTGGCCTTTAGCCCTGGGCGGGAGATGAGCTTTGAGGGTTCATCCCTTTGCTGTGAGGCCAGGGTGGTTTTGTGAACTCCTCAAACAGTGCAAAGCTCAAATCAAGCCATTCCTTGCACATCTGATATTTTTGTAGTTAACCTGTGAAGCTTTTGTGTACGAAGCAGAGGTCCTGGGAAGGTATGAGAAACAAGCTATTTTTACTCCATCACAAATAGGGCTTGGCATGTTTATTTTAGACTCTGGAGCTGCTCAGGCCACTGTAGAGTTTTTTATAGTCTTCTACTGTTACTGTGAGATGAAAAAATCAACTTGAACTCTGGAAATCACAGGAAAATAGGGTGCTCCGGTGTACTTGGCTCCAGTGAGGCTCTGAGGAAGCTGCAGGGAGGAGTCGCCTGTGTCATGCAGTGTGCCAGTCTCGGGGTCTCCTGCATACCAGAGAAGTCTTTTCTGAGCCACCAGCTGTCCATGGACTACGTGTCCTTCTATTGCATCAACTGCCCAGCTCCCTTGCTGGGTGTCCCACTGCATCTGTAAAAAGTCCACAGCTGAATAACTTGAGGAGCTCTGGGGGCCAGAGCAGAGCTTCACCGTCAGGTGAGCAATGCTGCAGCAGGTCATTTGTGCCTCCTGCTCCGCAGAAAGTTTGAGTTGCCAGGTCGCCAGCATAGCTTTGAATATTTTTTTTTTGCTGCAGACAACTTCACCAGGCAGCAGGAGGTGAAATTAATGAGACCGGCTCGTTTTCCTCCTGCCACCGGAGTCTGAAAAGGGAAGGATTTAGGTCAGTCCTGCTCATAGAGTGGGAGGATGCATGGAGGGGCCCATCCTGTCCCTGCATGGCCAGCTCTTGCTCCTGCTGATGTGGTGTGGTTAGGAGTGCCCCTTTAATTGCAGGTGTGCTTTGCACAGGCACTTCCAACTTCTGAGCTCTTTATCCCAGTTTATTATTAGAAGTAATTAAAAGTGTGGCCAGCAGCACGTTCACTCCATGGTGGTGGTGTGCACGGTGTTCATGGTGGGTCAGTGTTGTGCAAATGTGTAACACAAGCAGCCTGGATTCTCTGCCCACGCAGGCTTAACCTTTCCACTGAGGTGCCTGGTCAGCAGCCAGCCCCGACCTCTGGGCTGGGGGATCCTTCTGAGCCCTGGCCTCATCCAGCCCCTTTGGGGTGCAGGCAGCTGACCCAGGAGGCTGCAGTGTTTATTATGAGATTCGCTAATAAACACCACTGGTACTAATTTCCAGTTAGAGCATTTTACGCGCTTAGTATTCTACTTATTACTGATAAATGTGACAAATGGCACCGATTCTGAATGGCAGATCTGTCACCCTTCCCTCCCATGGCACTCTGTCAGTGTGCAAGTCCACCCCACTTTGCCCTCCTGCAGCAAGTCTTTTGGCCACAGACCAGATGGAGAGTCCAACAGGAGGACTGGGAGGTTTAGTCTGTTCTTTGGGGTCATGGCTGTCTTTAGGTGCCCCTGCTCCTACAACAAGGAGGTTGACCCTCCTTTGTTCCCTATCTTACACCTTGTTCTCCATTTTTTCCTATTTCATAACCATCTCTTCCTTGCCCATGTCCCTCTTGTTCTCTGCTCAGATTCCCAAGGAACAGCCCTGTATTACTTTCTGCTCATCATTTTAAACTCTGCTGTATCCATACCCAAGCCTGGTGTTTGTGCCACATAGGAAGTTTCATCTCTCAGCCTTATCTGACTTGATGTCACCTCAGTGGCCTCGAAAGTCTCCACACCCCAAAGCTCCCCTACAGTTACGTCGTGTGTGTTGGCTACCCTGCACCAAAGACAAAAATCCCCAATACAAATCACTGTACTCCAGCCTTGATTCCTCTCCCTGTGTTCAGTTAAGCAGTTTCTTAGGTGCAGTCTGCATACCAGTGCGGGAAGTTAACATTTTCCACAGTTTTTAGGCTTACCCAGGGGCTGTTGGAACTGCTGCCATAGCTCCCTGCAGAGGTCCCAGCTTGCCATGGCCAGCAGTGCTCCATCCAGGACTGCTTCCAGCTGTCCCTGAAGAATTTACAGCCTAAGCTGTAAGGATGGAAAAGGAGATAGAGGGGTCATGTAGCCCTTTTCATGAGCAGTCACAGAGCTATCAGTCTAAGCTGATTTAGCTGATAATGGTGAGGAGCACTGGCAGGCACTTACCTGCCCCAGGTACCTGGCCTGGCAGGCATGTGTTCTCTCCAGCTCCCCACAGCACTGATGGAGATAACTGCAGTACCCCGGGGGTGTTTTCCCCCTCTCAATTTCAAGAGCTTGATGAGCAGGAGGGGTTTGTGGTGAGGATTGGGCTTTCAGCTTGGTTGTTATCTGTTCGGTTGACTTAAGTCTGGCTTTCAAAAATAGGTAAGGCGGCCAGGCTCGGAGTGTCTGGTCTGTTCTCCAAACAAAACACAAGCTTGGCCACAGTGCTGTGTGTTTTGGATTAAGCAGGCCTGAATTTATTTGTCAACATTAATATTTGTGTACTGCAAAACACCATTGGAAGTCTGTGCTCTGAAAGTTAAGGTGTGTTTTGTTGGTATCTGGTGCTCAAAGACCTGTATCCATAATGGGATGGGTGCTGGGGAGCAGGATCTGCCCTTAGCCATACTCTGCTGTTTGCTGTGCTTTGGACCTTCCAAAAGCACAACTGCTGTCTGGGTTTTCTCTTCTGCAAGAGGCTTCAATATCCCTGTGAACGCAGTGTGTTGGGGTTGGTGCATGGATTGAGGTCTGTGTGCAGACAGGGTACCCAGGGTAGAACACAGGGTGATCCATTTTCCCTGTAGACACTTTTTTGCTGCCTCTTTAGAGGAGCAGGCCCTTTGGGGAGCTTTGGCATGTCTGCAGTGTAGTTGGCTTGTTACGTGCAGTACTCGTGTCCTGGCAGCCCTGCTCACTGCTCAAATGGAGCTCCCAGAAATTGCTGCCAGTGGAACGTACTGTGGCTTTGTCAATGACAAAAATACCTAGCTCTTGGGAGAGTTACTTTGCATGCAGAGTTACTGGTGTATTTTCATTTGCTTATTGGCCTGCAAAAATGAGGGGGGAGAGGAAAGGTTGATTTGAAAATAAAGCTATTGTTGGTTTGTGAATAAAGATGTTTTAATCCACACTATTTGATGTATTGGTAGAGACCTGATGTTATAATACAGAATAAATGTGTTTGTAGAAAAGTACCTGAAAAAAAGCGTGGAAGTGATACCCTAGGTAGCGCAGCAGTTTTAAAAATCAGCAGCAATTTTGCCTGGCAGCCTGCAGGTCTAAAATGAGAAGCATTGCACTGCACTTGACGAATATAATAAATTTTGAAACAAAGTTGTTTAAAATATTTATTTATAGAAAATATACTCAGGGACTGGAATGCAACTACACTAACACTTAATATATTCCTGGAAGAATTGTGTGGCTGATCAGCGTTTGTTTTCCAAGCTCTATTTTCAGCTCTTCCAAACATTTCCATAGGTGTTTTGGACAGCTTTTCCCTGGTGTGCTGCAGCCCATGGCTGCTGCCAGCAGACTGGGAGAGCCAGTGTGACAGAAGGGCTCTGTGCTGAGTCCCCCACCACGGGAAACTTGCTGCTCTTTCCCAACAGTCCCAGAGCAGGATGCTGAGGGGGCCGTGATCTCCTTCCCCACCTGGCATGGGTCCCTTTCCCCGGGACAGGTGCAGCTGTGTGCTTAACCTTTGTTGCCAGAGGAATTCAGCCCTTCTGCCAAATGCCTCATTCTTCCTTTCGTGGGATGATCCAGCCTGTCCCCTGCTGAAACAGCTCTTCCCAGGGTCCTCGGTGACAGGGCCTCTCCTCCTGTGGCTCAGGGTGACCACACACACTTGTCCTCCTCACACACCCTTGAGCAAATTGCTTTATTTCTTTAATTTCCCGTGTTTGCTGCACTGGCTTCACCCTGGCTTTTCCCATTCTCCTGATTTCCTCAAAACTTGGAACATGTCAGGTGCATTTTTTCAACAGAATACCCCTAAGGGCAACTCTTAAATAATCCTCTTGATGAAGAGGAAACCATGAGGGGTGGGGTAGAGTGTCTATAACCACTGTACTGCTTGCAGCCTCGAGACCTGGCAGGAGTTGAAATCAATGTGTGTGCTGCTCCTGCAGAACAAACAGCGTTGCGAGGACTTTGGCAAGCAGAGCCGGAGCCGTCTCTCCAAGGCCATAGTATAGTTTGTTTTTTGGGGCAAAGACTACTTAGACATCTGGATTGCAGTGGGGGTTTTAGGGGAAAGACAATTAGTTTGCTGTGAATGGAGAATGACTCTAATTGCTCTGTGAACGTGCTTTTGCCAGCTCACTGCTGCACGGGCTGAATTCACGTTCTTGCTTCAGAAAGAGAAACAGCAACTGTGGAGGCTGTTGGCCGTGTCCTGGGAACAGGGGGCTGAGCAGACCTTTCCCGACCTTCTGGTGTGCTGAGAAAACATGCTCATTTTATGGGCAGTTAATTTATAGAAAGTTCCTGTTTAAATTTCCTCCAAGGGCCGTAAAACCAGAGGACAGCTGCACGTATTAGCTGGCTAATCAAACACTGCTCACCCCTGGCTTGCCCTCCCCTTCTCCTCACCACCACCAACTTTGGGCTCCTTCATGTAAGTGACTGTGGCAGCTTTGGGAAATACACTCAAAAACTGTCTGCAGAGGAGTGGCTGGTGCTCCCAGGGTTTGGGGTGTCCTTTCCAAGCCACAGCTCTCAGGACTGGGCTGTTCCTCAGGAGTGTCCAGGGTCAGTCAGATTTTGTATGGTGCTCTCCCTGATTTATAAAGGCTCTGCTGTGCTCTCTGCCCTAAGGAGTGGTGCTGCCTGCCATGGAAATATCCACCCTGGGCTGAAATAAAAACTTTGTTCACATTTTGCTCCTCTTCCAGGCGTGGGGAAAGCTGCGATTGTTTCTTGCTGCCTCCTCCCTCCTTCCCCAAAGACTGCAAATAAGTAAAACCTCATAGATTTGTTTGCTGTTGTGTCAGAGTTCATCTTTCGGTGAAAGGAAATCACTTTAGATGGGTGCTGGGGCACCTGAGCTCCAGAAATGCAACTTTGCCTTGGCTCCCTGCAGCAACCAGCCTGATAGGATTTCAGTATGGGTATGTGCTCTAATAAACTTGATCCTAATAGCTAATTTTGATCTGGTTTGACAGAGAGGTTGGGAACTTAGTCACTGAATCTCTTAAGCACTCCTCAGAGCTGCTTTTCCTATTCTGACAGCAAGCTCATGTTCCACTCTCTGCTATAATTGTACTGGTTTATTTTCCATCACCTTCTTACCGTGTTAAAACTAATAGTGAAAAGGAGAAACTCCTAACCCCTATGCAGGACCGAAAACCAGAACTAAAACTCCTGCTCCTGCCCTCCCAGCAGTATCTGCTGCTGCTCCTAACAGCTGTCTTGCCTGCTCTCTCTGCTGCCTGTGCTGCAGGGAAGGCAGCAGAGCCCTCTGTTTTGGAGAAGTTGGTGTTTTCACCTTTATCTCCCTTATGTTCTAGGCAGTGGTTGACCAGTACAGAAAATTCTTTGGCTGTGTGGTTGTAGGCTGCATAGACGTTTTTGGAGCCCCCTGCTTTATCTGCCAGGAATTTAATAGAGGTATGATGACAGGAAAGAGCAAAGGTGAGCACGTAACACCCATTACAAGTTTCTGAACCTGCAAGGGCTCCTGCAATAAACCCCTTCAGCAGATTGCCCAATGTGATGCAAGAAAACTGGCCCGATATCTCTTCATTTTGTTTAAGCTGGGGCCTGTTTCCCTTCCTTTAAATCTCCTCTGCAGCAGTTGGGGAAAAAATGCTGCAGAAAGAAATGCCAGGAATGTGAACAGCAGGTGGGGACTGGCAGATGTACTTATCAATCACGACAGGCTGACGAGTGGTTTATTCCTCTAAAGAGCTACTGTTTGCCTCCAGCTTGGTTTACTCCTGTCCTCTCCAAGTCCCTCCAGCCTCTACCGAGGTTCAAGTTAAGAGCAGGGTAGATTTCCCAGTTTTCTGGAGCATGCCATGCTTGGTGCAGGACTCCCTGCTCCAGGAGGCCAGGAGAAGGGGAGGGCAGGGGCCGACCCAGTAAATCACATTGCAAGGGTTGCAGCAGCACAGCTCATCAATAACATGCCACAGCTCAGAGATGAGATTTGGGAAGTCTTGCTTCCCTAGTGCCCAGGCAGAAGACAGACTTGATTAGTTAATTGAATTTTCTGCGCTGTTGCTTTTCAAAACATGACTTCATATCTCAGAGGAGTCAGGAGTTATTTCAGTGGACAAAACCCTATATTAAGGAGGTGGTGCTTTGAGGAGATCACTTGCATTTTTCAGTGAGAAGACTGACACTCTGGATTGCAGATCTGGACCTGTGAAAAGAGGAGCAGGATCCTCTGGTCATAGGGGGTTCACAGGGATTGAGCCATGGTTTGGTGTGGCTGCTCCTGATTTTTTGAGCACCTTTCACTTCACATGGAAATGCCTCTTTGTAGCAGGGCAACCCGATTTACATGAAATAGCAGGCTGAATGGCAAAAAGCCTTTATCTGTTGATCTCTAAGCAGCTTTCCTGGGGGTGTTGGCAGTGTATGTTACAAGCAGAGCAAGCCTGCCATCACAAACGACATTATGGGTGCTTTTCCCTCCAAGCTTTCATTCTGGCTGCTGTGCTTGTGTCAGAATTCATGCGTTACCCCAGTGCTTCAGATGCACTCCGTTTCTGTGCACTGGTCCTTGCAAAGCCCAGGATAAGCCGTAGGCTTGCAGGTGATGTGATTAGACCAATCCTCCAATGGCTTGCAGGTATTTTCCCTAGCTACCTCAGCTGGTGTGGATCTTGCTGTTGTCTGCAGTGCTCCGGGCACCCAGCTCCAGTTCCAAGTGATTTGCCTTTGTAGGGGCATTGCTGATGTAGATAGTTCTCTTTTAGAAAAAATGAAGGCACATCTGCCCCAAGCCTTCTTATAGTTTTTCTTCAGATTATTTCTTGGTTTTGTGAAAGAGCAGTGGAAGAAAGAAATAGCTTTCCCAAGGAATAAGCAGAGTGAGAATAAGGGAGCAGGCAGGACTACAACCCAGAATAAAGATCTCAGAAACATCCCTTCTTCCAGCACCAAAATGCTCTTTTCAAATTCTGCTCACAGGTCACCACCTTGGCTAACAGGGGCTTGTGTTGGGAGGTGCTGCCTTCAGGTTTTAGGGCAGTTTAGCAGCAGTTAAAACAATTCTGGTGACAGCGCCATTCCCAGCGCTACCTGAGTGCATCCTGCCTGGAGCACCTTGCCTGTGGACCCTGGCCCCCGGCCTGCTCCCGCTGCCCTGCCCAGCTCCCTGCGGGAAGTGGGTCATCTGGGAGCCGTGTTCCTTCCCATGGAGCTGCCTCCGAGGGGCTGTGCCGGAGCCGGGTGTAGCGGCACTAACCAGGGAGCAGCACGTCCAGATGCCTCCAGCCCCACGGCACATTCCCGGGCAGCTGCCTCCCACTTGCAGCCATTTAGCCAGAGCTCTCTTGTGCAGGATTTTCCCAAATCGACTCCTGTTTGGAGCTCTGGGTGTGGGGTGGCCTGCTTTAGCTGCTGGGGCAGTTTTGCCTCCTCAGGGCAGTGTGTAGCAGCGGTGTCTGGGTGACACCGGTCACACTACCTGCCACAGAGACTGTTTGGGATCGAATTTAACTCTTGAACTTAACTGCTCTCACTGGAATTTCCCATGCCGAATTTCCATGCCATGTCCCTGCCTCAGGCTTGTTTCAGCTTTGCAGCAGAAGCAGTTCAGCCATTTCCAAGAGTTAAAAGATTTTTTTTTTTAGAAGTTTTATTTTGTCAGTATTTAAAAACCAAATAACCTCCAAGTGCTTGCATTGAATGGTGCTTGGGTCGCACAAAGGCTGCAAGGAAGGTTGGCAGCCCTGGGCTCCAATTGCAATAGATGTGCCATCTCCCCTCCCAGCAAAATGCCCTGTATCTTATGGATCTTATCAGGTTACAGGCGTCTGCAAGGCTCCCAGTTCACCAGTGCTTTGTAGACTGGTTTTCATAGATCCTGTCCATCCAGGGCCTCCTCCAGCCTGGGGCCAGAGGGACTGAATCAGAATGGGAGGGAGGTGCTGCCTCTGCCACTCTCCCAGTGCTGGGAGCAGGATCCAGTCTCTCCTGGGCTGCTTGCTGACAGTCATGGATGGGTGATGGGCTCCCGTGTCTCAAAGGCAGAGGCTGGAGCAGAAGTGGAGAAAAGCAGTGAACTGTGGTACTTGTTGGGACCAGCTCATGGACAGCCTTAGTTCTCAGGTATTCTTACTTTTAACTCATTACTTGCAGCCTTGAAGTTCTGGGTGTTGCCTTTGTTACCTAGACCAGCATCATACTCTGTTGGGAGAGGGTAGGTTAGGCTCAGTCTACAGCAGTGAGCAAAGCTCCTGGCTGACATAAGGTCTTGAGCAATAAGTGAGAGGCAGTCTGGCTGCTGCTGCTGCCTGCAGTAGGAGGCATCATTATTACCTTTGAAAGTGCTTTTTGATTGTGTGTGGAAGGAGTCTCAGATCTGTAACCTGGATTTGTTTGCTCTGAACTGTGGTGATGCTGTGGTGTGGACAGTGTGGTCCCTGATCAGAAAGCTGCTAAGTGAGTGCTTGGTGACTGTAACTAGTAAGCCAGGTTATTTTTGGCATAGCCTCTCTGCTTTGTAAGGGATGGACTGGGCTGCTAAAACCACATTTTCCCCTTACAACCCATTATGAAGTTCAGAAGAGGCCACTCCAGAGTTGCTCTTCAGAGGTGGGCTGTTGTAGAGATCCTGGCTGTGGTGTAATTAGGTTTTTATTTCTGAACTTTAAGCCCAGCCCCTCCAGGTGAGGGAATGGGGATTGTGACCAGGCTTTGTAGCTGGCTCAGCTGAATTACTTGTAAGTTCCTTGCCTACATCTGGACCCTTCTGCATCCTCCAAATGCTGTACAAGGTGCAACAAGGTCCTGCAGGACTGACCTGATCTCATCCTTGAACCAACAGCCTGTTGAAGACAGTGAGCCAAGGAAATAGTGTGTAACCACTGAAGTAAGCCAAGCAAAGCTTTGGTGCATGTCCTTGGGTACCCACTTGCTGCGCTTGCCACCTGGGGATTGGAATTGCTCTCCAGCTCTGGAACCTGAATGGGATGTACTGTGATAAGCAGTTTAATTGTTTCCCCACATCTGCAGCAGCTCTGTACAGCAGAGGCAGGCTGAACACACCTTCAGAGCTCCACAGCCTCCCTGCAACTCCAAGACTGCCTTTTCTCCTGCGGTGCTTGTGCGTCTCTCTCTATAGAGCCCATATGCTCTTGCTAAACTGTTTATGGTCTCCTGTGCTGTTTGAGAGCAGTGAGCCCTCAGGTTTTTCTGGGAAGTGTTTCAGGCTTACTGGGATATAGTGCAGCCATAGGAACGTGACTGTGAGAACAACAAGGATAGTCCAGTGGGTGCTAAGTAACAGGATGCTGTCTTAAACTAATTACTGGGTTTTGGATGTGGCATTAGTGATGAAGGTCAGGCGAGTGCTGAGCCGAAATCAAAGTGAGAGTGACTTGGGGGGGTGGATTCAGAAGTGATTAAGGACAAATGCATTTGTCTGCTGTTACACAGCTTCAGGAACACTTAGGACTGTTGTGGGTGGCTGTTGGCTGGGAAGTGGGGCTGTTGTCATTTCTCTCCCGAGGTCATCAGCACAGACTGTGCCTGGGGCTGTGCTCTGCTCTGTTCTGGGTGCCCCAAGACAGAAAGGGTGGTTCTGTGGAGCAGAGCTCCAAGTAGTGGAAAAAGGGGCATAGAGGCACTGCTATATAACCCTTACAGAAGGGTTACACAGTCAGAGTATGTCTAACTTGGCTAAGACGTGAAGGGGAGAGTGGTTTTTCAGTGTCCAGATCACACACAGTTAGCAAGAAAAAGTGATGCTTGGCTCAGAGAGGGTCAAAATATTGCAAAACCCAGCTGAGTGCTGGTTTAATTTTCCTTGTTGCCTCAGAATGGCATCTGACTCTGTTTTCCTGGGGCATACACTGGGGCTCTGATGACTTTGCCCCCATTCTTGGGATTCTTGCAGAAGGAGTCATGCAGTGTTTCTTTGCACTGGGAAAGAAGTCAGTACAGGGTCTGCCCCATCTTACTCCGTTTTTTCTCTTTATAACTTAAATTCATATTCTAATCTGCCCACTTCAGTTGCCACAGCTGCTGCCATCTTGCATGTCAGTGTGCAGCTGTGAGTGCTGCTGTCCCCTCACAGCCATCCAGATTGTCACCTAGGAAGCTGTGGGACAGTGTCAGCAGGCTGGGCAAGCAGCTTTGGTCTCCTGTGTAAAAATTGCATTGCAAGTTAAGATAGAGGGATGCAGTCTGTCCTTACACTATTTGAAATACACTGTAATTTAGGGTTTTTTTCCTTATAAACATTCAGATGTTGCTTTCGACATCTCTGATGTGTACAAGATGGAGGAGGGGAAAATTACTGGATTTTTTCTGCTGTGGCTGAACCTCAGGGCCATTTTTTTGAGGTCTGATACCAGATACCATGCTAGCTAGTTAACTGTTGCAAATGTGTTACACTACACAGGCTCTGAGGCTGCTTACAGAAGGAAAACATAAGTTTTCCTTGCCTTGTCCTTGCAGTTTCTCTGCCTCCCCTTTCTCCTGTGAATGCTTTTTACCCAGTTTGTCCTTGGGTCCCAGTTTTGAACAACTTGTCTGGTGTCTGAGCAGGACAGTTTGATCCTATTTTTAAGTCCTTTGGACTTTCTGGTCTGTGGAATTTGGGATCAGGGAATGGCAGGATGTTTATTTTGGAATTGCTGCAGGGGGATTGCTTGGAGCAACCCTTGAAACTGCTTTGTGTGAGAGAGAAGCAGGTTACCCTGCACAGTATTTAGTTAACCTGGCTTTGTGCTGTCAGGGTTGTTTCTCTGGCCCTTCTTGCCCAGAAACAAGCTCAATGAGCTTGAGCTATGGCTGAATGTGTCCTGTTATCTGTATGGAGGGGCAGAATGTTAGTGTAAAAAAGCCTAAATCTCACTGATACTCACTGCACTGAGTAAGTCTGGTCTCGCCTTGAAGTAGTTGAACTTGTCTCTTGATTTCTCAATTCCAGAGCAGGGTGGGGAGAAAAGCTGGAGCTATCTCTGTGCCAATGGACCTGTGATGAGCAGCTCCAGTCTTCCCTGCTCCTGGCTGAAGCCACTGAAGCCATGGTCAAAACCAGATGAGGGTTATTTTATAATTACACAGTGCAGTTAAACAACATCATTTAGTTCAAATATAATTTAGTGACATTATTGCAGCAGGAATGCTATGCAGGCTCTGTTAGTGTCTGGTCTTTTAAGGTGCTCATCTTTGCTTTGTAATTTGAATCAGTCTTCCTGCACCAGAGCATCTGGGAAGGAGATGGACCTGTGAAGCCATGCACTGTCCTTCTGCCTTGGTATGCTTGTGTTCTTGGGGATCTCTTGCTTTTGGACTTGCCCTTTGAAGGAAGGGGTGGCCAGCTTGGGCCAGAGATGACTGTAAGGAGCATAGAGTGTCATTGAAGCAGTCCAGCCCTTCAGTCCTGGTCTCCAAGAAAAGAAGGCATCTATAAAAATGTGCACCCGCAGGATGAGGTTATTCGTTAGATGGCTTTTAGTGACTCCTGAATTTCTGCTGGTTTAAGGGAGTGTGTTGCCCAGCTGGAAGCTGCTGATCTTTAGGGAGTTAATTCTTCCTCCAGAAGCTTTCTCTGCCTCTGTGACATGGGAGCAATACTGCTTCATTTTGCAGCTTTCCCATTTTATGGTTGATGGTTAAAGTTGGAACATTTCTATCTCCTTCTGCCAAGAAGTGTTTAGAACAGTTTTCATGAGAAGCATTAAAAGTTGGAGGTCCACAGTTGATGCCCTGGCTGCTCTGCATTAGTCACTGGGGGGGTAGATACATTTAAATGAAGAGCTGTGGCAGTCTTGCTAGCTGAGTAATAAATCAGGGCTGAGAAACTCCATGAAGCTGAATCTTAATGCCTTGGCTTGGAGTTGCAGGGTGGGGTGGTAAAGCTGATGGAATGGTGGGATGTTTCTAAACAGAATGTGCCTGCCCTTAGTTACGCTGCCACAAAGAACATAAATACTGCTGCATACGCAGCTGAAGTGCTGAAAATGGCTTTTTGTTGGTGTTGCTCTCCCTGGTTCCTGTCTCCGCTTAATGTCAGCTCTTGGTGCTTTGCCTCCCCTTGGTAGCAGCAGCAGGCATGGGAGAGATCCAGAGCTTTGCCTCCATTCCTCTGCTTAGTGCCTCAATCCTGACACTGTGACACCAACCTGTAGGAAATTATAGTGCTTGAGCACTTTCAAGGACCTGCTAGAAATATTTCATTATCTGAGGAATTTTGTGGAATACCCAGAAGGTGATTATAAACCCTTGGAATGTGGCGGTGTCTCCACAAAGCACTCCAGCCAAACAGCATTTTGAGGTGACTCTGGAACCTCCACTGACAATTTCTTCTTTTCAGATTTGGTTTTGGTGCCTGCAGCCCCCAGGCTGTGTGTTCCTGGCACTGGAGGATCCCTGCCCAAGCTGCCCACGCTTGGGTGCTCCTGCTCAGCACCATTAACAAAGCCAGTGCTTGCCTGGTGGCCGCAGTGCCAGCGTGTCCTGGGGAGGCCCAAAAGCTGTTCTAGTGATGGAAAAAATGTGTCAAAGCACAGGCAAGGGTCTTGCCATGAGCCTTCTGACTCAAGTGTAAGGCCAGAGGTGTAGCCTCAGAAGGGTTTCCTTCAGAGCAGGATTTGAAAGTTTGATCAAGTTTCCTAAGAAAGTGATTTGCAGAACTGCCCTGCCTGAAAGTGCCTTTCATGTCTTTCACCCCTCTGGTAGCTTCTGCTTGCTAATTTGGCAGAAGGCATTTTGTACCTTATTTATTTAAATTAAATAAGGAAAAAAAAATAAACAGCTGTTAGGTGAAAGAGTTTTGGCTAAAAAGACACCGAAGCTCACTTCCTCCTTTATGTGACCCATCAACATGTAATGTACTCCAAAACTCCAGATTTTGTGCCTTGCTAGGACATAGGAGTTTATCCCTCAGGATCTTTCTCTTTTTGTAAGGACTCTTTACTACTTGTTAAGACAGAATGTCCAGTGGAAGCTTCCTCTCCAATTAGGATATTCGTTGTTTCTTTTTCATGTGGATTTTCTGAAGCCTCATAAGGGGTTTTGTTCAGCCTTTAATTCAATTAAGAAATCAAGCAGGAGATGTAAATCTTTTTAGCTTCATTGGTTTCAGTGCTCATGACTACAGCTGTAAAGAACATCTCCTGCACGGTACAGCTGAGCAGCTTAAGGGAGGGAGTGTTTTTCCAGGCTGAGATTTCAAGTGCTGCTGGAGGTTTGTGGGTGATTTTGTCCCTTTGGAGCAAGGGGCAGAGGAAAGGCTGCAGTCACCCGTCGGTGATGGTGGCTTGGATTAAACCTGTTTCTGAAGCAGTAGAAACCTCCTCTTTGATAGAAACCCACTTTCCAGCTCAGTGACTTCTATCAAAGGTCATTAATGCGTGTGAATTAGACTGGGAACAGCTGGTGGATGGTGAGTGATACCAGGGGACAGGACAGCCACAGTGGTGGCTGTCACACCAGCTGCTCCTGCACATGTCCTTTGGCACTTGCTGGGGAACAACCTGCCTGCTCAGGAACACAAGGTCGGGCTCTGATACCTCGTAGTCCTCACATTTAAGAAGTGACATCTTGTGTTTTACTCCTTGTGTCCATGTGCTTTCTTGCCTTGTCTCCAGGTGCCTCAGCTGCCAGCCCGGTGTCCTCTGTCCCAGCTCTCCTGCAGGATGGGTTGGCTTCTGCTAAAATGCTTTTCTGTGTTGCCAAGGTCTTCACTGCAGAATGAGTGATAAGTTCAGCATGATACAAAACTTTCCTTATTAAAGAGAAAGTTGGAGTCAAAACTCCCTGTTCCGTCTTGGTGCCTTGAGCTCTGGTTTTTATTAAACCTTGGGAACTTATAAAACATTTGTGTGTGTGTGCATGTATATACAGATATATATACACACATCTGTTGTGTTTATCTTCAAAATATGCATTTTTATGGCATTTGTATGGAGGGAGATCTTAGTCCCATCTTTTTTGTTTTCCATAAACTTTCCTAGTTTAATTTCCTGTGGATTTTAGTACTACCTTTAGCTTACATTCCCTTAAACACAGAATTAAATACCAGTATTTTTACACAGTGTCACTCTGTTTTCAGACAAAGCCAGGAGTTATAAGCAGAGTTTTTAGGGACTCGCTCTGGTTGGCAGTCCACTGGAAACACAAGTAAAGCCAAAGCCACATTACAGTGCATGCCCTAAGGCAAACAGACCCTTGCTCTGCCCTGCTGCAGCTGTATATTTAGCCTGTATGCCCTTTCCAATAACAGCCAGGAGAAGATGCCTGGAGAGGAATGCGAGTCATCATTTCCCTGAATTCTATCCCAGGATCAAGTGCTGCTTGAGCCAGAAACACTGCCTTGGTAACTCTGCCTTCTATAAAATTGTCTGCCCCGCCCTTTTTTTTTTTTAAACCCATGTGACATTGAAGCATTCCTGTTTATGACCCCACTGGATCCTTAAGAAAACCCATTTTGTTTGAGTTAGTTTGGCTTCTGGTCCTTTTATTAGAGGAGAGCGTGGGCTCTTGTTTCCCATCTCCCTAGTGCCTCAGTGCATCCCACTTTGTTCTCTTCGAGCTTCCTTCAGGGAGGATCCATTTTATACCTTTGATTCCCATCACTTTTCTCTGCCAGCTTTCCATTGAGATGGGCCTGGCTCACAGGATGCAGGAGGTGTGAGGTGGCATTGTTGAAGCTGTCCCTCTGCTTTGGCTTGTTGGTGGATGTTTATATCCTAATATTTCCTGGCTGCTGGCAGCAAGCAAATGGCAGTTCTACCTGGCTGCAATGTTTCTAATTACAGGGGGAAAAAAAGATCTCTGAGGCCTTCTAAATACTTGGGAAGATAATATCTGAGTTTCCTTTCAACTGAATGCACTTGAAGATACGATCTGAGTTGGCTGTCTGGGAATAACAGAGTGGAGGAAGGGATTGATTGTGGTTGCTGGAACTTTCATCAAAGAGTCAGGAGTGTTGCCTAGCCAAAATCTGCAGCTGCCGGTCACTGCTGCGCTCAGGCACAGCGGACACTGAGACGTGGCTCGAGCACAGGGCAGGTAGCGCACAGAGCCTGCAGGGGGACATGCAGATGGTCTTCCAGCAAGCCTGTCAGGTCAGAGTGGAAGTGTGTAGTTGAGAGACACCTGTGGGTACCATACTCATCCCTCCTTCTTCCCTCCCCAGGGCTGCAGGAGGCTGGGGGAAGGTGCTGCCTCCAGAATCTTGCCACAGCATCTTGGAAAGGAAATGTGCTCTGCAGGGAAAAAAAAACTTGCTCCAGCTGCCAGAAGGGATCTGGTGTCTTCTGTGCTTCTGCTGCTGCTCCACAGTGCCTCTTGCACGTACCTCAGCAGGAGTGCCTTGGCTGGGGGGTTTTGGGACTGACAGGCTGCTTCCTCCCCTGCACAACACTTGCTGAAGTACTCACCAGAGCATATCCTCAGTGCTTACCTCTTCCAGGAAAAGAAGTTTTTCTGGGAATGGAGTCCCCAGCTGGGGAGGGCAGTGTAGTAGACCGGCTTCTGATCAAACAGATGGGGCAAAAAGGAAAACTAGGCTCTTTGTATCTTTTCTCACTCTCACAGGGTGGTAATGAAGGTAGCAGAAAGCTTCCTCTCAGCTACAGGAAAGTTAAATATCTCAGTGCTTGCTCTAGCAGAATAAAAACTGCTGCAAGGTGTCGATGACGGTGACCACTTCCCGCACAAGTGTCACAAAACTGCCTGTGGCTTCTGGAACTTGAAAGCACCGAGTTAGTGACAGTTTGCAGGTGAGCTCCCCATCAGCAGGAGGTTGCTGCTTATTTCCCTGCCCAGCACACATTTTTAGCGCTGCTGTTTCAGGTTTGAGTTTGGTTTTTTCCCCCTAGATTGTTTTTCAGCGTCAGGGTTTCCTGTTACTGACACCAGATGTGCTGGAGATGAGCAGCGCAGAAATACAAGAAGGGACAAGGATGAAGAAAGCAGCTCTTTTTGTGCCTATGTCCTTTGGGCTGGGTGTCACTTCTGGGCATCTTCACCACATTTAATGTGGTGACAATACACAGTGGGCACACCACGTTGAAATGAAGTTTTTGTATAGCTTGGTTGGTACCTCCTGAGGTGATGGTGTCTGGGGTGACCACCTATTGATGGCTGTGGGGGGAGAGGGTGGAAGGGGCTCCAGGGGCCTCAGGAGCACTGATCTGGGGCTGCCCACTCGGGCAGGTCTCTTGAGGGTCTGATCTCTGCTCATGAGCTGCTGCTGCTGCTTTGGTTTTGGTGCAAACGTGGCTTTGAGCACTCACTCAGCTGTGAGTTCAGCATTAATCCAAAAACTGCACAAGCTTGTCCTCCAGTCTCTGTGTAAGGTCACCATCCCTAGAGAGGCCTGGTTAGTGTTGTGCAGGACAGGATGCAGTCACTCCAAGCAATGTGGAGTGGAGAACTATGGCTGGTGGTGACTCTTCTGTTCTCTTCCTGGCCTGTTTCCTCATGGCAGATGCGTACCTTGAGTCTGTGTGAGTCCAGTGAGTTTCTGTGTGGTTGTTCTGCTGTACATCCCTGTCTGTAACTCATCCCATGTGCAGCAGCATCTGGAGTTTGGGACGTCTGTGAATGTACATGGCAGAAGCCATTGAGGTTGGAGATAAGCCCCAGAGGCGTTTGCTGCACTTCCATAGCCTTTAACACAGTCTGTTGGAAGGGCTGCTGCCTTTGTTTCAGGGTACCTCCGGAGCAGGGCAGGCACAGAAACTCTGACTGTTTCCTAAATTTCACGCTCCAGGGTGTTCTTTGTACATACTACATGTCAGGCTTGAAGAGACTGTTAGTTCTTAACTTGGTGATGGCTGCTGTGCCCAGACACACTGCCCCCGAGCTGTTTGTCCCTCCTGCCCCCTTCCTGGACTCCTTCAGCACAGCGCACACGTGCACGGAGCACCAGCCGCCTCTGCCCGGGCCGTGCCGCCAGGCTGGCACCGGGGTGCCTGCTGTGGTGTTCTGGAGCACGTCCGGCAGAGTGCCATCTTTGTGTGCCTGGCCGGGGACGCTGGATTTCATCATCCTGCTGCTCGCTGCCTGGACTCGCAGGCGCGCGATAGCTGACGGGACTTGCCCGGAGATCCTCCTGTGGAAACACGCACAGGAGATCTCTGCACAGACAATAGCCTCTGCTCTGCAAAGTTGCACTGAGTCTTTCTATCCGAGTTTGCTTCCTTAGAGAAAGGCCACTTGTTTAATGCTTTCTTTAATGAGGATATTGGTAAATATGCAATCAGGTAAGTGGGATTCCTCCTAACTGCTAAATATCGCCTTAACCAGGTCAAGAACTGCGCGGCAGTTACTTGAGCTTTCTGCACGCTCGGCTCGGTGGCATTAATATGCTGGTGGTGATTAATTACCACAGCCCAGTGATGTGATTGTGTGCTTGAGCAATTGGATTAGATGCAGCTGGACAGAGACTTCACTTTCACTGGTTCTTGCTGAACTGGTCGTAATCCATCACAGAGGGAAGAGTCATTTCTAGAACAGCCACCCTCCTCTGGCTGGGATGCTTCCCCTGGCCCCACACTCCTGGGTCTGTGATGGGCAGAAGGAAAAGTCTCTGGGAAAATGCGTGGCTGGGAGTAGCTACTTTGTCCTGCTCTCTGTCCTTCCTTTCAGTCCCATCTTCTGCCTACACTGTTCAGCATTCAAGGATAACAAAGGTACAGCATGTCCTTACCATGTCAGTGGGTCTCATATCTGCATGGAGAAGGAGCAAATTCCAGCATTGCCTTGACAAGTCAGCATCATATCAAATGCAGCATCATAACTTCACCAAGCAGGCCCAGTTCCATGGCTCTGCGAGGGGGTTTGGCACTGGAGATCAGCAATCAACCTTGGCACATGCAGCAAGCACTAGGACTAGAAGCAGATGTTGATACTGACTTTGATGTTTCATCCAACACTCTGAAGGCTTGAACTTGAGACCGAAAGAGCTCTCACAGAAGCAGGAGAATAAAGAGAAAGTCAGTTCTTTCAGAAGATCAGACAGAACTAAACATCCTGAAATTCAGGACTAACCTGAACCTTTGTGTTTGTTCTGCGAAATTGGGCAGTGCAGATCCTGCTGGAAGGAGGAGCACAGTGCCATGTGGAGAAGCTGGGGTGGTCTAGGCTTCCCTCATAACTGGGAAGTGCTGCCTAAGTCAGTCAGCTCTATGGCCTGATGCTTCCCAGAGATCAGCAGAAAACCACCTGCAGAATTCCATCTGTGTTTGGGTTTTGGCCGTGTTTTGAATTTGTGGGAAACTCTGAAGCACTGAGGTTTTTGCTCCTGGAGAGCTCCAGTTCTGTGCCACTCACCGGTCACGGACAATGACCCAGAACGGGACTTTTCCCAAACACAGCTGGGATGATTCCTCAGTTGAGTTGGGGTTGTGCCCATGGTAGTGCCATGTGAGGTGGTGTGGGCTCTCAAACCAGAGGCACCAGGCAGGTCCCAGCGCTTGTGCCAGCCTTGCTGCAGGTCACATTGACTCTTCTGCAGCTGCCTCCAGACCCACAGTGCTGGTGGCCAGTAGACTTGCAGAGCAGCACTGCTGGCTTTAGGCAGGGGATCTCCTATCCCAAAAAGTATTCACCTTGTATTGATAGTCCATGTGGACTGCAGCACTGCAGGGCAGTGCCTTGTACAGCTCTACTGATAGCTGGAACCACCCTGCTGTTCCTCCTTCACACACTGTGAGAGGCTGGCAGTGTTTCAGCTTCTGTCCATTGTGTGCTGAGGTGGAGCTGTATTAAGTGGGTTTTTTTTTTTTTTTGTGGCGCAAGTTTGTTCTCAGTTCTTCTGTTTGTTCTTTGTTATCAGCTACTGAATTCCTCCTATACCTCCTGTGTGCTCCACTCCTATAAGCTGAGCCTGTTCTTCCATAGTTTCCCTAAAATGAAGCTCTGAATTTGCAGCCTGCAAGTGTCACATGAGCACCTAATGGCCAGTTGCTGGGCTGAGGGGCACATATTGGGCAGTGTTTGTTGACTGCTTTGATAAGTGTTTCTGAAATAGTTGATGACTTCATCTTCCTCTCCTGCTCACCACAGATATCAAGAACCAATCCTTTCTGCCCAAATGCTCCTCTCCATCCAACAAAAACGCCCCGGGCTGGATCACGTCATTTGGCTGAGCAGCACAGAGCTGTACCACGCTCATGCATGAGCTCCACTGCAGTGTGACAGGGCAGGGACTGGCCTGAAGCACCTCTCCAGGTGTTTTTACAGCCTCATGCAGTTGTACACTGTGTGTCTGGCTCTCTGGGGTGTCTGTCCTCTGCTCAGGTGTGGATACTCAGTGCAGCAGTGAGAGGCAGCCACGTTTCCTTGAGAGCATCTTGGCACCACGGGGCTGCTGCAACATCTCTCCCCTGGGTTCAAGTCTCTGATCCTGCCTGTGCTTGCCATACACATCAGGACTTTCCAATGAGCAGGTTTCAGGAGAAGTAGTTCATGGACAAGGCATCATCACTGCAATGGCCATGCTCTAGGCTCAGTGGAGGGTGAAGGTAGTCCTTTCAGCTTTGTAAGGCACAGGGCAGGGACAAAAGGTCCCCTGATTTTCCACTATGATGAGCAGTGACTTCCTCAGGACCTCCTGCAGTGTCTGCGTCATCTCTGTAGCTCATTCACATGGCCTGTTGCATATTCTCCACCAGACATCTACTGTGGTACTCATTTACCTGCTGAGATGACTCTGCTTATCTGAAATCAATTGCAGTGTGTCAGATCCTCCTCTGACCACACAGGGAGCTGGTAGGAGAGATGTGCCCTATAGGGATCGTGACTTGTTCTTACCCAGCAGCCACTTCCTGAGGATAAACTCTGGAGAAGCAGCTCAGGCACCTCTCTCTGGGTGAAGACCATCCTGTGCTGGTGGTTTTTCACCCAGAGGGTGCTTGGAGCACTGAATGGGCTCTCCAAGAAATGGTCACAGCCTCAAGGCTGACAGAGCTCAAGAAGCATTTGGGCAAGGCTCTCAGGCATGTGGTGGGATTCTTGGGGTGTCTTGTGCAGCACCAGGAATTAGACTTGATCATTCTGATGGGCGCCTTCCAACTCAGCAGATTCTATGGGTCTGTGTTCCTTTGCCTTTGGGAAGAGCTTGGCTTCACCTTCCTTGTTGTTTCATGTGGTATATTCCCCTCCCAGTCAGCTCAGACAGTTGGAAGAACAAGAGCAGCAGGGAGTGGGCTTTTTTGTAGCACTGACCTTCTTACCAGCCATCCTCCCATCTGTCTTGTGGTTCCTAGCAGTGTTATCCTGCCTTCTGCCTTTCACTTGAGACAGCTTCTCCACAGAACAGTGGTTGGATCAGGTATCTGCCTTGTGGATCCTGTAGCCAGAGGTTACTGCATTCAGCTCCTAATTCCTACTACCCACAGCCCTCTGTGCTGTGCCCTGGGCCTGTTGCCTTGGGGTGGGAGGTGTCAGCCCTTCTCTCTGTGGGGTTTATTGTGAAAGGCCCATCGAGGGGTGCAGATAGACAGGTCCTTACACGCTGCCTCTCAGCTTCTTTAGAGCTCAGGATTTAGGGTGAACAACAAACCTTATTTCTCCTGTTATTCCTAGAGCCTGCTGTGGTAGCCTTGGGTGCCTGCATGGGCAGCCCCTCTGCCTGTTTCTGCAAGCCTCTGGTGGGCAGTACACCCTGGCTGGCCACAGCACAGCAGGCAGCTCAGCCCTGTCATGCTGCTCTGGGAGCTCTGCAAGGGCAAGAAGCAGTGGGATTTCCCTTCCCACATGGACTGGCTCCAGGGTCTCTTGGGACTGATGTGCATCATATGGTGCAGACAGAACAGGCTAAAATAAATCAGACTGAGAGCCAGTGGTTAAAAGCTGTGCTGCTTTGCTCTGGGAATTTGGAGCCACTTCTCTCTCAGCCTGGGAAAAACGAGTTTGTTCAAGGCATTAGGGAACCCAGTGTGCTCCTGGCACTGGACAACACCTGCTTGGTCTATGTGTGCTGCCATCCTGTGTAACCCACCATTCCACTCATTACTGCAGGTTAGTTACCAGGGGCTGTGCTGGCTGCAGACTGCAGTACCAGAATGGGCAGTACGACTTCCCTGGGGTCCCAAATGCCTCTGTCCTATTCCACAAATCCGTTGGTCTCCTGCAAGCAGTCTGTGAAGAGGAACATGGTGGCACAGATCTGTGACTCTGCAATGGCTGAATGCAGTCTGGAGGAGGAAGTGGCTGGGGAAGCAAAGGAAATGATGGGCAAAGAAACAATGGAGAGAAAGGAGATCCAGGGAAGCAGGGAGGTGGTAATGATGGGGATGAATCGAAAGAACAAAACAATAAAGTGAGGGAGAGCTGGAGTACGTGGACAGGTGAGCTGTGCAAGCAGGAGAGAGCTGGATGGCAGCATAAAACACTGTGCATAGCTCACTGCAGTCTGATTTGGGGCTGCATGTTGCAGGCCCCCAGATCAACTCTGAGCACACTAATACAAAAAGCTGGACCTGAGAGGAGACCTGCCTTGAAAACCAGGCTCATGGATCAGAGGAGCAGAAGCATCTGTTGTGTGTCAAGCCATGAGGATGGCAGCTTTGGACTTGCAAATGTTTCTTGGCATCTTCCCTACTGGGTAGCTGGCATTTAAACCTACTGATATTCCAGCCTGGCTTCAGCTCGCCTTGAAAGGTCAACTATTAGTGTTGTGCTCAGTCTCAGCTTTGGTTGTATCTCCCCTGTCTCCCTACCTGTGGCTATCTCAGGATGCTGTGTCTCCAGAGCAGCAGAAACATGGCTGTGTGCTTGGAAAAGCAGGAGGATTTTGTTTCTTTGGAGATGCTGTATGTCAGAAGAGGAGCTGAGAAGCTCTCCTGCTCTCTAATGGTTGTGGTAACTTGCAGTTAAGTCAAAAGCTGAGACACAGAAAGCGACTGGCCAGTAGCCCTCTGCCCATTGCAAGGTCACTGTGAGTTGACTGGCTGGCTTGGGTGTCTTAATTAATGCGCTGATTGGATTTCCTATGTCTAACCAGGTTCCCAGGACTCATAGGATGAGGCTGCTGTGAAGGACTGGTGGATCCCCCGCCTGTGCTGTGGTGCCTGCAGATTCCCTGTGATCCCCTTTCCAGCTGGAGCAGCGTTACCAAGGCTGCTGGGAAGAATGACTGTTGGATGCCTACTGCAACCCCCTGTCCTGGGGAGGACTTGGCTCCCTGTGCTGCTGCTGGCAGCCTCTGCTCAGTGCCACTGGCCCAGCGAGCCGGCAGAGGTGGTTCGGGACTGGGAGAACCAGCTGGAGGCCTCCATGCACTCGGCGCTGTCGGACCTGCGCGAGGCTGTGCCGGCTGTGGTGGGCATACCCGACAGCTCCGCCGTGGTGGGACGCTACTTCAGGGTCTCCATCCCCACAGATTTAATTGCTTCCAATGGAGAAGTTGTGCAGGTGAGAAGCACCATTCCCCAAGGATCATTTTTAGTTATATTCATGCAGAATGGAGCGAGTCACCCCACTGATGGGCTGGGGCATGGGGGTGGCTGGGAAGCAGCCTTACACTTTTGTAGGACTACAGGAGATGGATTTTTACAAAAAATTAGTCTCATCTCATTGCAAAGTTTCTCTCTTCTGTAACAGAGAAGACTTCTCAGGGATGACTAATTAATTTTGTTGGCTGTATTTAAACTATGGGATGCTCTGCTCCTGGAATGATGGGCACATTCATGAGGAGATGTTGCCGTGGGATCTGGGGAGCCATGGATTCCCTGGGACTGCTGCTCAGGCTCGGGGAGTTTGCTTCACTGTGGTAACAAAACACTGCCAGACAAACAGACCCTGTCCTGCCAGTGAGGCTTTGGGCTGCCTGTGACACTGTCTCTCCTGACCTTGCTCCTAAGTCCCCTTGGGAAAGATGGTAGCCTTTCCCTTTATCTGACTTAAACTCATGCCACTGGCACTGCAAGGACCAAAAAACAGTTTTGGAATCAGTCTTGAGTGCAGGAGAGGGTTAGAATAGCCCAGAGGAAGGTAGGGACATGGCCAAACACAGGTGTGCTCATTGTTAGTCCTTTCCTGGAAAGGTTTACTTGGATCACGTGGAATTCAGAAAATTCTTTTCTTAAAAAACAGAACTGTCTTCCAGTCTCAGGATTTCTTTTCAAAGAGCATTTTAAAGCATTATAAAAAGACAAGCTTCTGGTGTGTCTTGGAAGATCAGAGGGAGATGGAGAGCGAGTCAGGAGCAAGTCTGACATCTCAGTTTCTCCTTGAAGGCAGGTTTGGTTTAGCTCTGTGTACAGGCACACGGTTATCCCAATCCTGATACGTGATCCTGCTGGTTCCAGCAAGAGTGGCGGACCACGACGTGCCAGGGTGGGCAGAAAATCTGAAGAATGCAGCTGTTATGGCCAGAGGGTCAGACAGGGGGAGGAGGGCAGTGGGTGAGCCCCTGGCCAGAGGAGTCGGGGAACGGCCAGGCTGGTCTCGGTGACTCTGTGCTGGCCCATGGCCGAGGTTCCTGCCCAGCCTCACCCACAGCCTGTGCTCAGAGCACAGGGCACCTGTACAGCACCGGGCTGCCAGAGCCTGTGGGGAGCCCCAGATCTCATCTTACAGAAATTATAACTTTGGTTTGGGGTTTTGCATCCAAGTGGCTTGTTCTGGTGTTGTCTAATAGCTGCTTTGATGGCAAGAGTAAGTGTCAGTATTTATATAACACCACAGCTTCCTCTGTCATCTTTTCCTGGCACAAAAGTCATCTGTGATAGCTCAAGTAGCTGCAGGAAAATACTGATGGATTATTTCCACCCCACCTGATGGCTCCATATTATTCCTCTGCTATGTAGGTGTGAGGTGTGTTGACCAACACCAACATGCCTGGAGAGCCTGGAAGGGACTGGGCTGCAGCAGGACCCAGCAGCTGCTGGTTGTGTGTATTCAGCAAACTCTGGGAGCGATTTTCATGCTTACCCCTGGATTTACCCGAGTGCATGTTGCATCTGTTCACCTTGAAATTGGTTTTAAAAGTGCAGCAGGCTCTCACTTAGCTGCTGTCTCTGGAAGGACTCTGCTTGCAGAGAATGCATGTTGGCTGCTGAGCACAGCTGACCTTTGCTGTGGGGATTTGATTCCTGGCTAGTGAGAACTGCGTAGGCAATTTTGGGTGCTGTGATGCATTTTTGTTTTAATGGTAAGTTTCAGGGCAGATTGCTCTGGTCTTTTTCTCAGGCTGCCTGGCATTTCTCAGCTGGAGCAGTAAAAGCATTATACTTCTGAATCTTAGTCTCTGGTGTACTTAAACCCTGCTAAGAAAGAATAAGGGCTGTGCCTTCTGAGATGGAGCAGGGTTTACAATGAGATATGGTTAACTCTATTTTTTCCTCTTAAATTTTAAAGAAATGGTCTGCAATTTTTTATTTTAAAAAAAAATGCTGTCCCCTGACTCCCACTGGAGCCTGGAGAAAGTGTGATTGCTTCATTTCTAGATGATTCCCACTGATTATTTCTGGGATTGTGGTGGGGATCGCCTTGAAGCTCCTTCTCAGATCCTCTCCCTGCTTGTTAGCAGATTCCAGCCAGCTGTAGACAAAATACTTTTATCTGCAAACTCGGTTGTGGGATGGAAACAACGCCAGGCATGTGCAGCATGGCGGAGGAGTGCCCCGCAGGCACGCACTCCTGCACAGTCAGGTATGTGCTCCTGGGAGCAGTCCCCAGCCTTTCCCTGCCACCCTCAAAGCTGCTGAACAACAGGTGAGAGTTTTATGGCTAAGGACAAAAGCAAATTTACTTGAATGTGCTCAAGCTGCAGAGAAAAGAAGTAAAAACTACCACGTGTCTTAATTTCAGAGTCTGTTTCCACGTTGCTCAGAGCCAGCTGCCTGCAAGGCACTGGGGCCATGGTAACGCCCTTCCCCCGTGCCTTGTGTTCCCAAGCAAGTGCCTTGGTCAGGCAGTCATGTTCTCTGAAAAGCAGCTGGAGCTTGCAGGTATTCCAGCTGTTGGATTTGGCAGCAGGTCAGTCCAGATGCTGTCCTCTAGCTTCCTCACTGCAGCAGGGCTTCTGGCTGTAAGACTGCTCTCCTGCTGTCTGGAGGTGGCTGGGAATTAAAATTCCTTGTTGTGGCTTCCTAAAAGGCATATTGCAGCCCTTTCTGTCACATTTGACACCAAAACATTGGTATTTTTACCAGGTTTGGGTTAAAACACCCAATTTCCCCGTATCATACAGCCCCCTTGCCATACAGACAATGTGTGGGTGGGTTGCCACTGGCTCCCACTGGCTCCTGGCAGATGCTGGCTAGGACAGAGTAAACATGGGCATTAGTGCTGGTACCTTCACCAGTCATCACCTCCTTAACCCCTTTCCACAGAGGACTATGTGGAGTCTGACCTGTTACCTCTCAGCTGTGTCCTGTCAAAGAACAGATCATGCTCTGGTCAAAGACCAGTTGGATTTCCTGTTCCTGCCACTTCTGTTTGAAGCTGCTCCAGATTTTGGCTGCTCTGATTAAAAGTGCAGCTTCTAGCCTAAATTTAGAGATGGCTAGAAATATTTATATGTGCTGCCCTTTAGCCTAAATCAATTCTACCTTCATAATATTTACTTCTCTTATATATTTATGGGTGACAGGCATATTCCCCATCTTGATTTTATTAGGTTAAACAAGCCAACCTCTTTAGTCTTTCTCATAAAATAAGCTTTCTTTCCTTCCCCTAAGCTTTGCAGCTGTCCTGTGCACCTCCTCCAGCTTGAGTTTATTTTTCTTATGTTTGCATGACCACAGTGGTACAAAACATTCCAAATGAAATTTTACCAGAACCTTTTATAAAAGCATCAAAACTTCCTTTTCTCTTCTATAAATAACCTTGTTTGATATATCCTATGATTGTTTGCTTTTCCATGTCTGCTTTGCTTTGCTTTGGACATTCTCCTATCAGCTGAAATACCCAGGTCTGTAGTTTTTGCTGCTTCCAGTTGTTGAGTCCCAGAAGAGGACAAAAGGTGAGGTGCATGATTTGGTGTGGTGGCTGTTGCCAAACATGGCTCTCCACTCATCCCACCAGCCAGGGTGTGCTATCCCCACAAGGATGAAATACCCACAAGGAATTGAGCCCTTGCACAACCTGATATCCTAAATACCCACAATACATTAAATAACTTCTGTTTAAAGATGGCTCCATAAAGCATGCTGGAAGGAGAGAAACTCCTGGTGTGTGCTGCTTCCCAAGGCACAGTCCTGCCAGAGCAGGAGATTTGCTGTGTCTTCCTTGAAGGTCATGTAAAGCTGCTGACCTGCCTTCAGTCCTGGTAGTGTTCAGTGTGGGATGGATCCCACAGAGCAGGTCTGCATGGGTTTGTTGCCAATTCTGAGGAGCACAGGTGAGCATTCCCAGCTGTGTCTTAGCCCCTGATTATTTTTAGGTTTGAAGTGCATGGTTTCCATAGGGCTTTGTTGGGAAGACAGGTAAAACACGTAGCAGAGGCCCTGAGAAGCTGTCTCTGTAAGCAAACATAGCTGGTGGGAAAGTGATTAGAACAACAGAATTCACTCAGGTGAATTACACAGTGCGGCTATGGAGCGGGTTTGGAGGTTATCAGAGACTGGATATCCATCTGGGAAAAAGGGAGCCTTGCTTTCATAGAATCACAGAGTTGTTTAGGTTGGAAAATACCTTTAGATTATCCAGCCCAACCATTAACCCAGCACTGCCAAGTCCACCACTAAACTTTCCAAGCAGGAGAGTGAGTTTCCAATGGTTGTTCTATTTGTCATCTGCTGAAGTGGCTTTTATTGAACAGCTTTGCTCTCATCAGATGTCAGGGACCTTGATTTATAAACAGGATCCACAGAGATCGGGTTGCAGGAGTCCTGACATGGGGTATCTACTGTCAGGGCTGTGCTACTCACCTCAGTCATGCTCCAATCCCAAAGCCAAGGGCTGGATGTTGACAGCCAGCCTGCAGTGCCAGGACATACTTGCTTTCAGGGAAGAAAACCACAGAATACTGACTTTTTTTTTTTTCTTCTTGCAATGATCTTTATTTCAAAGCATTTTAACTGAATGTGAAATTTATTAAAGTGGCATTTCTCAAAGGAAGAAGAAAAGCAAAGAGCACTCCCGAAGGGCTGTGCCATCACGTTAAAAGGTTCTCTGTGTCAAGGCATTTGAGCTTCACCTCCTCCCTGGGGTCCCCAGTTTTCTTGGACTAACTGGGAGGTGCAGCAACAGCCGCTGTTTACAGGCGAGCACACAGGGATAAATGGCAGTGCCTGGAACAGGTCCAGGCAAAGGAAGAGTTGGGCAGGGCTTTGCTTGGTTGCCACTGCTCCAATCTGAGCGATAAGATGAGCTGATAAGATTCCTGGGGGAGGCCGAGGGGGCTTATCTTTTTCCTGCAGCAAGACCGAGTCAGAGAATTTGGCATTTTCAGTGCACGCTTAGTAACAAGCTCTGAATTTGGAGGAGTTGAAAATGTGACTCGATCTAATTATAAACTGGCTTTTCAGACGGGCTGGGAAGTTCCTTGTTTTGTCCTGCTCTTACAGGTTGTTGCTTTGGGCATCCAGGGAGACAGAGGAATGTGACGATAATGAGAATCCTGCGAAGGAGAAGACCTGAGACTGCAAGATCTGGTCTGCCTTTCCTTGCCATGCTCTTAAAAGCCAGCTTTCCAGCAATCTGCTGATGGGAGGAATAAATTGCCAGGGCTGGTTAGCTGTGCGGTGGCAGCACTAAACCCCCAGCACTTGGCATCCCTGCTTTGTGGTATTTTTGCTTCCCTTTGGCCTTTCCCTTATAAAAAGTCGCACTGAAAGAAGAGCCCGACCAAACTTTTTTTTAAAGCTGTTTGAGGCTTTTCCTGCCCCGTGCTCGCCCCCCGGACAAGGGATAAAGTGGGGTGTGGGCAGCCCGTGCTGACCCCAGCCCTGGCGCGGGCGGGCTGCGCCTTCCCACTCCAACAATAAGGCTAAACAAATCCTTCCAAGCTGCTTGCAGGGAGCGATGAAAGGAGGATTTCTTGGGACACTCAATGTTTTGTAGTGACCTCCCAGTGAAACAGCTGTTGTGTTCCCTTGCCCAGGCAGAGTGGGATGCTGAATGGTGTCCTTATAGCCAACACAGAGGCGCATCTGGAAAAGAAGCCGTCATGGCAGGGGTATGCGAGGGTGGCGTGAGCTGGGCGTAGCCGCTCAGCCTGCACCTTTGCAGAGCCCTTTTACTGATGGTAAAGAAGCTGGTCAGACAAAGCCCAGCTCGTGTGGAAGGCAGGCTGAGCCCACAGTACAGCCCTACACCCACATCTGCAGAGGAGGGGGGCTGCTTTCTGTGCGTGAGGCTTCACTCGCTCCTTGAATGGCTGGAAAATGCAGATTAGCAGGAGACACATAAACTTCTCATTCAGGTTTTCACGAGCACATAAAAGCAGAGCAGCTACTTTGAGTGGCTTTTCTACCTGGTCCTTCAGAGGCTGAAGTTTGAACTTGAAGATGAGAGCCAGGACCAGTGATATGGCCCCTGTAAGTCTTGTTCTCCTTTAGCTCAGCTTTCTGGGCCGGGTTTGATTTGTTTTTCTAAAGCAATAACTTCAGTCCACAGAGACATACAGGAAGGGCTTTGGCTGGGACCAGCCAAAATGTGGGGTTAGTTCCACCATCCTGACCTACCTGTGCACAAAGGAAGCACCAATTACTGGCTGTTCTCATGTAGCTTTTGGTCTCTGAGCAGAGGTGGTGAGCTCCTGCTGGTAATGAAGGCTTGGGTCACTGAGGCTGAAATACTTCTGAAAGTCTGTCGAGTCTCTGGGCTGTTTTTAGACTTCAGGGGCAGATGCATCTGCATGAGATGTCCTGGAGCAGCTTGTTTTTGTCCATGAGTTCCTGGGCCTTTTGTGCAAGGTACACAGCAGCCCAGAGGAGCAGTGTCTGCTGAGAATACCCAAAAGCCCTGGCAGGTATCACAGTCCCTTCCACAGGGAAGCATCTGTGTTGCAAGTCCTTCCTGCTTGCTGTGCCAAGCACAACTTTTCTTCCTGCAGCCTGAGCTTTCCCATAGCACAGCACTGCAGCAGCACTGTAGCTGTGCCTAGTGAGCAGAAGGCTTTGAGAGGTGCCCATCCTCCTTGCACCACTGTTTTCTGGGCCTTGTGTTTCTAGGCATGACCTGTCTGAAGTCCTAGTTTGCAGTTCAGTTGTGTTTGAGGAAAGGAGGTGGCAAGTAAGGTTGGAGGCTCCTTCACACAACCTCTCCTGGATGTGCACAGGCCAACTTCCCTGGCAGAGCTGTTCCTTGGGGACAAAGGCCCACAGCTTCATAGAATCTTAAGATATTCAGAGTTGGAAGGGACCCACAAGGACCATCAAGTCCAAGCCCTGGCCCACCACAGAACAACATGAAAAATCGCCATGTGTCTGCAAGCATTGTCCAAACACTTGAACTCTGGCAGGCTCTGGCAGCTGTTGTGGGCTGAGGGCTGTCCAGCTCCTGTCTTGCACCATCACATTCCATGACCCAGTGCAGCAGCCTCTGCTGCCGTGGGACCTGCCTGGGGCTGTGGTTCCTGGGCAGCGTGGTCTGCAGGCACTGCAGCTTTGTGCCAGGTGAGGAGTGCACCTGATGGATCCACAGGCAGATCCTGCCTCCCAAACAAAGGACTCCATCCTCTGAGCTGGAGCCTGCAGGTCCCATCACTTCTCCTGACTCCAGTCTGGCTGTGCTCATTGCAGTGCTCACACTGGGGTGGATCTGAAACCAGTGTCCCTCCCCCAGCTTGTGTGGGACAAGGCAATGGGAATCTGCCTGCCCATGGATCTCATTCGGGGCTCAGGCTGCCTGTTGCTTCTGCTGCCAACACTGCCTGTGCTGCAGCATTAGCAGGGGGTTAAGATGAAGCTTGGGCTTAGGCAAACAGCTTAGGCTTGACTCTTTCTCTGCAGTTATATTTGCATTTGAATTGCATTTGAATTTCCATTTTCTTCCCCTGCCTGCTGGTTAATTGCTTGCAGAAGCTGGAGCCTGCAGACTTGGTGTGACATTGGCTGGGTCAGTCAGTTGGGCACAGCTCAGCTCAAGTTCTGGAGGGCCCAGCTGGGATATTCCTCATTGCTGGCCATGTGTGTTGGGGTGATGCTGAAGGAGTCTGGCTACAGTAGATTGCCATCAGTAATTACACCCCAGATAAAACCCTGGCATAGGGTCTGTCTCTCAGCAGCTGCTGGACACAGGGAGGAGAAGGGGGCAGTGGGAGGTCTGGCAGAGCTGCAGGACTGTGGCAGGATCCTACAGTACGTGTCTCCTGGCAAAGGGCTCACTGCCTCCTTTTTGGGGGATTCATCAGGAGAAGGAGGACTGAATACCTGGAGGATTAAAGGGCACTCTTGTAAGAAAGAATGCAGTTTTTGCCTGAATTCCCTCAAGGCAGCAGTTTTGCTCACTGCTCCTTTGCTTATCTTTGTCTTGATGGCTACAGGACTTTAAGATCCAAGTTTAAAAAAACAAGTCAAACTGAGCTGTCTTCTTTCATGAGCTGACTGCTCTTGGCTGGCCTAAAAATAACAGTCCATGTCTATCTGAAAGGATTTTGTGAACAAGGTCTTCAAAACCAGCCAGACCACTCACTGTATGTATTTTAAATCACAATCATGGCTTATTTTTTAATGATCTTCGATACACTGCCAGGCTTGTGTAATCTTTAGCTGATAAGCATTCATTCACAATTATGTCAAATAATGGGGAAACAAAGACAGCCTTTTTTTTTTTAAACTTGGGCAATGGAAGAGTTATTTTGAAACCAGACCCCTTGAGGGAAATGGCAGGGCATAAGGCTGATGCTTATTGCATACATAGAAAAGTGGGAAACATTTAACATGAAAACTAGAGATCCCAAATCATTAACTATGTGTGCCTTAACAAATACCCTTTGAAGCAATATTTGAAGGAAACATTGCTAGAACAGAGTCCACATCTCCCTCCTCCCAGTTCACACCGCTGCAAACACAGCAGTGACGATGGACAGGACAGACCCACGGCAAGGCCTCTGCTGGTCAGCATTTGTTTAGGAGCAGGTATTTTTATCCATCATGATAACAGCTTTGTTTATCTACTCTGATTTTTCTGGGCTTTTCCTTTATGACATGAACATGGATGATTTCTGCTATCAGGTCAGTTGTTTTGTTTAAAGCAGTGCAGACACATCGAATGCTTGTGACTTGTTGCCTTCTCAAAGATTTCCCAGGAGGGCACAGTCTTCATAGGAGTAATCCACATAAATTTGATTTTCTTAATCATCTCTTGCAGAACCTTTAGAAACAGTCCACATCTCCTCAGAGGCTGAATACAGCTGAACTAGCTCAGCTCTTTTTAAATCAAGTTGAAGTGGGTTTATAAATGTTTTGCAACTGTCGCATCCCTGCTAGAACAAGTCATTCCAGTCAGTGATTGCTTGGCCTGTTTTTGTTTTTCAGGAGAGCCTAGTTTTTGGTGTGAATCTGTCTGGCTGCAGTTATCTTTTCTAGCATGGGCTCTACATGTAAACTCTAGGTTAAAAATGGTTTTCCAAGCAGGAATATTCAGACTGGCCTGTGCCTCCCTTGCTGTCATTGCTGCATGTGGGGTCAGTCCCCTTTCTGAAGTGAGTTTGGCTGTCAGAAGTAGGAGCAGAAATGACTGAAGGAAGAATCACCTTGTGACATGAGATTGGGTAAAATACTGCTGCTTGTAGGTCTTCCCCTCAAGTCATGCCAGTGCCCAGGGAGGAGGCACCAGCAGAAAACCCCGACTCTCAGGAAAGCTGTGTGGAGTGTGTGATCCTGTAATTAAAGGCTTTTGCAGAGTGCACAGAAGGGGAAGATTTGTTCCAAATGTAGCCTAAAATTACACACTCAGAGTGAATTTAACCACTCGCTATTAAAGTTTTTATTCTTCTTGATTGTGTAAGCCTCAATAACGCTGTGGCTTTGTCCCGGCTCCCTATGTTTCTGTTCCTTATGTGTGCCCAGCCCAGCCCTCCCTCCTGCACAGTGGGCAGGTTAGTGGCTAATTTTGGCACAAGAGGATAAAGAGTGGAACCATCCAGCTCCTGCTACTGTAAATGCTTTATTGCACTGAGCATTGTCCTGGCATCTCAGTTTTTAGAGGGTGTGATGAAATGACAGTTTTTTAAAGGAAGATGGGACAGGTTAATGCTTCTGGCTGGGCAGGAGCAGACCCTGCCTTTGTTCTCTTTTGGCAGAAGAAATGCCAAGGAAGGACAATTCATTCCTTTGTTCCTGCAGGAGCAAGGCTTGGCTCCCTGTGCCCAGCTCAGGTGAAGGGCTGCCTTTCCTTTGGGATGTCTGGGCTAAAAGCAGCTCCTGTTCTTGCACTGGAGAAGGAGTGAACGCAGCCACAGCCCTGCCAAAACCCCCTGTCCTCTGCCAGACATGTGGGTATACAGCAGGGCCTTGGGGAAGGATGCTCACATGTTGGTGCATGGTGGCATATATTGAGGTACGGGGCCCTTGGGACAGCTTCCTCCAGCTGCTGTAAGCAGAATCTGAATTCTCTGCTCTGGGAGATAGCTGGTGAGGAGTTAACTAAAGCTGTGCTGAGAGCTTTAAACTCTGCTCTATAAGCTGTACCCAGCGTGTGGCTCATGATGTGCTCTCCAGCTTGTCCAGGCTGACTGAAAGTGGGGCTGGTCCTTCACAGAGGAGAGGAATGAGGTTGTTGCCTGTGTGATCATGGCTGAAACCCTTTGCAGCTCTTGCACAAAAGCTTTTTTGTGCTGCTCTTGCCAAAACACTTTTGGGTCCTGCATTATTCTGGCAGAGCTGTGCATCCAGACCCTTCAGTGTGCTGAAACCCACAGTGTGGGGGTGAGCCCCAGGTTCTGCTTAAATCCTGCCTGCAGCCAGGGAGTGGGAGTGGCTCCCAGGACTCACAGTGTTCCCAGCCCTGCAGCATCAGGCATCCTTCCTTGTCCATCCAGGGGCTTTCCCCAGCAGGACCTGCAGTCTGGCTAGTCCAGCCCTGGCTCTGCACCTGCTGCTGGATGCAGGAAAGCCCCTGCCAGGCAGCTTTCCTTGCAAAGCTCCTCTCCCAGCTTTGCATTTGGGTAAATTATGAAATATGTATAAGCTTTACAGAACTGCAGAGAACCAAACACCCTTTCAGGAAGAGAGCTAGTCTGGCTCTGTGTTGGACTGCAGTGATCCCAGACCCTGGACCAGGCTGCTAAATGTGTCTCCCGTGAGCCCCAAAGCATCCTGTTTGCTCTGAGGGTCAGGGGGAGATGCCTCATGGAGTTCTGGAAAGCCCAGCCAGCGCACTTGCCAAACGCCTCCGGGCCTGGGAGGTGATGAAGCTCAGGTTACTCACTCTGGAGTACCTACAGCCCCGGGAAATGTCACAGCCCACCGAGCTGGCAGCCTCACCCCTTCCAGCGCACAGCCCGAGCGGCTCCGCTGTGCCGCGTGATCCGGGAGCGGCTGTAGAGCAGACAGATGTCAGCTGCCGGGAACTGGGCGGGCTTGGGGGTTTGCACCCACCCTCAGCTACAACCCAGGGCAGAAGACAGAGTCCCACAGGCTGAGAGAGGTGGTAAAGAGTGTGTTGGAGTCCTGTGGTACCTGTGCTCTGAGACAAAGCCTTCCCTTGCCGCAGCAAGTTATTATGTGAAAGTGAAGTCCTTCATTTTCAGCTGGCCTGGGGGTGAAGCCGGGCTGGCTTGCTGTCCTGTGTCGTGTCCAGCAATTCCCCAGCCCGTGTGCCACATCCCTGCCTGCCCACACTGCCCATTACATTGGGTCTGCTCCCTTCCTTTTTCCTCGGCTGCTGTTCCTCTGGGCAGGGCAGGGCAACATCATGTAGCTCTCCTGCTGCTTATTGAGAGCTGGTGTGCTCCGGTCAGGCCAGGGACTCAGAACCATATCTGGCCAGCTTCTGGCCCCTCTGGGTCATCCTGGCTCTGGGGACAGTGGGACAAGCTGAAAATAAGTGGAGCAAATACATGTTCTGCTGAGCTGCTGGAGCAGTGGGCTTGATGTATATAGGGTGGGCAGGGTGTGATGGGGTGAGGAAAGGAGCAAGATGGCCAAGCTGGGAAAGGAAGGAGTGGGAAGAGGGCAGTTGTTGGATCAGTTCTGCTGTACAGCATAACTTCACCCTCAGCTTTGTCACTGTCCCCATGACGTAAACTCCCCGTCTGCCCTCAGAGAAAATGAACCACTTGTGCTTGGCAGTCGCACAGCAAGTGTTGGAGCACTTGCAGGCGAGGGGGCCTTGTGGCACTTTATGACCTCTTGTGGCTCCTTAAGCCGTTTGGGTCCGGTGCACCCTGCAGAGCTCATCCCTGCCAACATGTGGAGGAGGAGGCAAAGGCTGCCGTGCTCTGGCCAGGATATTCCTTCCCTAGTTGTTACACTTCAGATTTTTTCTTTAATCCTTGAAATTAAGCGTTACTGCTGATAGAACCTATCCTCGTGCTGTACTTCTAAAAGCTTTTCTTTCTTTTTTTTTGTTTGGTAGATCTCCGAAGCTGGGAAGGACTCATTGCCTTCTTGGTTGCACTGGAATGCAGAGAGCAGCTCCCTGGAAGGGCTGCCCCTTGACACGGACAAGGGTGTCCACTACATCTCGGTGACCACTCTGCAGCCCTTCCCGAATGGGAGCTACGTCCCGCAGATCACAAACGTCTTCTCCGTTGAGGTCCACCAAGAAGACCACAACGAGCCTCAGTCGGTGCGAGTGGCCGTCCAAGACACGAGTGACACAGCGCCCTTCGTGTGTGGCTCAGAAGAGCCAGTCACTATCCTGACTGTCATTTTGGATGCCGACTTAACAAAAATGACACCAAAGCAGAGGATTGAACTCTTAAACAGAATGAGAAGCTTTTCAGAGGTGGAACTTCACAACATGAAGTTGGTTCCTGTTGTAAATAACAGACTCTTTGACATGTCAGCTTTCATGGCTGGACCAGGAAATGCAAAGAAAGTGGTGGAAAACGGGGCCTTACTCTCATGGAAACTGGGATGTTCCCTGAGCCAAAACAGCGTCCCCAACATCAGCAAGGTGGAGGCTCCAGCTAAGGAAGGAACCATGTCTGCCCGCCTTGGCTACCCGGTTGTTGGCTGGCATATTGCTAACAAGAAACCTCACCTCCCAAAGAGGATACGGCGGCAGATCAACGCCACCCCTACGCCTTTGACTGCCATTGGGCCGCCCACCACTGCCGCACAAGAGCCACCCACCAGGATTGTCCCCACCCCAACATCGCCCGCCATCGCGCCTCCCACAGAGACAACGGCACCCCCTGTCCGGGAGCCCATTCCACTGCCAAGGAAGCCAACAGTCACCATCAGAACCAGAGGTCCCATTGTCCAGACGCCCACGCTGGGGCCCATCCAGCCAACCAGGGTAGCAGAAGGCACGGGCACGGCCACCGTGCCGATTCGCCCCACGATGCCTGGGTACGTAGAGCCCACAGCAGTGATCACACCGCCCTCAACTACCACCAAGAAACCGAGAGTCTCCACCCTGAAGCCAGCCACACCGTCCACGACAGATTCCTCCACGGCAATAACACGAAGGCCTACTCGAAGGCCCAAAACGCCCCGTCCAACAAAGCCTCCCGGCACAACCAGATCGCCCATCTCCAAGCTGACCACGGCCTCTCCGCCGTCCCGCGTGCGCACCACAGCCAGCGGCCTGCCCCGGCCCTGGGAGCCGAACGAGCCACCCAAGCTGACGAACCACATCGACAGGGTCGATGCGTGGGAGGGCACGTACTTCGAGGTGAAGATACCCTCGGATACCTTCTACGACAAGGAAGACACCACCACTGACAAGCTGCAGCTGACCTTGAAGCTGAAGGAGCAGCAGATGATCGAGGAGAATTCATGGGTGCAGTTCAACAGCACCAGCCAGCTCATGTACGGCATGCCAGACCACAACCACATTGGGAAGCACGAGTACTTCATGTATGCCACTGACAAGGGCGGGCTTTTTGCCGTGGATGCTTTTGAAATCCACGTCCACAAACGCCCACATGGGGACAAGTCTCCGGTGAAGTTCAAGGCCAGGCTGGAAGGGGACCATAACGCAGTGGTGAATGACATCCATAAGAAAATCATGCTGGTGAAGAAGCTGGCTCTGGCATTCGGCGACAGGAACAGCAGCACAATCACAGTGCAGGACATCGCCAAAGGCTCCATCGTGGTGGAGTGGACCAACAACACACTTCCTCTGGAGCCTTGCCCTCGGGAGCAGATCCGGACTTTGAGCAAAAAAATTGCGGACGACTCCGGCAGGCCGAGCCCGGCTTTCGCCAATGTCCTGCAGCCCGAGTTCAAGCCTCTGAACGTGTCTGTGGTTGGTTCTGGCAGCTGCAGGCACATGCAGTTTGTCCCCGTGACCAAGGATGGCAGGGTGATCTCAGAGGCGACGCCAACGGTGGCAGCAGGCAAAGACCCCGAGAAGAGCAGCGAGGACGATGTGTACCTGCACACCGTCATACCTGCCGTGGTGGTGGCCGCCATCCTCCTCGTGGCTGGCATCATTGCCATGATCTGCTACCGCAAGAAGAGGAAAGGCAAGCTGACCATTGAAGACCAGGCCACCTTCATAAAGAAGGGCGTGCCCATCATCTTCGCCGACGAGCTGGATGACTCCAAGCCCCCACCGTCCTCCAGCATGCCCCTCATCCTCCAGGAGGAGAAAGCCCCACTGCCCCCTCCAGAGTACCCCAACCAGAGCATGCCAGAGACCACGCCGCTGAACCAGGACACCATCGGGGAGTACACTCCGCTGCGGGACGAGGACCCCAACGCGCCGCCCTACCAGCCTCCCCCCCCCTTCACTGCGCCCATGGAGGGGAAAGGCTCCCGCCCGAAGAACATGACCCCGTACAGGTCCCCGCCGCCCTACGTGCCCCCTTAACAAACAGGAGGCTCTCGGGGGAGAAGGGGCCTCCAGCTCCACACCGGTGCTGTCTGTGGGCCGGCAGCCCCCTCGCCAGCCGGGAACATGAAAGCCCAGCCCGCTCCCCAGCAGGCTCTCCCCGGCGGCGCCCGCCGCACCGCAGCGCTCGCGGGACTCGGGGGGACACTTGTTTTATTTTTGCCTAACAAGCTTTGGTTTTATTTTATTCATAGAAAACAATTCTCGGCTCAAAGACGCCTTCCCGGCGGCTGGGCTTCGGCCGGGGCCGGGGCAGTGGGCAGGGAGGGGGGTCGGGACGGGTCGGGCCGGGTCGGGAGGAGCAGGCAGCACTGGGGTAGCACTCTGGGTCTCCGCTGTTTGCCTTTAACACTAACTGTACTGTTTTTTCTATTCACGTGTGTCTAGCTACAGGACGTAACATGAAAGGTAGCCTAAAAATAATTAAATTCAAGGGACTTTCTGAAGTCGATGGTTTAAGTTTTTACATTTAATCTGCTGTTTACCTAAACTGGGATGTGTAGTTTTTGGGGAGGGGGAGGGCAGTGCTGTGCTGCAGGCGAGCTCCACGGGCTGGTCAGCGGGGCCAGCCAGCCTCCTCCTCCTCCTCTTGGAGTGGATCAGCTTCTTGGTTTGGGGTTTGATTCTTTTATAATTTTTATTTTATTTTTAATCAAAGAAATCCTATATTTCTCACGCATCATAAAATAGTCATGAGCTGGGTCAGCCTGGCCTGGGGTGCCCATGGCTGAGCAGGGGGTGCATCGCTGTGCCGGGGAATGCTCGCAGAAGGATGAGCTGAGCCCTGTACCACGACGAACTTCTCTGCTTCCCAGCGAGCACCAGGGTTGGGGGGATCGATTTTAAGCAAAACTCCCTCCCCGTGGGGTGTTTTGATGAGAGTAGGGAGTGTTCTCTGTCCCGGCTGCTCCTTGGGACTGTGCAGGAATGGCCTCGCTGGCCTCAGGCTGGCACTCCAGCCTGGACACTGTTGGAAAAGATAAAGAAGTTTAAAAAAATAATAAGAAAAAGAAAAGAAAAAAGAGCGCCAGGAATAGTTAATAGTTTAAAAAAAAATCGGTGAACTCTCAAATCTAATTTTTTACTAAATTTTTGATACAGACTCCGATTGTTTTATTAAAAAAAAAAAACTACTTAAAAACCGGTGTGCGGCTGCCAGCAGTTTGTACGGGCTCAGCCCCTTCGGGCCGGCCCCGGGGGACCCGCCACGGTACCGGTACCGTCCCCATCCCCTCCGGTCCAAGCCCCGGCATCCCCAGCCGGGATTTGCCCGTGTTCGCTCCGGGTGGAGGGCTGAC